>LN483533.1:276240-343508 GCA_900002565.1 Culicoides sonorensis
CAATTCAACTTCCTTTTTACCTTGAAGAACATTTTTTTGTAACAGTCTTAAAATATTGTTGGTATCAAATTCATTTTAACAATAAATTTCTTTGCTAATTTCAAACAGATGGAAGTTCAACCAGTTAAATATCAAGGGCTTGTAGCCGATTTGGTGCCAAATATTCGTTTAATGGAGTCCGTTGGTCATTTTATTTTTAAATATGCTCAAGGTCCCGTCATGATTCGCAAACTCTATTCATGGGTGACTTTAGGTCTTGTTACCTTTCAATTTGGCTGCATGCTGCTGAATTTAGCTCAAAATACCGGTGATGTCAATGAGCTGACAGCCAATACAATTACAGTCCTATTTTTCACACATAGTTTAATCAAGTTCCTTTATGTGGCTGTTAATTCTGAGAGTTTTTACCGGACATGGGGAATATGGAATCAGGCTAATGTGCATCCGTTGTTTGCGGAGTCAGATGCACGTTATCACTCCATTTCATTGTCGAAAATGCGAAAATTGTTGGTTATGGTTATGGGAACAACACTTTTTGGAGTAGCAGCTTGGACGGTTATAACGTTCTTTGGTGAAAGTGTTAAGGGAGTGTTTGATAAAGCAACAAATGAAACTTATATCGTTGATATTCCGCGATTGCCAATCAAAGCTACTTATCCGTGGGATGCGATGCATGGATTCTTCTACTGGCTTTCATTCGTATTTCAAGTGAGTGAAATAAATTTTGAAAATTATCACATAAAATATCATAATAAATGTTATCATTTAAAGGTATATTATTTGCTCGTTTCAATGTGCCAAGCCAATCTCGCGGATGTTCTTTTCTGTTCATGGCTCCTTTTTGCCTGTGAACAATTGCAGCATTTAAAGGTAAGTTGTTGAAATTTAATTTAAATTTAAATCATTTTAATTTCACAAAAAAAATTAAAGGGAATAATGAGACCATTAATGGAATTATCAGCAACTTTGGACACATATCGCCCAAATTCAGCAGCTTTATTCAGATCCGTTTCTGCAGCCTCTAAATCTGAGCTGATCGCTAATGAAGGTGAAAATTATATTTCAAATATCTTGTAATAAGCTTTAGATTCGTTTAAAATTCACAGAAAAGGACGAAGCAAAAGACTATGATTTGGGTGGAATTTACAGCTCAAAGGCTGATTGGGGTGCTCAATATCGTGCACCATCAACTTTACAAAACTTTAATGCAAATAATCCGAATGGTTTAACAAAGAAACAAGAAATGATGGTTCGTAGTGCCATTAAATACTGGGTTGAGCGTCATAAGCACGTTGTACGGTGAGTTTAATTGACTTAAATTCATTAATGTCGTTCTTGAATGGCCTTTAATTGAATTTCATTGAATATCAGATTGGTATCAGCTATTGGTGACACTTATGGTGCTGCTCTGTTATTACACATGTTGACATCAACCATCAATCTTACTTTACTCGCATATCAAGCAACAAAAATTGATGGAGTTAATGTATTTGCATTTACAACAATTGGATATTTGACTTATGCATTGGCTCAAGTATTTTTGTTCTGCATTTTTGGTAATCGATTAATTGAAGAGGTACCTTAAAAATTCACATGGAAATGATTCATTTCAGGACATTAATTTTATTTCTTAAAACAATTTCAGAGTTCATCTGTAATGGAAGCAGCTTACTCATGTCATTGGTATGATGGATCTGAGGAAGCAAAGACCTTTGTACAAATTGTTTGTCAGCAATGTCAAAAGGCAATGACCATATCGGGCGCCAAGTTTTTCACTGTTTCATTGGATTTATTTGCTTCAGTGAGTTTTCATCATTCTAATTTTCTAACTGATTTTTTTTTATTATTATTATTAAATTAAATAGGTACTTGGTGCTGTTGTAACATACTTCATGGTGTTGGTCCAATTGAAATAAATCATATTTACACGAGAGAAGAAGAAAATAACAATTTATACAAACATGTCATGTTCAATATTTCACTTAAATTTAACATTAAAAAAAATATATTTGCATTACAATTTAATTTTAACACCATTAAATTAAAAATTTACTCATATCATAAAGCAGATCATACCTATGAGAATTAAAAATAATTAAAAAATAAATGCACACAGAAACTTTTAATACAAGTTCTGCATGATGCACATCACATAATTGCTGTAAGCAAAGAATAAACTTTTTTATGATTAATACCACATACCATATTATAAATGATTAAAACTGGCTGTTTAATTTAAGATGAAAAAAAAAATATAAATTTAATATAAACTTGATAAGAGAATTTATAGGGAGAAAAAAATATTACGCTTAATATTCAATTTAACTGCTTATAATTGTAATAAAATAATTTAAAAATAAAATGTAACAGAGGAAAGGATATAAAAAAAAATTAATAATTAATCAAATTTAAACCATAATCAACAAAACACACACACATTAATTAAAAAGTTACAGCAGAAAATTTTCATAATATACTTTACAAATTTTTATAAATAATTAGAGAATAAAATGACACATGACAAAAAAATAAATGAACTCAGTTTCATTATAATTATAATCACTTTGTAGGAGATAATTCAATTAAATGTAAAATATTATAATAAAAAAAGGAGAAAAATTTAAAGTGATTACAATGAAATTACAAAATGAAATAAAATTTGACGATTCGAGGCTGCTCAGAAAAATAAGATCTTTAGAAATCTGAGGTCAAGGTTGGTTTTTGAATATGATCCAGGCTCTGTCATGAAAAAAGATCTTGGAACAGACGGTGGTGGAAAGAAAGAATCCTTGCAACTGCTTGCACGGCTCATGGTCTTACATCACAGGTCTCATAAGGACGCCCTCGTTTCAGCAGAGTTCATACCTTATAGAGGTTAATTTTAAGACACTTAAAGAGCCATGTTATTACACTGCCTTCAGATCAGATCAGATTTCTAGGGTGGGATCAGACCTATCAGACCACTCGGGTCCATTGTGCATACCCATTATTATCATATCTGATGAAGAAGGAATCAAATCTAGAGAAACAACAAAAGAAAGAGTCCACTAGACCTGGTTCATTCCAGGAAAGTGACCACACCTTCTCAAAAAGCTTAGCAGGGCAGTCAACTTCACTTTTATGATTGACCTTGGTCTTTAAGGAACTGATTATCTGTTCCCCGGCCTTCTCCAACAGGAATCCTCAAGAAAAAGAAAGTCTGGAATCGTGAAATTTCGTTTGAGAAATATTTTTGTAACACAACATATTTCAATCATAACCAAATAAACACATTTAAGCACATAAATGTTATAAAACCAACAATTGTTATCTCATAAAATGTTAAAAAAAATAATAAAATACAAAAAAAACCTTGTAAATTTATAAATTAAGAGACAACTAAGGGATCAAAACAATCACATGGAATTCAATTTCACTTAACCGTGAATTTTGGTATTCAGAATTGCTCAAACGACCTTCTTACATATTTATAAGTGCCTTTAATATTAAAATAAAATATAAAATAAAAATATTTAAATTAAAAAATTAAAATCAGTAAAAAAACACAATTAATGCACTTTGGAGTAACGAATGCTCCTTTCAATATATGTTAATTATATTGTTTGGGAAGCACAGGATGAAGCTTTGCCCGGGCAATTCACAAATCGCACTTCAATTTAAATTTAAAATTATAAAAAAAAATAATAAATATTAAAAAAAAAAATAATTATAAAATAAAAATGGTTGTACAACATTAATGTTAAGATGAAACACAAACATATTTTTATCGAATAATAAAATCAACACAAACCAAAAATTATATTTTTATAAGAACCACAATAAAAAAAAATAACAATAAAAGAAATTACAAAAACTCATCAAAGAAATGCAGTGATACAATAGAATTTTCAAGAAGAAAAAAATATCTCAAAAATTATGTTTCTTTCAAAGTTTGTTACTTTTAACGAAATTAATAAAAATTTGTAGTACAGAAAAATTGGTTACATTCAATAAAGTATATTTCCTATATTTTATTCTGCCACCGAAATTTAATGTTTTTTTAGACTAATGAATTTCCATGAAAATCAATCATAAATCAACAATTACAATTTTTACATTTTTATTTCTCCACCACAAACCACACTTAAAACCAATTATTTTCATTTAATTAAAATTTTTAATCATCATGCACAATTAAGGCATATTGCATTTTATGCTGTTATTATTACTTTTTATTTTTACTTAAAAACACAAATTATTCAGTAATTAATTTGGTGTAAAAAGTAATATATAATGTTAACAATAAATTGAATGAAATTGCATTTAAAATAGTTTATTGATCCAATTTTAGTAAAATTATTTTACATTTCATGATAATTTTCGTTGTGTTTTAAAAACTTTATTAATGTAAAGCATCATTCAAGGCTAATTAATGGTGTTTCGTAATTGGAATATTTGATGAATTAGAGGTAACAAGGCAAATTTGAAGTTTTACACGTTTCAAGATATATTTAAAGCTTGTTTCTATTGAACGTAGTTAATATTAAAAAAGTCTGACTTAAATTTTATTTTCTCATAGCTTTCCTTCACTTTTTAGTGAGAATCCGATTGCAGTCCTCAGCTATTTTGGCACCCCGTTCTGCGATGTCATTTTCAGCAAAAATTATGGTTACTTTTATAAGCGTGCAAAAATTCAAGTGTACAGTATTCACTTATACTTAGCTCTGTACTTTACAAAACCTTCTACTTTGCGGTAACTTCTCCCCGCATTTACTGCAAAGTATACAGGGAATACTGTTTATTATACATCTTATCACAAGATTATTTTAAATTTGAAATCAAATCACGGTCTTAATTGAAGTTATCTAAAACATATACTTTTATATGGTCCCACAATACAAATAAAGGGATAGTTATGCGTTATTGCAGTTGCGTTTGATTATTTTTTAATAAGCGTACAAAATTTGTAAACCATTTTAAATTCCATTGCAAAATAATATTTAATGTCTGTTCATAATAATGATTATCATTTTCATGATTTTCATTATTATTATTATTGCATAGAATTCAAATAATTGTTGAAAATTAATGCAATTTTATGATTGTTTATGAGTTTTAATTTATTGGAATTTTGTGTGTAAATTTGATTTATTGAATTTCATATCAAACATTGCTTGCAATATGTGAAGAATTCGGCAAAGTGAATTCTTTAGGATGGCTATGAGTGATATCAGTCTTTAATATCGAAAAATTGCAAATTGCATTAAAATCAAGTCGACTCTTTGTTTTTTTGTTTTGTAATAAGAAAACTTTTTGTGAACGTAATTTGGATTAAAATCTACAACTCATATAATGATGATAATTTCATTGCGTGCACTTGATTCATCATTATTTTTCTTATTATGCTATAATTAAAGCTTAATTCAATACAAATACTGTAAAAACACTTTAAAATTGATCATGATATTTTTTGCATTATTTATATTAATCATAAAAATGAGTGAAAAGACTTAAACGCGTTACCTTAAACAGAGCAAGTAAAGTGCATTTTTGTTCTAGCTTGTTTCTCTATTTCCTTCTTTCTCTCTCTCCTGATCTCTTTCATGAAAGGGTTTAAAAAATCACTTGAAACAATTTCTCCAGATTGGACATCGAACAAAAGTACAAAATATTTTGATACTATTTTTATTGTACGGATTGCACACATGGAATTTTTGGTCAAACCTCCTCCCAAAAGCGCACTTTTTTAATGCAAAGTATAGCTTATTTGAAATAATTGTTTCAAGCATTGAAGAACAACCGCATTATCTACGTAGATCTTAAAATGATTTTTTATTCCAATTTGTATCAAATTAACAGCTGACTTTACGTAAACATGTTCAAAATATGATTATTGTCTAACTTTATAATTTGAAATAAATAATGAGAATAAGACTTTGCAAGAACGAGAGGAATTTGATCATCAAATTGCGAAATTATTTTAAAAATTAACACATTCTTTGTCGTGACGTAAAAAGTTATGAAAATAAAGGAATAAGTAAAGTAAAGATTACGTTTTTTGAAGGTAAATTAAAATTTTTTATTGATTATTAACAGAATTCACGAAAAAATTTCAAAAAAAAAATTATTTCAATTGCATCAAAGTCCATTTCCTGAAATGTTCTTTTAAAATTTTAAAGTTACACATAAAATTTTTTACATAAATTTCCTAACTTATTCACGAAATAAAACGAATATTTAAGCATGTGTAGCATTTAAACACGATTATAATTTTAAACATGCAGAATATGATACTATGATGATGATTATTTTTTATGTATTATTATTATTATTATTATTCACCCCCACTTAAATATTCACGTGTCTTACATGTTTGCATGTTGAATGGAAATAGTGCGCAAACTTAAGTCATTTGCGCATATTCTGTACTCTAACGAATGAAAACATTAAACAAAAACTAATAATAATTTTAAACCATTACCATGAAAAATAATAACAAACTATTTTAACACAACTACCAGCAATTATTATAGCAATACAATTACATTTCGTGTGTATAGATATTTGATTCCGCAACTCAAAAAATTGTTTGTAAGCTTAATGTAAGGTAAGTTGAGGTAAATTTGTTGCATATATAACTTTCTTTAGTACGCTAGAGCTATATAGTGGTGTGATCTTTTGTTAACTACTTTAGTCTTAAATCTTGTTTCAACCGCTCATCATCGTGTGTAGCTTCTTTATTAATATTGTTGTTATTATTATTGTGTGCAATTTATTCAACGCTTTTAAAGTTTTTTTTATTGTGAATTTAAAAGTTCTTTAAGAATATAAAAGACAAAAAAAATCAAAATAAGAAAACCATAGCAAAATAAAAGTTTATTTTGTATCAAATAACGAAAAGTTTGCTCAAATCCTTTTGTGATTTTTATTTTTATATTATTTCATAAATTTATCATACATTTCAACAAAAGAAACATATAAATCAAGGTATTTCAAAATATTTTGTGTCATAAAAAAACAATATTATATGATAAAAGAAAACTCAATCGAATAAAACTATTGAAGCATGAATAAGGAAAAAATAGAAATCAACTTACATTTAGAAAAGTTTTAAAATTGCATAATTTTTCATTTTATGTACATACATTTGAGTATTGCAACAGCAACAACAACTTGTACACTGTAATTCTTTAAACTAACATTTGAATGTACTGTGACTTGTTTAACAACAATAATTGTTAATACACGAATAAAAAAATTACACTACAAGAAAAGAGATATTCAAATTAATTTTTTAATTGTATTAAGTTTTATATTAAAATAATTAAAAAATGTAAATTTTTTATTAATAATTACAGTTAAACACTTGTAGAATCAAATTTATAATGTATAACGTGCCCATATTTTTTTTCTGCATTTTCTGTTCCATACACTTTCGCAATGTACTAACATGGAATGTGTACTGAATGTTATACGTTTAGTAGAGTACAATAATATAAAAATGATTTACAAGAAACAAGAAATTTCATTTTACAGACAATTTTGTACAGTTTTTTATTCACTTTCTCTTCCAATTGAATGAATGTCCAATTGAAGCATTACAGATGCGCTTTTATGAATTTAATTGTATTTCAATGTAAAACGTATTCACTAAATGTCTGGATATCCCTGGCATTCATTACAAAAATTTAAAAGAATATCTTATTTTTTTTTAATGTGTTGTGTGTTAACTCATTCATATTTTACGATGCAAGATTAAGCAATTCTTGAGTAATCTTGTATCAAAATCACGTTTTATAAGATGATGATATTTCGTCTGTGTTTATATACGAAATTCTTTTGTATATTGGCTGTTACATAAGATGAATTAAATTGATTTATTATAATTACAAAGTACAATGTAAATTTTCTGTAAATCGACGAAAGAAGTCTGAATCAGCGAAAGTGGGATTGCTTAAAGCTTGTATTAAGTACTACTTTTATAAAAATATATTTTAAGTGTACCATGGAATATGTTTCACTCAATTCATTTTAATATAATAAGAAATAATTTATTTATTGAAGTTCAACTTCTTTCTTTTGATTGTTATTAGTACTAAAATAATTTTAACAGATAGTAGTATTTGTTTCCAAGTTAGCAAATAAATCTGTTGGAAGATTACCATTTGACTTTAGGCAGAGATTCAAAGACACGATTACCACAGACAAAAATATTGATTTGATAACTCCAGACAAACAATATCTTGAATTTTGGGTACATCTAAATAAGTGGGATGAAAACATTTGGCCTGTGTCTTGCGATATCACTTTTAACTCGTAGATCAAAAAGGTATATATTCGAGTCCGCAAAATTAAAAATAATTACTCGAAAATGCTTAATTCCAGTCATCAAACGAAGCATGAGTCCATTTTGGTTGAGAAATTTAACTACGAAACCTTTTGATTCACAGAAAAATTAACAGATTGAAGTAATTTGTTTCATGTGACAAATTGTATCTGCTGGAAGATTACCATTAAGCTTAAGTCAAAGATTCAATGACACGTTTTGCACAATCAGCATTGATTTGATGAAGCCAGACAGTCAATATCTTGAAACTTGGGTACATCTTAATCAATGGATTAAAAACTTTTGGCTAGTATCTTGTTATAGCACTTTTAACTCTAAAATATAAATGACCTCAAAATTAAAATTTATTGCTCGAATTCTTTTAGTTCCAACCATTAACGAAGTATAAGTCCATACTGGTTGGTGAATTTCAACTACAAAACCATTTGATTTAAAATAAAAACTAAATTTAATTCATGTAATTTTTTATACCTTCAATCTATAAAATGAGGCAGAATTGAAAGTAATGTTCTATCAAGTGAAATGCTTATGTTTTCATAACCCAAAATTCTCTTAAAATAAGTAAAGTGAAAACAAATTATTCGAATAAACTTTACTCACTGCAAAAACACCCAAAACAGGATTATAAAAAGTAATTCAATAAATTTAAAATTAATTTCAATTTTTGCACAACCAAAATAATTATAAATTATCTCGAGGATTTATAGAAATCAACCTATTTTAACTTTATTTTTATTATTACAGAACAATTTAATTTAATGACTCATCTCTGACATTAATTTAACATCAAACTGACCTTATTTTTTTTCTCCTTTTATTTCTACTGAATAATTATTTTCATGAAATTAAACAATGTTTTTTCAGTACTTTTTTTCTAATATTTTTATTGAAATTCAGTGTAACAATTTGACATTTTCTGCTGGATTATAAATGGTCTAGTATTTAATTAATAAACAACAGAATCACTTTTTTGTGTAATTTTTTTCTCAAATAACGTAATCGTCATAAAAATTAGACGTCCAAAGTATGTAAAAATTGGTCAAGGTCACTTTACTCTTTTTTTTAATGAAAATATAGACGTATTTTTTAATATGAAGTGCGTTGAAAAAAAAGTACACAATTTTAAGTTACTTATTCAAATTGTTTGATTTTAATACAAATGACGCTTCAAATACTTAAATTTTATGTATCTCTATGTAAAATATTATTTTTTTTAAGTGTAATTTAGTGTGAAATGTGTCAATCAAACATGATCAGATTTTGTCTGTTCACTGTCTGAGCTTTGGAATATTGATTAACTTTAATTGATGCAATTAATTTTTTGCTTCCATGAAATTTAAAACAATGAACGTAAGAGATGAAAAGTCATAAAAATTCTTTTTCATTGAATAATTTCAATTTATTTTTTTTTTTAAATGAATCAATTAAAATAATTAAATGAAGTGCAAAATGAATGAAGAAAATCACTATCTCATTTTAATTTTAAAGTGAAATTATGTTAAAATCATTAAAGATTTTGTTCTATAAAAAATGTATTTATGTAATTGGTTTTGTTTCATGGTGCTTTATTTTCATAATTAATTACAACAACAACAATTAATTTATTCATAGTATTTCATTAAATTTACAAGAACAATGAACAAGAGAAATATGATCACAATTAAAATGATGTTTTTGACATAAAATCTTTGCTTGAATTCATTCTGTTATAAAATTAATTTGCCAATTTATTCGATTGAGCAATTTCTCTGGAATGGATATTTCATAAACATAATAATTATGATAAAAATAATAAATATGCAATTAATTATTTTAGATGACTCTTGTACAACCATCTGGTGATATGAGCGCTAAAATTCGTGAAGAATTGCGTGAACCTGCGACTCCTGAGGAAATTGAAAGAGATGTTGCCGCAATCAAAGAATGGTTGACAAAGCAACCACATTTACCAAAGGATATGGGTGAGATATCAATTTTGATTTAAAGGAATTGATTTTAAATTGAACAAAAAATTAGATGATGCCCGTCTTCGTACTTTCTTACGTGGGTGTAAATTCAGTTTGGAGAAAGTAAAGAAGAAGTTAGACATGTACTATACTATGCGGAATGCTATTCCCGAGTTTTTCTCAAATCGTGATATCAATCGTCCAGAAATTTCACAAATTTTGGATTTTGTGTAAGTCAACTGAATTAATCTTAGTTTTAAAAATAAAAAATTTAAATTTCAGTCACATGCCCCCACTTCCCGGTCTAACCCCAAATGGACGTCGTGTCTGTATCTTGCGTGGTCTCGATACAGAAATCAAAACATCAGATGTTACCGAAGCAATGAAAGTTGCTCTCATGATTGGCGATATTCGCTTGTATGAAGAACAAGTTGGAGTTGCCGGTGATGTTTACATTCTCGATGCAAGTGTTGCTACTCCAACACACTTTGCTAAATTTACTCCAGCTTTAGTGAAGAAATTTTTGATCTGTGTTCAAGTAAATTGAAATTTTAAGATTATGATAATTAAAATTTAAATTCAATTTTTTCTCTTAATAGGAAGCTTATCCGGTCAAATTGAAAGAAGTTCATGTTATCAACGTTTCACCACTTGTTGATACAATTGTCAATTTCGTCAAGCCCTTCTTGAAAGAAAAGATCCGTGAAAGAATTCATTTGCACTCAAGCATGGATAGTTTATATAAATTTGTACCAAAAGACATGTTACCAATTGAATATGGTGGCCAAGCTGGAAATATTAAGGATTTGAATGGTAACTTTTAATAAAAAAAATATGCATTTAAATTCAGATGAATAAAAATTTAAATTTCCAGAACAATGGCGTCAAAAATTGAAGGACTACACTCCATGGTTCAAAGAACAAGAAGCATCAAAAGCTGATGAAACTTTAAGACCAGGTGGCTCACGTTCAGCCGATGATTTGTTCGGTATGGATGGAACTTTCAGAAAATTAACCATTGATTAGAAGAATATGAAAAAAATTGAGAAACAATAATAATAATTCTGACATAAAAAAAATAGTCACAAAAATTGCACAGAAACAGGTTGAAGCTAATGAGCACAATTTTTCCTTTTTTTAATACTCTCTTGAATTCAAGTTCCTTGTATTCAATCAAAATAAGACTCGTATCATGGTGCATAGCTATTAATAGATTCAAAAAAATATATATTAAGAGTTAACAATTATTTTGAATAAGATCTCTTATTAAATGATTGAAAGCACATATATTACCGTTATATTACATTAAAATAATATTAAGCAGGTATACTTGAGTTTATCTTCCCTTTTTTATACGAAAAAAAATATGTTTTGAAAAATAAAAAAAAAAATTTGTACTTTTAACTTGATTTTTCTTATTTGTGCAGTTTTTTGAGGAGAGTATAGTATGAAAATGATGCTCGAGTTACCTGTAAAAGAAAATTTGAAGAAAAAAAAGGAATTCAGCTTACAGAAATCAAAAAAAAATTATATTCAAAAGATCACTTACAGCGAGTAATGTTGAAATTGAAATTCTAAACATTCGTCCAGCTGTAAAAAACACTGGTTGTATTGCTCGTGTCATCAAAATTATCAAATCTTTCTTCAATGGCACCATATAAAGATGCCAATCAGAATTCATGACAGCATTGATTATCTTAGCACTTTGCAAAGTCACAATATTTCCATAATAAGTCAAAATTAGCAGTTCAATTGAAGGAATAGTCAAATATTCACAGAAGACCACAACACGGGCAGAGTCATCAGTGGTTGTCTTAAAAGAAATGACATTGAACATTTTTTTTATTCTTAAGAAAAAGAGAAGAAAATCTTACAACTGCAAATAAAATTAAAGTCAACAACAAATTGATATCATTCATGAAATAGAATTTTGGTGTTTTAAAGTAATCTTTTTGTTCCTCCATTGTAGAGTTGATGTTAGTTAAAAAGAAACTGATTGAATTTAATTGTTCATCTGTGCTTTTATTTGATCAATCTAGTGAATTTGGACTTGTCCAGCTAAAAATAAAGCAATTAAAAAGTTTTTTTTTCGTTTACATTTTCATTAGCTGTTGTTAAACTTTCATGAGATTATTTATTGATGATGATCTTAACACTTTTTTGTGTTTCAAAAACACGAACAACTTTTTTTATTTTATTTATGTATAAATAATTAATACATTTAATATTCTTGTGGTGCATGACAATAAACAGCAATTAAATCTCAATTTTTTCTATGTAATATACATGATGTATGTGGATTACAAAAGCCCAAAAATATAAAGCAAACAAGGTAATCTTATAGAGCTGTGATCGATTCCATCGATTGTACTATTTGCTGGACTCTCATCTCATTTATGTAGTTTTTTGAGAAGTGTATAATATGAAAATGATGCTCGAGTTACCTGACACATAAAATATGAAATTAATATTACTTCACATCTATTAGGTTCGTTATTTGGATACTTACAGCGAGTAGTGTTGAAAGTGAAATTCTAAACATTCGTCCAGCTGTAAAAACCACAGATTGCAATGCTCGTGTCATCAAAATTATCAAATCTTTTCTCAATGGTACCATATAAAGATGCCAATCAGAATTCATGACAGCATTGATTATTTTAGCACTTTGTAAAGTCAAAACATTTCCATAATAAGTCAAAATTAGCAGTTCAATTGACGGTATGGTTAAATATTCACAGAAGACCACAACACGGGCAGAGTCATCAGTGGTTGTCTTAAAATAAATGACATTGAACTTTATTTTTATTCCTAAGGCCGTCACAAATGCAAATCCATAATTCTGTCACCCTCCCCTCTTTTGAACCCCTTGAAGGGGTGGATTGAATTTTTTTTGTAATAGGATAGAACTTTAAATTTGCATTTGTCTTGGCCTGAATTTAACAAAAAAAAAACAACTCTTACAATTGCAAATAAAATTAAAGTCAACAACAAGTTTATATCAGCCAATTTAGTTAAAAGAAAGAAATTCATCAATTTTTCAAAATCATTCACCATTTCCATAATCTGCTTGTGATGCACAATACAATCATTTAATGCCCTCTTTAAATGTTTAACAATATCTTGGTTTTTGAAGGTATCTGGACTCAAATTAAACGGTATTTTATTAGTATTATGACCAATATTCAAATCGTATTGTGAAAAATCCTCGAGTTGTTCAATTTTATTATCCATTGTGTACTGATTTATTTCCTGGTATGAATATTTAAGATCGTCTTGCATTTTCCTTGAAAAATAATTTAAAAAAAAATGTTAATCTCATTCGATTAAGGGAGATAACTTTAAATAAATTACAAGAGTAATCGTTTTTCAATCCGATGATTTATCAAAGCTGTGTATGGAATATTCTTAATACTGGCATACAACAAATCCAATTGTGATCCGATTAAAATGTAGACATAAAAACACAAGCCGCATCCATTTGAAAACATAAAAGATTGCCATGTTTGGGCAAAAAATTCGATTGCGAAAAACAATTCAAAAATGCCGTCTCTCTAAATTGGAATGGAAATGAAAATTTGAAAAAATACGAGAAAATTGATTAACAACTTACATAAACATCAAATGGAAACCAAGCTGGTAGTGGTAAAACTTTCTGACGATTCACTATAGGAACAAAATTATAACTAATAGCTGCAAAAAACACTGTCATTTGCCAATAATTAAGAACCTTTCTTGCAAGAGCAAAACCTTGATCAAAACTGACAAAAGTTAATCCTGGCGCACTTCGAGTTCTTATTTTTTTGTTCATTTTATCCATAAAAACTTGCAATGATTGTTGAATTAAAAAATAATACACCAGACAATATACATTCCAAAAATAAATTATAACGTTGAAGAATGAAAGAAATGCCTCGTCAAAACCTTTATCTAAATTGAAATAAGTTGCAAAAGCCATTTGAATTGTGAGTTGAATCATTATATAAAATGTTGCCAAACGAAATATCAAATGAAAGGCTTTTACAGCTGCAGCCAGGGGTTTGTTAGTCCAATTTGATGTATCAAGTGGCCAAGAACCGGATATTATTAAATAAATTTTTGGTATTTTGAAGTAATCGACTTGACTTTCCATTGTTGAGATTTTAATTTCATGAAAGAAACTGATAATTTTTCATTGGTCGTCATTCTTTTATATGACCAATCGAGACAATGATTGCTTGCCTGCTAAAAATAAAGTAATTAAAAAGTTTGGTCTACATTTTTTGTGTCATACACTGCAGCTTGAAAATATTTCACTACGCAGAAGAGGATTTTGAATAAAATTGAGTATTTTAATCACGCATTTTGTCTATTTTGAGCACTGAGGGTGGTTTGCGGGTCGTTTTCAACTTACAGTGTAATTTCTTTGACCAGATTACTTATTGATGATGACAATTTTTTGTCTGTGCTTCAACACCACTAACATAAACTTTTATTTCACATAAAACTAATTTTAACATTTAATATTCTTGTGCTTCATGACAATAAACAACGAATAAACACCAATTAAATCTCAATATTTAATAGAATATTTTTCTATCCTTTCCATCTCCCACATTAATAATTCAAAGCTCATTGTTTTCTATTTAATTTTTGTAGCAATGTATAATATGAAAAGGATGCTTTCACTACCTGAAAATAAAATATAAATAATTCAAAGTTCATTTTAACTTTTTTTTTATTTTCATTGTCACACTCAATCTTACCGCAATTAAGGTACTAATTGAAATATTAAACACTCCACCTGCGGTCAGGTAAAATGGTTTTACAGCTCTTGCCAACATAATGGACAGTTCTTTGTATACGGGTACCATATACAAATGCCATGGTGAATTCATAAATGCATTTATTATGCGTGAACTTTGAAGTGTGATAATTTGACCAGCATATGACAAAAATAAGAGTTCCAATGTAGGTATTGTGAGATATTCACTAAATACAATAATTTGGGCAGTGTCTTCAGTGATTGACTTGAAAATAAAGGAAAATTAAATGATATTGATTTCAATTTATCAAAATGTAATTGTTACCACTGCAAATAGAATACTGGTCAAAAGAAGATTAATATCGGCGATTTTCGCTAAAATGAAAAAGCTCATTTGACGATCAAATTTCTTGCCCAATTCCATGATAGTCTGATGATGGCGGATGCATTCGTGTAACGCTCTTTTCACATATTCGGCTATTTTCTTATCTTTAAAAGTGTCAGCATTCAATTCATACTTAAAATAAATCTTTGAAGAAAAATTTGATCTCAATTCATGTTCATCGAAATCTTCTAAAAGTTCAATTTTATCTCCCATCGTGTACTGATTTATTTCCTGATTAGTGTACTTGATATCGTCTTGAAGTTTCCTTGAAGAAAAAATTGAATGAAATTTAAATGAAAAAAATTTTTTTTGAATGAATTCTTACACTAAAATTCGTTTTTCCATTCCATGCTTAATCAAAGCAGTAAATGGAATATTTTTGATGCTAGCACATAAAATGTCCAATTGTGAACTGAAAAGTATGTAAACATAGATACAAAATCCCATTGCATTGGCAAATATCATCGCAATCCATGTTTGTGCAATATATTGAATGAAATATATCATTTCATAATTTCCTGTTTTCTGCGAACAAGAACCTTCAATTAATTTGAAATGAATTCAAAATTTTTCACTTACATTCACATCAATTGGATACCATGTGGGCAAAGGGAGTTGTCGACTTCCATTGAAAAAGGGAATGAGTGCGTAACTACTTCCAACCACGATGCATCCCCATTGCCAATAATGCAGCATCTTACATGCCATTTTGTATCCCGGCTCAACAGTGACATAAGTCAATCCAGGGGCACTTCTCTGTTTGAATTTCTTATTCATCAAGTCACACAATTCCTTGATCTTCCATTCCTGATTCCAGTAAAATAAAATTATGACCAAAATCCAAAAATATACGACAAAATTCAAGAAAAATAAGAATGATTCCAAAAATCCATCGTTTGATATCTTTTGAATCGTTGTAATGAGCAATAAAATCTCCATATGAATCATTATAAGTAAAATTGACATCCTGAAACTCTTATCAAATGCAATTCCAATGAATTTGAGGTATGGTGGAAAATTTAAATGCAATCTCGTACTCCAACTTCCCATCAATTCAAAGTAAAATCGAGGGACTGTAAAAAAATCTGTTATCATAAAAGATTTTTGATAAATTTTCGTTTTTTTCATCATTTTAACACTCCTTGATCTGAATTTTGAATGTGGACTGAGGATAAATTTTGAAAATTCAATCCTTTTAATACAATTTTTGGGCATAAATAATTAAATTTAATGTTTAATTGAAATGAAAACTTTAAAAGTTGACACTCAAACTGTTAAAAGTTATTACTGAGAATTCAATTCAAGTAAAAATGAAATAATTGAATGTTCAAACGCAAATTTTGTCTTAGTTTTTTAATCAGTGATCAAATTTCAACAAAATCAGTCACGTGACTTGTTTTCCCGGCTACTCAATTAATTTAAGTTGAATTTTTTATGATGTCGGTGACTGCTTCGGATAACACAATTAAAGCTAAGATCCTCTCAAAGCCCCTTGACAGGTGCCTTACATCGAAAAATCGATTCATGACGGGAATTTTCCAAGGAAAACAATTAATTTTAAATCAAATTTTTAGGTTTTTTCAGAAAAAAATCATATTTTTATAAGTTTTGGATAAAAGTGACCTGAAGCAAAGTTGTAGAGGAAATTTCAAGGTACAACTTTGCTGACCTGACCAAGTCGATATGGATTGTGAGTGCAGGCTTAAATAGCCGCCTTACAAATATAATCTGAACGTGTTTTGGAAACACAAAAAAATTATAAAATTTAACAGTGTAATAAAATTTACTCAATGAGGTATGCAATCAATATTACATTTAACATCAAATCATCTTAACTCATTAATCGCTAACGTTGTATTTTTACAACGCCTCTTTGAAGTCACTTTTCTCGTTCAAATCAAAAAATTTCTTTGGCAATCTGTTTTAGAGTCTTAATTTAAGATGTTTTGTATCAAACAGTTGCATGGTTTTTGAATTAAAACCAAAAATTAAAAAATTATGAGCTAAATTTTTAAGAAAAGTCGCATTTTTTTCTCTCTCAATGTTTCTGTATGTATTTGTGTAGGACTTATACGTATTTTGTTTTGGCTTTCCTGTAAAATTTTTTTATGAAACCTAAAATTTTTATCGAAATGAAGTGTTCATTTTTACCTAAAGAATAAATCATAGAAGAACTTTTTGTTCAAAACTCAATATTTTAGGAGCGGCGATTAATGAGTTAATGCATTTTTTATTGATATTAATTTTTTTTACCCAACGTTGATTTTAATCCTCATTTTATCAAAGAGTAACAAACTTGTTCTTTGCATTTACTTTTTAATCAGGGAATTACCATTTTTTTTATTCTTTAAGAAGCGTGAATCATTTCATTTCATAAAAAATCTTAAAAATATTAATTTATTAACTGAATATCAACTAAGATCAGCGTGACCGATACATTTCATTAAAAAAAATATTAAACAATATAAAATGCAAAATCATTACAAATTAAATTCAATAAATCTCACCCTTAGTAACACCATTCATCATAAAAATTAAACAATAAATGTTTGATTTTTCATGATGATTGTTTCGTTTTTATTTTATTTTATTACTAACGCGATAAAATTCCCATCATAAATGATTAATTTCCCTAATTTTTGCCCCGGAACAATGCAAAAGAAAAATACAAAATCTATAAACAATACAATAACTTTAATAATCACGCTTCATTCAAACACAGCGTTAATAATAATTCGAAAAATTGCCAATAAAAATTGCAACTATTTCATTAACACCCGTTTAATGTGAAATAAAAAAGAAACATGATAAATGAAAATGAAAATGAAAAGAAGCAACAGAGTTTCAAGAGATTTGAGATAAATGAAATTTTATTTTTTTTGCAAGGTTTTCAATTATATTTTTATTATTATTTTTTATTTGTAAATTTTCTAATCGTTTCGTTTCTTCTTTGTGAAAAGCCACAATTTTTGTGCATAAAAGACGTGCAATTTAAAAAATAATAAAATTACCTTAGGTAAAATATTATCTGATGCATTCTTCAATGGATTTTATTTTTTTTCCTTGTACTTTTGTTAAACCATTTCAAAGCGGACAATATGACTACTATTACGTGTATTGTGTGTATGTGTTTGTATGTGCTTAATAATAATAATAGTGATTGTTAGTGGATTCCAATATACTGTTTTTGTGTTATAAAGAGACTTAGTCTCAGATCACAACCTATTACAGTATTTATGGAGAAGAATTCGTGTGCAATTTGTGTGCAATGAACCTTTTAATAGAGCATGATGCTCTTTTTTCAATTCATTTTTTTATATTATTATTATTATAGTTTTGGGCTTTTGTGAATTTATTGGTTAGCAAAGTATTTTGTAAAGTCTTTATATAGACATTAAATAATAATAATAGGCAAATTATTTGAATGAGAGGTTGTTGTGACGTATTTTGAGAGTATTTTTTATCAAAATTAAAAAAAAAATAGTCTTTGTCTTTCTGTTATCAATGTTTAAGTGAAGATGATCGCGTTTTACAGCAAAAAATATACATAAGTTCTCTGTTCTGTCGCTTTCTCTGACCTGCATGAACTTTTACAGGCTAGACTTTTCCGTGTATGGTGGTTCAATCAGGCGGGTACTTTTAGGCAGACTCAACTCTTTATCAAGGAACCTGATTTCGGTTTATCTAGACAACTGAGCTCAGATTTGTAGTTGATATGTTCACTGGTCATTGTACTCTAGATTATCATCTCAGTCATTTTGACTCAAGAGATCCAATGTGCAAATACTGATCTGAAGAAGAGGAAAAAAAATTAGTATTATGGTGGGCTAGGTATTCAGAATGTAGCAGTTTGAAGCGGCTTAAGGCACATTTTTTTCTGTATAAGAACCATGCCTAGTGATTGATGGTGCTGGTCATGTCTTCCAAGATAATCTCATTTGAATATTTTCTATCCATAACCATTAAAGCCAGTGTTGCCACATTCAAAACTCGAGAAACTTCAAAAGTTCAAATTTAATTGAAGATACGAACATTTTATTAAAAAGTCTTTATTTGCCACAAAAAAACCTTGAAACTACAGAATTCCTTTAAGACTTGAAGTAAGTTCAAAAATATAAGCGTCTCCAGGAAACCTTAGTGATTTGGCAACCCTGGTCATGCTGTAGGTTGAATTCAGTTGATTTGTTTTTCTTCAATTCCAGACAGACGTTTTAGATGCCTTTTAAAACTGATTTTGACATTCAGTGCATTACTTGCATATAACCTGAATTTTAAGATACGAGTCTAACCAGTCACGAATTGTATTAATATTCTTAAGAATCCCATCAATTACCGTCTTATCAGTTCGCGTCACTGGAATTAATTTTTTTCTTAGAACGACAAAGAAAAGAGATGAAGATCAAATAACGTACAAAAAACCCAAACCACAAAATGAAATCCAAAAAAAATTTTGCTAATAAATTTTAATTGTCATTTTTTTCATTTAATCGGCAAGGTTTAACCGAAATATTTTTTGCAAAAATGATAATCAAATGAAATTATAAATAAAAAAATTATGTATGATAATTAAATAATAAAAAAAATTAATGGTAAACAAAAATCAAACACACGATTTGAATGATGAATCTCACGACATATCGCAAACATTTACATATAACTTACACAAAAAAGCTCATTGTGTTTCTCTGCTCTATCTTTAAAAAAAAAAACAAATAAAAAATCTATGAAACAAAAAATTATTTACAATTATTTAAATTTAATTTTATTATTTCATTTGTTGTCTATCACTTAATTTTATATACGTATACAAAAACCTCTTAGATTTAGAGCTTGAATACCTTCTCTAGTTCAATAATAATAACAATACAGACTTTGCGGCTTCTGTATGAAAAGTTACTATATAATATTATTATATGTAGAAAGAAACAAAAACAAAAAATAAATAAACAAGGCGAAAAAGTTTTTTAAAGTGAAGTGCAGAAAAATATTTTATACAATATTCATTCATATTTAATTTTATAATATAAACGTTATTCTGAAATGAATTTGCTCTCAGTCGTTCACTTTATGTCGATTTGTTTAGATGTTTCTTGAAAAAAAAACATTTAAAATAATAATACAATAATAATATTATTATATTAAAAGAAATAGTAGAAGAAGAAGAAGAAGTAAAATAAAAAAAATAATAAGTTTAATTATTATTATAAAATATAGTGCAGCATTAAACAACGAAGTCTGTCTCATTATTTAAAAAAAATAATGAAATAAATTAAACAGAGTACCAAAAAAATAACATTATTTGCATAAATAAAATATTATTTTAATAAATAATATTAAAGTGAAAAAACGTCAAATAATTAAAAAAAAAATAAAGAAGACAAAGTGAAGTCATTTAAATTTTAGTCATTTAAATTAAAACAGACGTTAAAAAGAATAAAAAATTATAAAAAAAATTATAATAATTTGGTTAGTAAAATATGAATTTTATTAAAAGTTATTTTTCATTAAACTTATTTGAATTATTATTTCACATTAAAAATACATTAATGATAATAAAAATCAAAATTTAACTGAAAAAGGTTCAAATTTTATTTAATTTTTATTATTATTACAGATAAAAAAGTACAAAAATTCAAAAAAATTCCTTTTAATATAAAAAATAAAATGTTATAAATAATAACAATAATAATAAATTATATTTAATTATAAAAAAAATGCAGCATAATGTTCATTCATTCGTTCATATAACATAACCCTTTAAAAATTAGACTCTAATAATAATAATTTTTGTTTGCTAAGGTATTTTTTTTCTATCTTGCTTGTTTTTTTTCAAGATACATACAAAAGAAAAATTTTATGTTGTGAACCTTTGATGCAATAATATGAACTTTTTATGTATGTTGAGTGTGTGTGTGTGTGTGTAAAAATTGAAGTTAAAGTACTTTTGTTTCAAGAAAAACTTATTACCATGATTAAAACAATAGTATCATATTTTATATGATGAAGTGATTTTTTTTTATTATATTTATAATTTTAATTATTATTATTATTAAATGAATTGAAATATGTTTGTATACGTATTTTTTTTTTTCTTTAAATAAATAATAATAATAATAATAATAATGAAACAATGTTTCATGGTTTAGTTCATAAATTCATGAAATGTTAGAAGAAATAGCAGAATTTATGAAAAAATATAAAAAAATATACATTGCTTAAAAAAATAAGAAGCAAATTTTATGTATTGAATATGAAATACGAGATAAATCGGGCGCTGATTTAACGTCTTTCTAGGAATTGAAACTTAAGTTTCTTTTCTCAAGCTGGTTCCTTAAATCACTGATCATACCATAGACCATTAATTGATTGAAGCCTAACCCTGTGGCTGAAAAAGACATTCACGAATTGATCAAAACCCATTCAAAAATAAGCATTGACTAGCCTACACTTGACAAGACACCATTTAAAAAATTAACCGATGTGAAGATTGTACCGGTGCAATTTTTTTTTCGAAATTAGATTTTTAAAAAAACGAAATCAGGCCTTAAATTCATCATACAGATTATTAGCAGCCTAAATTTTCAAAATACACAAATCGAGACGTTTTGAATTGTAAAGAATGGACAAGACCAATTAAATCATAGGCTTTCAAGATAGCTGAGAGTCTTAGCTACTATCATCTGTCATTGGTTCGAAAAACCTCTGATGTAAAGTTAGTGGGAAAAATAGATTGTAAAGCTCGAATTTGCACATTTTTAATCAAAATCATAGCTTAAAGGTTGTATTTAGTTCGAAGCACCTCTGATGTGAGAATCCTGAGTTACAATACGGCACATTTTTCAAAAAAAATTATTTATGATTATTTCAAGAAATACTCTGAAAATTTAAAAATTTAGGCCACTGATAAGCTCCACGAGGTTTTTGAGCACTAAAATATTCAATATAGCAGTAAAACCTCAATTTGTGGTTTTCGAAAATCAAATTTTGAATTTTCGAAAAAAAATCAACGGTGCAATCTTTACATCGGTCATAGCATAGTTTATCTTAATACAAAAATTCTAATCTCCACGTTACCAAATTTCAAAAACACTCCATTAAAAAATTCCAATTTTCTTACAAAAAATAGACAGCCTAATAGAAATTGATTAACATTTTACTTTAATTTATTAACAATAAACTACTCAAGCAATCAACGAAAAAAAAATGTATCGTAACACATAATTGAAAAATCATCCATTTTGACACAATTCCATTGAGTGCATTCATAAAGTTGTTAAGTATAAGCTCTTACTTACCTAAAAAAACAAAAAAAAAACTCAAATATATGAATAAAAAAAATAATTCATGTGCAAATTTTTATGAAATATAATTTACAATAATTTTTCTGTTAAAACTATAACAATACAACATCCACTAAAGCATAAATTAAAAAAAAAACTAAAGGTATAGAGAGAAAATATTTAAAATACTTATAATCACGATTACATAAGTGTTAAGAAAGAAAAAAAAATTATACGAGAAATACGCCTACAATACAACATTAAAAGAAAATTACAAACAACAATAACTTTGAGCAGAAGCAACAACATGAAAACAATCACCGAAACAAGACACTGCCAATAATTAATAGTTTTAAAAACCGCTGCTGGCTGTCTATAAATGCAAAGTTGAGTGTTTTTAAATGTTATGAGCAACACGTTGTAATTTGTTTCAATTTAAAGCGTACCGTTGAAATGTGAATTAAAATCTTACACTCTTTATTAAATAATAATAAATATAAAAATTAATAAAGCGCCACACTGAAACTGAAACACAATATCAAATGATTCAGCGTTATTCTTGTGATTATTAAAGCGTGTGTCGCTCTCTATCAATTTTAATAATGCTTCATATTTATTTTAAAATGAAAATGAAAAAAATATTTTTTTTTAATGTAGTAACAATTTTATATTTTTATTTTTATTAAGATTTTTTTTATACTTTTATATTTTTTTTTCACCATCATGATAATAATGTTTGCATAAAATGGAAATGCTGTGAGTAAGCATTCGCTGAATACATAAGGAAATTACTTTATCTTTTATATTGTTTTGTACTTTTTTTAATTTAATGGTTGTGGATGCACTCGTGGCTTCAATGCAAAAAAAAATAAAATATAAATAGTAAAATTACTTTTTTATCCATGAATTTTAAAGGAAAAAATGCACTTTCGTAGTCATTTTATCTGTCTGTCTGTCTGAAGGTTATTTTATTATTTAACTTCCGAGTCTCATCAAAATTAAATTGGATCTGATGAGTCTGAAAGAGGAGATTGATTAAAGTAAAATTACATTTGTAGCTATATTTTCTGAAGTTTAACGGTCATTTCATGGAAATGCACTTTCAAAATCCAGTTCAGACAATAATTTTCTATTCTTGTAAATTTTTTCTCTAAACCATAGAGAAAATACCACAGTAATAGTTAAATTACCATTACTATTTAGCACTTAACAGTTTTATTCTACAACTTTTATTTATTTATTTTATTACTTAAAAGCTCATAATGAGGTGTAATAAACTTTGCTTATTAAATTACTTCTAAGCGGTTTTTGTTTATTAAATAAGTTTTCTCCTTTATTCAACCATCAACTTGAATTCTTTTTTTTTTCGCAAAAAAATGTGTTGTTAGTTGATATTTACACTGTAAGATGAAAATCCTCGCAAGGTCCTCCCTGTACCATGAGGTGAAAGCATTTTGCTTCCATCTGGCTTCATGATTAACCAAAATATTCGCATTTTGTTTAAAAATTATCAAGGTGCATTAAAAAAAATTAGCCTGTAAATGAATTGAAACCCCAAGCACTGAAAATGAAAACACGCACGTGTCTTCAATGAAATTTCAATGCTTAAATTCTTCTTATTTAGCTTAAAGAGTGTTTGCTTACTTAAATTTTACTGTTTGACGCCCTTCTAACTGATTCTGAAACAAAATTAGCATTGTGGTCACTCGCTTAATATGTGTTTAGCACCGTGGACAGTTTGCGATAACTTTTCAACTTGCAGTGTAACGCAAAATACATTATCACCTCATTTTATGTTAATAACAGATTAAAGACAGACATAGAATACGAGATTAAAGATTTAATTTGTCTGTTCTCTCTCTTCATTTCTTGTTTTGTATTTTTTTTGTGTAAACTTAAAAGTTAATGTCAATGACACGATAATGTTTACTGATATAAGAATCTGACCACTAAATACGAAATTTAATATTATTAAAGAAAAATTTACCAGGTAGATGGAATTCATTCAATTTCATTCAATTTAACCTTAACGTAACATTAACATTACAATTCCAGGTGGTCTGTAATTGCCATGATCACTTTCAATCATAAAATTAGGTGAATTTTTAGGGAGTTCTGGAACTGTAATTAAGTTTTGACAACATTCAAAAACTCTGGACGATCCATAAAACTTCCTCAATTCTTTGAATATTGTTTCAAATCGTATGCGATGTCCATGCAATTGATCAGCTGATAGATTTTTATGTAATTTAAACATCATTCGGACACTGTAATCATATAAAACATTAGAATCTTGAATTAGTGGAATCAGGGGTGCAAGTAGAAACTGTCCTAGAGGTGTAGATAACCTCACTATTGAGGGAAATATTGTGAGGGAATCATGAACTGCAAATCAAAAAAAAAAATATATTAATTTCAGTTTTCTTTGATATTACAATAAAAATGTTGACTTATACGTTGAAGTGCAATTATATCATCTAGATAATCAAACATTTGTGATACAAAATCAAAGCTGAAAATGAAAAAAAATTAAAAACTTAATTTGTTAAATTAAATCATTATCTCACTAAAAGTTCACATCACGCAACTTCTGTAAATGACCAATTTTGGATGTCAAATCTCCTGAAATGTCTGGATTCCTCTCATGAAATGTGAGCTTAGTGACAATAAATTTTGTATAACGTTCAATACAAGGTCCATAACCTTGATTTAATTGACCCTACATATGATTAAAATGTAAAATTTTAACAGTAACTTTCGAATTGAATTTCACTGAAAATTTACCCATAATCTTCCTAGTTCTGATATCTCGTGTTTATAACGCATTGAATGTTGAATAACGCTCGGGTGTCCCTCTCTCAAAACTTTGTGAGTTAAGTAACAAAATTTATATGATGTTATTTGTTGTTCATGAAATGGCTGACGAGTAACAATTATCCAAAATGCCTGTCCACTATCCTTGATTTGGAAGGTTCCAATAATTATTGTTCGAATATGTTTGAATTTTATCGGTTTTGCGTCACTTTCAAGAGATTTTTGTATCGACTTTCTCTGGATTGTAAAAAGATCAGTTTGATTTTTATTTTTTTTTTGAATTGAAGTGAAATTAACATTATTTTACCATTTGATAGTAATCTTTATCATTTATTGCCATTTTTTTTTTTAAAATATTAAATTATTTTGATTCTTATTGTATTACAATTGAGCTACAAACACATTCTAATTTGAATTGTAATTGAAGCTTTCTTGACATTCAATTGTAAATTAAAATAGATAGTAAATTATCTTTTCTTATCTTTAATTTCTATCAATTTGAAATAGAAATTTTATTTGTTTTAAATCGCAAAACTGATAACTGCACTCTAAATACTTAACTGAGTGTTTAAAAGTGTTTATTTGAATCATTTTCATATGAGCTTTGAATTGTATTTGGTTATTCAAAACTATAAAAACTGTAGTTAACTATTTAAATTCATTCTTTCAACTTGTTCTTTTGTAAAATTACAATTTTTATTCTCATAACTTAAAAATAGAAACCTTTCATGTCTTATTCATTTTAATTGAAAAATAATTTTTTTGTCTTTTTAATTTAATTTAATTACTTCTGTGGTTGAATTAAAATAAAAAAAAAATCATATAAAAGAATTTTTGTTGTGACTAGAAGGCTGGTTTATAAAAATTTGCTTGTATTTAATGGTGAATAACTTTGATGCAAGTTCGTGCAAACTTAGTGAAAAAGAGACAGTAAACGTATCGATCTCTCACAGCACAGAAAAGGAAGGTCACTGTGAGAGAAAAACTAAAAGAGATGAAAAAATCAAAGTGAAATGAGAGAAAATCTCAGAAAGAGAGATAGTAAAAGAAGAGAGACATTGTGAGAGTAACACATAGCGATGAAGTGATGAAAATAAAGAAAAATCATGCTTAGAGTGTTTTAGTAAGAGAAAACTTGTTTTATACTCACCACTTGCTCTCTCTCTTTTTTATCTTCGCTTACTTCGACTTCAATTACTTCAATTATTTCTATTCCATCCTTACTCTCTATCTCTCTACCTCTGTCTATCTCTTTGTTTTTGCTTAACTCTCACTCACATGAAATTCAACAATTTTTCTGTTCATCTCATTTCATTCTCTCTCTCTCTCTCTCTCTGTCTTTCTCTTTATCTATAGTATATTTGAAGCCTTTGAGAGTAAAATGACTTCAAATCACAAGCCTCTATATACGCAATCTGAGTGCATAGGCCAATGGTCCATCAATAAATATGAAACTTTTGTTTTACGAAAAAATTTGTATCTGCTCTAAAAACCGAAAAATTGAAATTAGGTGGCTCATCTGAAATATTAATAGAAAATCAATTTTTAACAAAAAAATAAGATAAGATAATCCAACCCACATTAACTCGAACATTGAATAAAACCATTTTTTTTTTATCTATTGAAAAAAAAGAGACTGTCTTTGAGACATAACCCAAATTCTCTTTCAAAAATGGGTTGTTTCCGAACAAAATGTATAATTCAATTGTCTATTAAACGTTCATTTTCTTGCATGTGACACTGATTTGAAAACAATATTTAAACACATTTTTCATTAAATTCACTGTGTATTATTTTTTTTTCTTTCAATTGAGTGAAAAAAAAAAACAGGAAGGTCAAATGTCTTGTCTTTTGATATCTTGATATATTTTTAACTATTATTACCATTTTTTTTCATTCAATTTTAATTTTTTTTTTTCTATTAGCAAAATGAAATTCAATTTAGATGCATACTTTAAAACCAGCAAATATATTGCTTAATTTTTTATTTTTTGTTAATCTTTGAAACAAAAAAATACAATAATGGAATGTTAAAGATTATTTGATGCAATTTCATCATATCGAAATTGAAATCGTGTTCATCAGATTTGATGTAATTTTTGTCCAAACTAAATCAATCAATTTTTACAACATCGTCATAATCACATCAAGGTGAAATCCTTTAATTGATGTGAATAATCTCAATTCAATCATTAAATTGACTAAGTCTAATTAAATGTTTCCCGTATCAATTTCAAATTTTACACTCTTATGTTTATGTATTTTGTATTGCACTTGAATATCAAATACAAAACATTTTAAATAGATTAGCAATTAAAAGTGTTATTGATCTAAAATTCTGATAATCATGTTTCAATCATTTTGTCTCGATGTCTGTTAAGTGTTTCTTGCATTGAATTGAATTGAAAGAGAGAAAAAAAAAAAAAGTACATCTTTAAGTATTCAATCAATGAATTTCATTAAAATTTGTGCAGAATGATCCCAAAAGCGTAATTTACAAGTTAAATATATAAAAAACTTAATTATTTGATGCATTTGAGCTTGAAATTGATTTGAATTGAGGAATTAATTGAAAATTGTATTCTTTTAACACTTATCATTGAGGAAAAGGAACTTTTTTTTAATTGAGTGATAATGAATTTAATACTCTGTTAACCTTAATGAACATGACAAGCAATTTTAACCCTTTGAAGAGCAGCCAAGGGCTTTCAGGTCATTAAATGTTGATTAAATCCCTAAAAAATATCTTTTCATTTTAAATTTTTCTCCAAAATCAAAAATTTTGTACTTTAAAATCATCTTCTTTCATCGTTTCAACAATAAACTCAAAAAAAATACAGTACTTTGAATATAAAATAAAATGAACATGACAATTGAAAACACAAGACAAGCCTTTACTTAATGTAACAATACCTTTCTATTTTTTTCTGTACTTTCTGTATCATTTTTTCTGTATCATTATTTTATTTTCTTTAATATCATTTTATTTTATGGTATCATAGTACTTTGTACCATTATCTTGTAAAATGCACAAACACACTTTCCCAAAACAATGTGCTTCTATTGTAATGAAAGGAGGAAGACATGACATTTTGAATTTTTATATTTTTTTTCCAAACATAATCAAAATCTACGTTATATTTATTTTACTACAAAATACGTGATGCCGCCTTTTAACATGATACCATAAGAAAATGTAATTTTTTTGCAACTTTTCTTTTTATTTTTAAATTGTAATGATATCAAAGACTTTGTTTGTCAAAACTCTAGGTAAACTTTAGGTCAATGTATCAATGTCCATAAAAATAACGAAATGTTTGTTTGTTTGTTTGTTGTTTGTTAGGAAATTTTCTAATTTTATTTTAGTTTTTGGCATCATGTCAAAACACGTAGATGCAATATATTAAAAATAGTTTATCATGGAGTTGGAAATTTTTTATTAAATATGTTTGTTTTTCAATTGTAAGTTGTTTTTATCATATTTTTTTTGCAAACAAAAATGAATTACTTTTGTCAACATGATTATTTTTATTTATTAAAAGCATTTTTTGCTCCGAAAATTATGCAATGAACATGACATGAATCGTTTAAACGTTTAAATTGTAAGATTTGACCGAATTTATGAGTTTTAACAATTACAAAAATTATTTAGTAAATGGTTTTTAATCGAATTTTGCTCTTAAAATCACGCTGATAAATTTAAATGTTATCAAATTTTAATATATTGCATACTTTCCGGAGAAAGTATCATTTAAAAAATCGAATTTCTTTGATACACGTCATTAACAGATATGACATTGAATGCATGTGGGCCATATGTCACATTGTCACATGAATTCACAAATGTTGCATGTCTTTCAATCAATCAATCAATCAATTTTATACTAGCACAAGTCATCATTAAAGATTTGTATGTACAAAATTATTACTTTAAAACTAAATTAAAACAAAAAATTCTCTTTAAATTAATTTTTTAAGCCTAAATACATGATTTTCACATTTATACATCAATGAAACCGTATTAAATCCCTTCATGTTAGCAACAAAAGCTTACCACCAATTTATAATCTGCATGAAACGTGTGTGTGTGCCTACGTTAAAGTGTAACATGGATTAGCAAAGAGACCTTTCAAAATATGTTGCTCTATAAAATTTATATTTGTTCAAAACTGTTGATTCATGTTTAACATCATCAAATTTTGTGCCGTTAGCAATATTGATTTTTTTGCTGGTGATATGCTATGGATATAAATTTGCAATCAGTTTATCCTGTTGCACTTTTCTGAGGTTGTTTTGTGCTATATGATTACCTTTTAAACAAAAAAACATGACTAAATAGGTTTGAAATTGATGAAAATTTTGTACATTGCTGTTTCATTATGCCCACTGGAAAGTCGATTCTCTTTATTTATGAGCTTGAAATTATTTTCCTATGCACTATGAATAACAATGGGTGATTGATGGAGATTATCATAAATAAAAGACACACACACACACACATTGAGTGAATGGATGTTATTCGAAGCACACGTCTGAATTTAATTCCATACAAAATTCCTCTTGTTCATTATTGTAATTTTCATGATGAGCATCATCATCAACATCATCATCATTATTATTATTGTTATTATTCCCATTTTATAGACTTCAGATGATAATAAACGATAAATTCGCATATTAAAATAATCCATATAATTTGGACGCATCGATATGCTTGTTATGTGTTTCATTTTTTATGAATGGGAAAATATTAATTGGTCTTATTCCTGTACATGGAATCGGCATTTTTGTGGTACATGGAATGCGTATCAAAATGTAAAAATACCATTTGTGAATTATCTTTGATATATTAAATTTATTGCAATTTATTGGTGTGAGTTTATCTGATATATGCATTGCTCATAGTTATTTATGATTCGTCACAGAGCAATTGTTGATTATAATATGGTTTGAGGTGAAACACATTTGATGAAATGGAATTACAATGCAATGGGATGGGATGATGTTAAGGTGTGAAATTTAAATGAAATTAACATGAAATGATACTATTGTTCAAAATAAATCAACAATTGGATATAAATTGAAAAGTGAAAAGTATTGAACTTAATTTTAATTTATAAAAGAGACAGGAAATTGGGTCTTAAAAGCCCAGTTTATGGGTGTGTGAAAGTTAAGTGTGAAATTGAACGAAGGGTCGTCTTATATCTCGAATTGATAAATTCCAAACATCTGAGAAGAACATTGAACTATTTTTAAATACTAAGGCTTTACTGTCCCAAAATAGGAAATAAGTGACTTAAATTAAGTTCCTCACACTTCATCATGTAAAATATCAAATTTTAATCAAAATGCACAAATTCATGCATCACATTTGACTCTTATCAATATCAAAAGGTTATCAGTAAGCAATGTGTTTGAAGGAAAGTCCCTGAATCGAAATTCAAGTTCAATTAATATTGTTTGTGTTTTTATTTGCAAATCAAGTTCAAATCATCAGCACATGGCAGGATATTGATATAAAAAAAAGACTTTTACAAAATCATTAAATAAAATTCAAACTCAACTCGGCTCACTTCTAGCCCAGGACCATGAAGGGATTTCAAAAGTTATATGTTGTATTTTTTAGCTACATAATTTGACTTACTGGTTTTATAAAAATGGAGGATTGGGCTACAGCAGTATGGAGAATGATTTCCCTATAGCTGAACCCACATCTTTCGAACATATCTGAAGACGTTTACGAGAAAAATCGACCGGTGGCGGTAAATGGGTCAAAATATCTCTAATCATACTACTTACTTACTTAGCTGACTATACAACCAATTCCTTAGTCAAAGCCTTTTGAAGGATCTGTTTCCAGTGCTCTCTATCTTGCGCCACCTGTTGGCAGTTACGCACTCTTAACGTCCTCAGATCCGAATGGACGTCATCAATCCATCTGCCGTGTGGGTCATTTCGCAACAGGGTTGCTGGAACTCGGTTAGGGTCCATTCCTGCTAAATGCCCGGTCCATCTTAATCTGTTTACCTTTACGATTGGTACAATATTTGGTTCCCATATTCACTTTCCAGTTCAAAGTTGTATCTACGTCTCCATCTTCCGTCCACCAGTTTAGCACCACATATAGTTCACAGTACTTTGCACTTGAACGAAAGTAGAAGTTGTTCATCGCTCTTCGTGGTTAGCCAGGTTTCTGCCCCATATAATGCTACTAGTCTTATGACTGTCTTGTAGATAACAATAATTTTCTAATCATTTGATTATCAAATTCACAATATAAATGTTTCAATTATTATTCATAATTTCATACATTTCATAACCAATTTAAAAATAAAACAAATACATAATTCACACGTAATAATACAAAAAGTGAAAAAAATCACGATCATGAAATTTATACTTTATTGTTCATATTGATTCTGATTGATTTTTTTTTATTATTTATTTATTTATTTATGCGTGGAATTGAATTATTATACTTATAAATAAAAACAATATTTGGTTATCAATTCAATTCAATTTTTTGTTTCGCTTTCAATTGATAAATGCTTCAATAATTCATCAATCGTGGAAAATATTATTTTTAAATTATTTCCTTTTGAAATGAAAAAGTGAGATTTTATGCTTCCATGTGAGTCTTGTACATGACATGAAATGAAAGAGTGTGAAAATGCGCTTATGAACTACATTCATGGGAAATTTTACATTTATTTTGTCTTTAAAACAATGAATTTCCATCAATAAATTTAATTTTTTTGGTTATTTATTTTTATTAAAATATTAAATTTATTGAATTTTTTTTTCGATTTATTTATAGAAATAATCTGAAGCACTGATTAATTGAGTAATTAATCTCATCACAAATAAAAGGATCATATTAAAAGGAATCAAAAATGGCAGTCTGTGATTGCCCTATTGGAATACCAACGGGGCCGACCCTCGCTACATTATGTGGTGGAAGTCAATTCATGCTGTTTATGGGATTATTGGAAGTCTTTATCAGATCACAGTGTGACCTTGAAGATCCATGTGGACGACCAAAGGTGTGTGTTAACATTTTTTTTTGAATTTACTTTCACTTTTTTTTATTTGCTTTTCAAGACGATAAAATGAAATATTATTTGGAGAGATTACAATTATATTTTTACTTTTTTTAATCTAGTCACGATTATCACAAGAAGTAGACAATGAATACGATTTTATTGTAGTTGGTGGTGGATCTGCAGGAAGTGTTGTAGCTTCACGATTATCTGAAGTGCCACATTGGAAAGTGTTATTGATTGAAGCAGGTATTTACATAACATTTTTATTTAAAAAAAAGTAAAGTTGAATTAATTTGGAAGGAAAATGCTCCTTTAAGATCACAAGGTCCATGAAAACTGAGACCATTAATGATTTTTGTAACTAAATGTTAAAAATTTCCTTCAATTTACCTAAAAAATGCATTCAATGCTCAAAAAATATCCTAATTTTTTTCATATTTAATGCCAAAAACAAACAAAAGAATAATTTTTTTTTGTGGATAATTTATCATCGTTAATGGACCATAAAATTGTCTGTTAAATGTGATGCTGTAATCATTTATATTCATTTTACAAAATTTAAAAGTCCATTCTTTTGACTTGATGTAAAAAATTTTTTTGTTTTATTTTTTTCATTCATTTAAATAATGAACAATTTTATGTTATTTTTTTTATTTAATACAACTTACACAGAACATTTTTCAATTCAATTCAATTCCAGTTTTTCTTCTTCTTGGAATCCTTTAAACATGAATTGAAATTTCAATGCAATACTATGGAACTTGTCATTTTATGCTTTAAAATATAAAAAAAAAATTGTATATAATCGTGATCCATTATACATATTAAAAATTTAAATATGAAATGACAAAAAACTAGGTCAGCTTACTTACAATACCGTGTGCAATGAAATATTTTTTTTTCAATGTGAATGGAATCTAACATATTGGGATTCGAATCAAAACGAGATATGTTTTTGCTTTGGAATTTTATAAAAAACTCCACCCAAATACCCTTTAATGATTTAATAGGAATAGGATTTAATGATTTTTGAAGGAAGCTTAAGAACATAAAGGTACCCAAAATTATGATCGAATCCATGAGTCGGATTCAGAAAATCTTTTTTTCGTAAAAGCTATATGATAAACTGCTACCGTATAGGTCTACAGACCATCCAAACACACGTACAAGCTGGAATTTAGTCCTGCAAGGTCAAAAACATATTTTTGACTCGGAAGCCGTGTTGAAATTTTCTAAGAATTAAAAAAGAATCCGTACGATTTTTAAGGCGACGCCTTAGATAAATTTTCCCTTACATAAATCTGTAATCTTCTTCATAAATCTTTTGCTTTTCCCTAAATTAACCTCTATGTTGAAAATCACCCAAATTAATTTAGGAAATTTCGTAATCTTGAAAACTCCGCAACTTTGTAAAATTCCACACATTCTGATAAATCCGTGAGTTTCCGCTGTTTTGAAAATGTCAAAGTATTCCGAGGTTTTAGGAATGTTCGCGATTTCTCGCTGTTTTTGAAAATCTCACAGTTATAGGGTTTTAAAATTTGGTTTTTTAAAAATTCCACGTTAATCTCTCGATTTTGGAAAAGTCAGCCGCAAGTGCCAAGTAAAGCACCGCGTTTGCGGATTGAAAGAACCTTTAGCTGAAAAGTGATTTCCGAGGCGTTTTCGATCAATACGATAAATTTTGAATTAATGAATGAACTTTAACAGAAAATCATTCACGTTGAAGGAAATTTTATTTAAGGCATCGCCTTATCATTATATTTTTTAATCGTAGGAAATTTCAATACGGTGACTAAATTTTCACGATTTGAATCTTCAAGGTTTTCTCCATAGTAGCTTTAACTGGCTTGGCTGGTTAAAGAGTTACCTTAAAAATATTCTTAGTTCTTTAATCTCATTATCTTCTGTACATTACAAAACTAGAAAGAAAAAAAAAGTATTAAATTCCTAACAAAAAAAATACTATCTTCAAATGATAGAAAAAATCGGATAAGAGCACACAACTTATGCAAATTTTTTTTCCAAGTTCAATTTACTTTCATATTACTCTTCAACAGATAATATTTTAATAATAATAAAGTTCATGCACATTTTAAGTTGATACTTTTATCTTCTCAAACAAGAACAAGTAAATTGCACATGAAGAACAAGGTCAAGGTACTCTCACACCATACAAAATGAAACCTGTTAATAGGGATTATGTATAAAAAACAGTCATTTTTTCATGTTGATGATGCAACAGAAGATAAACAGAATTACGGTTGAATAGGTGATTGTTGTCTAAATCGTTTCAAGTACTACAAGTACGACTTTGTTCATGTTCATGAAGAGAAAAGAAGTTACTTTTGTCAAGTCTTATAGTAATGGATTTCCTTTTCATAAAAATATTTTTTGTTCTCATTTCATTTCAAATAAAAGGTTAAATTTTAAAGGAACAATATTCTTCTGATTAACAATGAAAAATATTTTCTTTTAAAAAAAAAAAAAAATCTAAAGCATTTCAGTTCCTTCCTCTACCATTTATTGCATTCCATTACAAATATAACAATATGACACACACACACACACAAAAAAAAATGGAAAAAAATTGTATGAAATAAAATAAAATGGTAAAGAAACATTTTTAAGATGTAGACACTTGGAAGAGTTTCTAAGAGCATTTAAAATATCCTGAATATGTTTGTGAGGATGTGCATGTGGCAAAAGTGGTTTTTATGCCACATTTATGTCACGTTAAAGGACTTTTTATTCAAGTATTCACTCCATTGTTAAATGTACACAATACACGGTAAATAACAGATTTCATTCTTGAAAAGATGATAATGAAATTTTATTGCATTGCTCTCAGGACATATATGTGTGACTGTGTGTGTGTCTGTGTATGCCTTTGGGGATTTAAAAATGGAAATCATTTAGTGAGTGTGTGAAAGGATTTAAAAATAATTTTAATGACACTATTAAAGCATACATTTACATTTTATTGTTGTTTTATTTCATTTTATAGGTCCAGATGAACCAACTGGCACACAAATTCCATCAATGTTCCTCAATTTCTTGGGAAGTGATATCGATTGGAAGTACTCAACCGAACCGGAACTGTATGCATGTCAGTCAAGAGAAGGAAAACGCTGTTTTTGGCCCAGAGGAAAGGTACTTGGTGGCACATCAGTTCTAAATGGAATGATGTACATTCGTGGAAATCCTTCAGATTATGATGATTGGAAGAGTATGGGAAATCCAGGATGGGGTTATAACGATGTCCTGCCATTCTTTAAAAAATCCGAAGATAATATGCAAATTGATGAATTGGGAACTGAATACCATGGAAAAGGTGGCATGTTGCCTGTATCGAAATTCCCATACAGTCCTCCAATGTCACAAGCTATCTTGAGGGGTGGCGAAGAATTGGGTATGACTTGTAATCAAATGTCTCAAATATTTTTCTTTAAATATCATTTCAATTACAGGATATAAAGTGCAAGATTTGAATGGTGCAAATCAAACAGGATTCATGGTCGCACAAATGACAAGTAAAAATGGTATCAGATACAGCACAGCCAGAGCTTTTCTACGACCAATTATTGATAGACCTAATTTGCATATCCTCCTTAATGCAACGGTGACTAAAGTGCTCATTAATCCAATGACTAAAACCGCTACCGGTGTTGAATTCGTCGATCAAACAGGGTTTTCAAGGAAAGTCAATTCAAAGAAAGAGGTCATCATTTCAGGTGGTGCTGTAAATTCACCTCAAATATTACTCTTAAGTGGAATTGGACCACAAGAAGAATTGCAAAGAGTAAGTTTACATTACATCAATTCATTTTCATATAACACATTTTTTTTATTTTAATTTAAAATCAGGTTGGAATCCGTCCAGTTCACAATCTACCAGGCGTTGGCAAAAATTTACACAATCACGTTGCTTATTTTGTGAATTTCTTCATAAATGACTCAAATACTGCTCCACTTAATTGGGCAACTGCAATGGAATACCTCCTTTTCCGTGACGGGTTAATGTCCGGTACAGGTCTCAGTCAAGTGACAGCAAAAACCGCAAGTAAATACGCCGCGAATCCAAATAATCCTGACATTCAATATTATTTTGGTGGGTTTTTGGCTGATTGTGCAAAATCTGGACAAGTTGGAGAACTTTTGAGTAACGAATCACGCTCAATACAAATTTTCCCTGCAATTTTACATCCAAAAAGTCGCGGTGAACTCACACTTCGGTCAAATGATCCTCTTGAACCACCAAAAATAGTCGTTAACTATTTGAAAGAAGAACATGATCTGAAAGTCCTTGTTGAAGGCATCAAATTTGCAGTTCGTCTCTCGGAAACAAGTGCGTTACAACCTTATGGAATTCGTCTTGATACCACTAAAGTGAAGGCATGTGAAAATTATCAATTTAATACTCAAGATTATTGGGAATGCGCGGTGAGACAAGATACCTTTGCAGAAAATCACCAAGCAGGTTCTTGTAAAATGGGACCTGCTCGTGATCGAATGGCTGTGGTAGATCATGAATTGAGAGTGCATGGAATACGGAATTTGCGTGTAATGGATGCTTCAATTATGCCAAAAGTCACATCGGGTAACACGAATGCTCCAGTGATTATGATTGCAGAAAAGGGAACCACTCATGTGAAGCGGTCTTGGGGTGCTCGTTAAATTGTAATAAAAAAATGAAAATGTACAATGTATGATTTAATATAAAAAAAGACAAATTACTTTTAGGATGCTTCATTTTATGTTTTTGGGTAAATAAGTGTAAGAAAATTTCAATGTATTTTTCTATTTTATTTATAAATGATATGAAAAGTAAAATAAAAGACCTTCTTAGAATATGAATTTAATTATTATTAATATTTTTTTTTATCATCATTGATCCAGTTGCATTTTTTTCATAATTATGGATATTAATATGCAGTGTCTTATCAAAGTTCTAAGCAATTAAAAATTTAGTATAAAAAGTGTGATGTTTTCATTTCAAATCATCATTCACCGTGATTCCATTCAAAAATGAATACCTTTACAGTTCTCTTTTGCTTAGTTGCCAGTGCCTTAGCTGCACCTCAAATTAACATGCAAAATCAAACTTTTCCCGGTCTAACTCAAATTGGAGGATTTGAAAACCAAACGAATATTCAGGTTCCAGGCATGCAAGGTGGAGAAATGCCTGGTATGGACGGACAAATGCCCGGCATGAATATTCAAAATCAAACTTTCCCCGGTCTCACTCAAATTGGAGGTTTCCAAAATCAAACTAACATTCAAGCTCCTGGTATGGACGGACAAATGCCTTCCATGGACGGTCAAATGCCTGGTATGAATATTCAAAATCAAACCTTCCCAGGACTTACACAAATTGGAGGATTTGAAAATCAAACTAACATTCAAGCTCCTGGCATGGACGGTCAAATGCCTGGTATGAATATCCAAAATCAGACATTCTCAGGTCTTTCACAAATCGGCGGTGATCAACAGAATGAAGGACAATGCCAATGCCCTCAAGTACCTGGCATGGATGGTCAAATGCCTGGCATGAATATTCAAAACCAAACCTTCCCAGGAACTGAACAAATCGGAGGACTTCAAAATCAAACCAACTTCCAAGTTCCAAGCATGGATGGTTCATTACCTCAAGGACCTGACATGAATATCCAGAATCAAACATATCCAGGCTTGACTCAAATCGGAGGTCTTCAAAATCAAACTAACATCCAAGTTCCAAGCATGGACGGCCAACTTCCACAAGCACCTGGCATGAACATCCAAAACCAAACTTTCCCAGGAACCGAACAAATTGGAGGCTTCCAAAACCAAACTAACATCCAAGTTCCAAGTATGAATGGTGGCCAATTACCTCAAGGACCAGACATGAATATCCAGAACCAAACATATCCAGGCTTGACACAAATCGGAGGCTATCAAAATGGAACCACTATTACAATGCCAAGCATCAATAGAGGTAATAACAAGAAGAGCAACAAGAAAAACTATGCTTAACTTAATGAAAAAGTTTATGCATGATCACTTCAATCATAAAATATTATTATAAAATGTTGTAAAAAGTTTATTTTCAAAAATTTAATGGGACATCAAAATTGTTACAAAAAAAAATATATTTTTATTTTAATAAAGTTTAATGTTTGGTTTTATAATACACATAAAAAATTTATATCGTTTTAATCTTGTTGGGTGAATATTTGAACAAAAGTTTTTCATTTTAAATAGAAAATGATGTGCAATATGGAAGAGTTATTGGAAGTACTTAAATTGTTATTAGCTTGTCAATATATTGATTGAGACTACTTGAAATTGCAATTTAGCTCAAAAAATTATGGTATTGTAAGACCGTGTTGAAATTTCCTAAGAATTTTTAAGGTGACGCCTTACAAAAAATTTCCCTTGAAAAATTCCCATTTTCGTCAGCTTGTATTTTTTACATGTATAATCTTTACTTCAATGAAGGCTGATTTTTTTCCATTTATAGTGGAAATTGAATGATTTTGGATTTAGGTTCCTCTTTTCATGGAAAATTCGTCGTACCGATGTGAACCCAAAAAGGTTTTCAGATTTTTGATTTCTGGTGATTGGCATGATTTTTTGGAAAAAAAATAGTGGAAGATAAAAAGCTGCAAACAATTTGAAGAAAAGGGGAAATTTCAAGGGAAATTATTGTAAAGTTTGTAGGAAATTTCTACACGGTGTTTATGAGCATATTTTCCTGTTTTTATGCCCAACGGTTGGGATTTGAGCCACGTGGCTGACTTTTATCAACTAAACCTGCAAAAAGAGTATCAATCTAGTATTCGGTAGAATCCCAACGCCTCCATGGACCCAGATTCTTAAAGACAAAATTAAGCTAAAAGTTTTTAACAAATTTCAAATTGCCATCCAATTTAAAACTTTGTCAAACTTTTTCCTAATTATTTTTGGAATTCATTAAGGAAAAATCAAGAAAATGACAAAAAAATATAATTAAAATAAAATTTCTGTCATGATTCAACTATTTTCATACAAGAAAATATGAAATTACACTCACATAATCCTTCTATATAATGTAAGTCTATATTGAGATAATTATGCATTTAAAAATAACATTATTTCATAATTAGTTTTTCAACACACACACGTATAGCATACATGGTAAAAATTTTCACATCATATTAAGGATAATTAAAATGCGAATAAAGTTTGTCTCTCATTAAAAATTCCCCTAGTCAACTCAAGCCAGTAATAAATTGTCTTCTAGATAAGAACATGTCAAAAATTGCATATTATGAGTTATTTATATGATAAATTTTTTAACATGATTATAAAAAGACAGACAATTCCACTTGAAATGCTCATGTATTTTTTATGATAGAAATAAAAAAATAAGCTCATAGTGTGTGGAAATGAAGAAGAACAATGTGTAAAATTAACACTATACATTATGTTAATGAGTTTGATAATATTCTTTCTATGTAAAAATGTGTTGAATGCAATAAATATGGTACTTAATATGTCGCATTAGTTCACTTGAATTTTGAAGTCGGTGTAGAAAAAAAGCAGAGACAAGTTTTTTTCCTTCTTTTTTTTTAATTGAATAATAGTTTTGAACTTGAATTTTAAATGTTATTCCATCAATCGATACTTGTACTTCTAGGTATTTGTGTTATTTTTTTATGCATCGTTGAGGCAAATCCAATAATAGCGGACGATGAAAATACAGACGATTTAATCGATTTATCCCAATACGGTACACAAATGTTTGGACAACCAGACTCGAATATCGGTGATTTAATTGCCGAGTTTATGAATTTCACTGAGAGTAATCCCGAAGAAATGGGTTCATATTTGGAAGGGGATCTCTTGATACCACATGGTGCACCTCGTAATGGTATCGTTGGAAATTCATATCGATGGCCTGGTGCCGTAATCCCATATGAAGTTAGTAATTCATTTTCGTCACGAGCCAGAGCCATGATTGTTAGTCAGTGTCTTGAGGCATATCACAAACAGACTTGTATTAAATTCAGACCACGTAAAGCTTCTGACAAAAATTATCTGGTTATAACGAATGAACGATCAGGATGTTGGTCAAGTGTTGGTATGAATGGTGGTCGACAAGTACTTAATTTGCAAGAAAGTGGATGTGTCACTAAAGTTGGCACGTGTATCCATGAAATGATGCATGCAGTTGGGTTTTTGCATGAACAAACACGAACAGATCGTGACTCGTATGTAAGAGTTAATTACAATAACATTCGACAAGGATATGAAAATAACTTTGAAAAGGGAAAATCGGGACAAATTGATGCACAAGGTGTTGGTTATGATTATGGGAGTGTAATGCACTATAATTTGAATGCGTTTTCCAAAAATGGACAACCCACAATGACTGTATTGAAATCAACTACGGATAATGTTGGACAGAGAGATGGATTTTCCAAGAAAGATGTGGCAAAAATTAATAAAATGTATAAATGTAACGGAAAGGTCTCAGATGTCACACCTGAAAGTGGTGGAGGAGGTGGAATCAACAATTTCATTGACAATATTTTCGGACTTGTCAGTAATGGAGAAGATGCTGAAGAATTTATTCATCCATAGAATATCAATAAAATAACATAACAAGCACATTTAAAGCTTCAATAATTTATTTGCAAGTAATGTCCTATTTTAGCCCTAAAATTCACTAAAAAACTACATTTTACAGCTCATCTCATCTATTGTCGTGACCTCTCCCATCCACAAGTGCTCGAGTCACAATACATCGAGTCAAATAATAAGCCTTTTCACATTCCGTGTCACCCATCATTTCAGGTAAACATTCATCGATATCATCGTTCGTATCTGCCCATTGAAGCTCAATCGCACGTTCACGATTTACCGTGTTATTCCTTAACCAGATTCCAATATTTTCCAAATAGCATTTGATGAAACACTGAAAATAATATTTCGATACATAAGTAAATTTGAAAAAATATAAAAATTGAAATTATTAAAAAATTCACCATTGGAACCTTCTCAGCTTCATCAGGGAAACTTCCAGTTTCATTTAATTCATTCAAGTATTCTGAAATCAATGTAATTTCATTTGAATGGCATTTTACGGTAAATTTCAATTAAAATTACCAGGCAAAATTTTGAAAGTCTCATTACATTTCGAATAAATTTGTTTCAAATCCGATGATGATGAATTACTTTTACCCGTATCGAAATTTTGGGTGTCGAGAGGTCTCGGATAAGGCAATGGTAACGGTGATGCAAGGCCAAAAGTTGTTTCAATTAAAAATCCAGATGAAAATACAAATCCAATCAAAATTATCAATTTTTTGTGCATCACGACAAATTTTTTTTTTAATTTTTTTATTTATTATGAAAACCACACGATAACTAAACCAAATTTCATTGTGCAAACCCATTTTTATACCAAGTAAGTTCATCAGCTATTCATAACTCATCATCATTACAATGAGACATAATAACATTAAATCTCTTGTAATTAGAGCATTATTCTATTACGATATCAACTTCATACTACACATTGGGTATTATAAGAATTTTTATATGAAAATTTTTCTGTAATTACATTTCATTATAAATATTTTTATTTTTTTGTATTTGCGTGTGGTAGCAAGTCAGTGCAATTTGATGAGATAATTTTAGTCCAATTTATGCCTTCAAATCATATTTCGTTGACATAACTGACATTTTTGAGTTGTGAAGTGACTGAAATTGAATTTTAAGACCATGGAAACAGGTAACGGTTACACACAAATAAATTAAACAATGAAAAACAAATTTAAAAAATTTTCTTCAATTTCAGACTATTTTCCGATTTTCCTGACCATTTTCCAATCTAATTCCGATTTTTCACTGTACAAAAATGAGCACCCTAAATTTAAAAATAAAATAATTTTTTAACAGTGTAAAAAAATATCGGAAAAAACTTCACAGTGGTCTTCAAGTACCCAAGATTCAATTGAATCAATAAGCCTCAACAGTTCTAACTTTTTTTAAACGAACATTTTGAACACAAATTTTCCGGGAGTTGAATAGGAATTTTCCTCGAATAGAGAAAAGATTTTCCATCAAAGGTTCGAGTAGAAAAATGCGGTACAGTCAAAATTTTGACTTTTAAAATATTTGTATTTCATTTCAAAAAAGTCAAAAAAAAACTTTATGAAACAACGGTTGATTGCAAAATTTAATGCACATTCAGAATCCAGCTCAAATAGTTCTGTTGCACAATTTACCAATCAAACGAATTTAAGAGGTTAATTACAAAAACTGAACCGGCTTTGATACCAATATGTTAAATTCTTGTATTTTCATATTAAAATTATAATAAGATTGCTCATTTAATATAAAACGATAATGACTTTCGACGAATTTGGATATCTAAACATGAATGAGGCACCGGTAAGATTTCACATTGTCCATGAAATTCATAAAAATTTAATTTTTAAAATTTTCCATTTTCAGACAATTGAAGACTTCATATTACTCTGTGGCACAATAACCGCATTTTTAGCATTCATTTTATGGTGTTGCTTTCCACTCAATCAAAAAGAGGCTAAAAGTCAGCAATTTTCGAATTGCAATACAAATCGAAGACTCCAAAATCAAAAAGGTTCTTCATCTTCAGTTCCATCCTCATACCAACATCCAAAGCATTATTACAGTATCAAAAACGACTCGTACTATTATTGTAGTACGTAATTAAGTTAAATTTAAAGTAAAATTTGTACCTTTCTATTTCATAATTTGCTCAAATCATATGTTTTAAGATTAAATGTCATGTTCCTTTGAATCTACTTTAATGTTTTGGTAGTTAGTGTAATTCAATGTAACTCTCGATCACTCTAATGATAAAATTTAAATAATAATAAAAACTTTCAGTAATAAAAATCATGTTTCATTTTAAATTTTTTATATAATTGAATTGGTGTTCATTCAATTTCATTTATTTACTCTTTTTTATATAAACTTGCATTTTTTTATATTTTCGAATCATTTACAAGTATGGTTCAGGGAACTCGAAAGTGACATCACGTCCAGTCAATTTCTTGTATACAGAGGTGAAGGTGTCGACCTAAAATAAAAAAAATGAAGGTAAAATTAGATAAAAATGTAATTAAGGTGTGATTTTTGTTCCCAGTATTTTTTCAATAAAGTTATCGATACGAATTTGTATTGATAACAATCAAATTGAAAGTCTGGGAGTTAATGTTCGTCCTTTTTGACACAGATCAATTAGGTTTCAAGTGAGAAAATCATTAATCGGTAACACAAGGACGTGATTAAATGGAAAATGTGCAGAAAAGTTCTCACCTTGTGTTCAATTGTTGTTTGTTGATTTTTGTCCAAGTGTACTTTAATCAACTGGGATCCATCTAACTTGACACGAATACGTTTGCCGACAATTTCAGCTGGGAATACTAAATCTTCCAAGATAGCATCATATACGGCAGTCAAGGTTCTTGAACGTGGGCGCTTTTGTTTGTTTGGATCTGGACGTCCACGACGTGGTTTAGGCAAAATTTTACGTTCACCTACAAAGACAACATGTTTGCCCGAGAATTTTTTCTCCAATTCACGCACTAAACGTGTTTGGATTTTTTGGAAAGCCTTTTGTTTTGGTACTGGAACGTAGATAACGATGGCCTTTTTGCTACCAAATTCAACTTCACGTGCGCGGGTAATGTGCAAATCACGTAATTGGGGCTTCAAGTCAGAGTTCATTTCGAGCTCCAACAAAGCTTGGCCAATGGATTGTTCAAAGGCATCGGGCTCAGCACCGCCAGACTTTATTACTTTTGTAATCAAAACCTGCAAATACCAAAATAAACGAATTAAAATCACATGAATTCAATGTAACACACATCTAAAAATTGTGTCCAGTTGTCAAATCGTATATTTCACATGCAATCATAACCAAAAACCAAGACGAACTTATTTGATCAATTTTTTACAATGAATATGCATATTTTTCTTTAAATCTTCATATTATTTCGATGAAATGTCACTTAATCTAACATTTGGACACAATTTTAGTTAATTTTTCACATTTCTTCCATTTAAATTATTAAATAAACACTTGCCATAGTTCTGCTTTTATGGCTGGATCAGAAAGAAAAGGGCCTTTGTAAAACGTGGTCGTATAAAGCAAAATGTCGGGGGGAATGCTAAGGGAATGCACGAGCATGCGTCATAATTTTATGTCCAATTTTTTCAGCATTTTACTCGAATTTGAACTTAATCACAATAAATTTAATTGAAATTTTTATCAAATAAGTGAATTTCATTAAAAAATCAATTCATTTACCTTAATTGCATATAATGGGCCTTGTTTTCATTTAAGCATCCTGTCTTAATGTTTTGTACGACTGAAATTGAAAAGGCCCCAAATAAAAAAAGTAAATGATTACAAAATTGCGACTAAAAATAAATTTATTCCTCAATAAAATATAAATTTACCTTAGATTTAGTGACGTTTCCACAATAAAAATATGAGAAAATAAAAGGAAAAATATCCTCAATAACGATTAAAATAAAATAAAACAGTGATTTGTGTTAGTTCCGTTAAAAATTAGATTTAAAATTACAATAAACAGTCACGATGGCAGATCCCCTCAGTTTGTTGCGTCAATACAACATCCAAAAAAAAGAAATAATTGAACGTGAAGGGCAAATTATCTTCGGTGAATTTTCATGGCCAAAAAATGTGAAAACGAATTATCTTAAATATGGGTCTGGCAAGAAAGGAGCTGCAAAGGAATATTACACGCTTGAATGTTTGCTCTACATTCTCAAAAATGTCGGATTACAGCATTCTGTGTATGTTAGACAGGTAAATGAAAAAAAACTTATTAAATTTAGATGAAAAATACATTGAATTTTTATTTAAATTAATTTAAGGCCGCTGCTGAAGACATCCCAGCTGTGAATCGTCCTGATCGTAAAGAATTATTAGCATATCTAAATGGAGAAACAACAACGTGTGCCAGCATTGATAAGTCGGCTCCATTGGAAATCCCGACACAAGTCAAACGTCCCTTAGATACCGAAGGAATTGAGTCAATCAGTAAAAAAGCACGATATGAAGAACAACAAGTGCAGAAAGTCAAGGAGCAATTGGCTGCTCGTCTCGATATCAATAAAAAGGAGGCATCTGTAAATTTGGATAACATTAAATCCTTATCCGAAACTATGTCTATCGAAAAAATTGCCGCCATCAAAGCCAAACGTTTAGCAAATAAACGTACAACAATTAAGAGGAATGATACTGACGTGGATGGACCTGATTTAAGGGCAATTTTAGATTTTGATGTGGGATCTACTAAAGATATCATTAGCAGAGAAAGACAGTGGCGTACAAGAACTACAATTTTACAGAGTACTGGAAAGATGTTTGCTAAAAGTATATTGTCCTTATTGCAATCCATTAAGAATCGTGAAGAAGGTCGTGCACGTCCACCACAACAACCCATTAAATTGCCAGAACCGCCAAGAATGATGCGTCCAGTCATTCAACCTGCCCAATATAATCGTTACGATCAGGAACGTTTCAACAAACAAAAAGAAGAAACCGAAGGATTTAAAATTGATACTATGGGTACCTATCACGGTATGTCACTGAAATTGGTAACGGAAGGTAAACAGCAAGCTCGAACTCAAATACCTGCAATGCCACCAGGTCGTCCAAAAGATCAACTTATCCCAGCAAATCAAGCACGCATTGTTAATCCAAATCAACAAAATAAACGACAGTCACGAACACCGATCATCATTATACCAGCAGCACTCTCAAGTCTCATTACAATGTATAATGCCCGTGATATCTTGCAAGATTTAAAATTCTTTACGACTGAAGAAAAACGAGCACAAGGATGCGTTCGAGACAATGAAGTGCTCATTCAACGTCGCAAAGATGCAAACACGACAGTGCCCTATCGTATTATTGATAATCCCAATAAATTATCAGCCCAAGATTGGGCTCGAGTTGTTGCCGTCTTCGTAATGGGACCAACATGGCAATTCAAGGGATGGCCTTGGGATGGTAATCCAGTTGATATATTTTCAAAAATTTGTGCATTTCACATTAAATTTGACGAAATGAAGCTAGACGCAAATGTGGCAAGATGGGCCGTCACCGTTTTAAATATCTCACGAACCAAACGACATTTGGACAAGTCAATATTGATGGCGTTTTGGGAGAAACTTGATCTGTATATGATGAAAAATAAACCGGAACTTAGATTTTAAGTTTTACATCAACAATAAAAAGAAGATAATTGTGCATAAAATCCAAGTAAATCCACGTAAAATAGAATCACCTGAAAAAAAAAACCTTTTATTGTGAGAACTTATGCAAGCGTAAAAATAAAATGCAAGATTTTTTTGTTTCAAAACATTTTGTTGATGTTTATTTTTTTAAAATCGTACATTCATAGTGTAATTGATGTTTCTTTTTAATGAATCCTCTCAAAATTTCTTTGAATCCCTGATAATGTCTGAATTTAAGGGTCAGCAATTGTTACTTCAACTTCGACTCCAGGTTCAATGTTGATTGAAGTGATTTGCTTTACGATCTCAGATGGTGAATGCAAATCAATGATACGTTTGTGGAGTCTCATCTAAACAAAAACGAAAAATTGTGTTAGTAAAAATAATTTTTTTAATTTAAAATTGTCGAACTATTCGGAGACCGAACGGATGTAGGAATTCACCAACATTCGGCACTATGACACAAGTCTTCATTGATCTTGGCAACCCGTTCTTTGATTTAAACACTCAAATTTTAGATATTTAATCAATAATATTCGAATTGCCATAATATGAAAATAATCGGAATCAAAAAACTTACTTGGAAACGATCCCATGTCTTGGAACCTTCACCACAAGGTGTTTTACGTGTAGTGATACGAAGAACTTTGGTTGGCATACGAACAGGTCCCTGTTGAATTTGAAAAGAAAAATTACATTTATATATTAGTATGAATTTAAAAAACTTTAAAATGAATAATTTGAATGTTTCCCGGCATAAAAGTTAGATACGCTTACATTTCAACGTGAACTAACAAGGGTAATGCCAGGAATTTACTGTCGCATCTTCTTGACTAGGGCAAACAATATTGAAAAAGCGGACAATCGTAAGCCCCCCAGGAAAATGCAAATCAAAATGATAATTTTTTAAATTAAATCAATCTTTACCTTGACACGGAGCTTTTGCTTCTTAGCACCATTGATCAAGTCAGCACACACTTTCTCCAAAACACGCACATTACGTCCAGTTAAGGTGATACGAATGTGATGGATGGTTGGTGCCTCGACAGCGGGCTTCTCAAAGTCTTGTTTGCCTTGTACAACTGCAGCGGCCTATAAAAAAATGTATCATAAAATTATATTGTGTATGAGGCATAAATTTTACACGTGTTGACAAGCCAAAATTTTAAATGTATTTTTTGCATTAAAATACATGTCTTTTCAACTAATTTTTATATTACTCATGAAATATGCTAGTAAAAGTTTTATTTACCATGATTTTATTTGATTATTTTCAGGTCGAGATAATAAATTTATTTAATTTTTAAATTTATCAGCGCTGAACCTGCGACAATAAATCGAAAAAGAAAGAAGAGAGGGAAAGCTGTCAAAAATGTCAAAATTCACATTCCCAGCTTGCACATATGAAAGTTTTTGTTTTCCTTGTAAATGTAAACAAACATATTTTATTGTAATCGTTTTTAACTTTTTCGTATAAATTTATGAATTTAATTTAATTTAAGATATAAAAAATGTCATTCATTGAATTTGAAAGTGCTCGCGATAAAGAAAAGAATCGTAATGAACTGAGAAATGTAAGAGAACAAATGCTGAAAGAAGCAGAAGCTCGATTTCACCAACGAGAGGAACGAGAAAAGCAAAAGTTGTTAAAAGGAGGTACGAATTTTTTATTGCCTTCAATTGAAAAGAAATTAAAGAAAAATGAAAAGAAATCCAAGAAAGACAAGAAAAAGAAGAAGTCATCGGTAAGTTGCAGTAAAATTAATCTTAAATCAGTTACTTAAATGTGTGTTTTTTGCAGAAATCTAAGAAGAAGCGAAAGAAGAGTTCCAGCAGTGATAGTGACTCATCATCCGACGATTCTGACAAAAAATCTCGTAAAAAGCGAAAAAAGAAGAAATATTCAAGTTCCAGTAACAGCAGCAGTAGTGAAAGTGAAGACGAGTGGGTGGTAAAAGAACCGGTTACTTCCTCGAAATCTCAGGAACCGAGTTCAGCCCCTGTCCGAGATTCATGGATGTTTGACACAACAATCTTAACGTACAGCAAAGAAAAGAAAGAACCCAAAAAAGACGAGAAGAAACACATTGACTCATATGATCCAACCAAAAGCGTTAAGGAACTCAATCCTTATTGGAAGGATGGTGGTTCAGGTCTCCCTTCAACAGCGAATACGTTTAGAAAACCAAAAGAAGATTCAGATGATGAGGCACCTACTAGATATCAAAGTCATTCAAACGTACAAAGAGGAAATTGGAGAAAAAAAGACGCGATACCAGAAATTCAAGAAAAACAGATTCCTGTTCAAGAAAAACCACAATCAGTAAGTAGTGGCAGTAGTGAAAGTGAGAGTGGAGATGAAAAACCTCCCGAAAATACCGAACCGAAATCATCATCCATGAACAACTTTCTCACTGATCAACAAATGAATGAATTAGGAGCCAAAATCGTGAAAGCTGAGATAATGGGAAATGAAGCTCTTGCCGCTCAATTAAAGGAAAAACTTGAACTTGCAAGGGAATGTCGCAAGAATGTCAAAGTTGCACAGAAAAATCCTCAAAAATCATCTTCCAACAAAAAAGATGGTGAAGAAATCGTCATCCTAACAAAATCCAGTACAAAAGGCACATCAAGACCTCTTGACTTTCAAGATCCATTTGGAGGAAATCGTGGAGGCAGCAAAAAGAAAAAACAAAAGCCTGCTGATACTCATGCCGGCGGTGAACGTGTCAAATTTTTCCCTGACGATGATAAATATGATATCAAACAAATGTTTGAACGAGAAAAATTCACGACAAGCAGCGATGGAGATGCTCAATTCACAAAAATTGCAATGGCTAGCAGTAAAGCCGGAAGTAGTCGTGATAACTTGGAAGATATTTTCGCATCTGAAGCATACAAATCCATGTCAGATAGTAAGGTAAGTGAAAGGGAACGTGCAAGAGCGATAAATGAACATCAGAAGACAGCCAAAGTCCTGGAAAATTGTGAATTGTGTATCGATTCCGAGAAAATTGAAAAGCAATTGATTGTTGCATTGGGAAATAAAGTTTATCTTTCGTTACCATGGCATGAGGGCTTACAACAAGGACATTGCATTATCTCAACAACTGCTCATGTCTCGTGCTCAACTAATTTGGATGAAGATGCATGGACAGAAGTGAATGATTTTAGAAAAGCTTTGACGCGAATGTTTGCTGCGAGAAAACAAGATGTGATTTTCTTTGAAACAGTGCGGTATTTACATAAAAATCCACATATGGTGATACATTGTGTTCCGAGCAAGGACTTTGAAATGGCTCCATTTTACTTTAAAAAAGCTATACAGGAATCTGAGAGGGAGTGGTCGATGAATAAACAGTTGATTGACTTGAGGAAGGAGAAAAAAGATTTAAGACGAGCGATTCCTCGTGGTTTGCCATATTTTTGGGTCAATTTCGGGATGGATGACGGTTTTGCTCATGTCATAGAAGAACCAGAACGATTTCCACCAAATTTTGCACAAGAAATCATTGGTGGAATTTTGGAGTTGGATGCTCGTACATACCGAAAACCCAGACGGGAACATAATCCAATACCGAAAGTCAAACGATTCGCCGAATGGTGGAAACATTACGACTGTACTCGTGATTAATTTTGTACACTAGACGATTCGATTTATTCTAATAAATAAAAATAACTGTTTTTTTGTTAAACAAATTTTGTTGCAATTGCTAATAATTTTGTATAATCAGCCCCCTTTGCTTGTGTCCGTTCTTTCAAAATTGTCCTCAAAATCATTGGTATCGGGACATGAATTCTATTTCCAAGTGGTGTCCCATTATCATCAATCAACACAATATTATTTGAATCGAATTTCGGGATCTTTGGATTTTGATACTGTTTCAAACCAACTAAAATTCCACGTTTTTTCTGACCTTTAATTGCCACCATAACTTTGTCACCTATCATTCCAACATGTTTCTTATTGTAAACGTGAATTACTCTCGGAGGACGTCCTAAATAAAAAAAAAGAAAAATAAAATTAAGAAAGAATTCAATGAAAATTTACCAAAACATACCTTCAGTCATCGCTTGTTTGCCGATTTCACTGTTGTCAACTACCCTTAATCGAGCCAATTTCCTGATCTCCATATTCTGTGAAGTTGTGTGGAAGTTGTGACATGATGCTAAAGCGCAAATGTTCTTTACAGAAGCTTGAAATGGAATTTTTCTTATCAACATTAATGATTCCATGTTGTTGAAAATTGTACCCTGATTAAAAATTTCTCTCAATAATATCAGTTAGGGTTACGCATGTATTTTATTGCTCTTAAATTATCTAATTTTTTTACAAAAGAAGTGTAAAAATTGAATAAATTTCATCCAAAAGACGATATTTTGATTCAAAGGACTCTTAAAGAACACAGTACATGAAATTTAATGGGTTGTTATCATAAAACGCGAAAATTACGTGGTTACGTACGCAAACGATAGTGTACATAGAATAATTGTGATTTTTGTGTTGCCTGGGCCCCAATACGATAATGTCAAAAAAATTAAAAAGCAAATGAAAAAATTGATTCGTGCAGGTAATTTTATCAAAAATAACCTGTAAAAATTGTGCAAAATTACAAAATTTATCATTTGCCGAATAATACGCGTGTCCGGGCATTGAAACATTGTGTAAATCTGCAAGGAAAAAGAATATTTATGACAATATAAACAATAATAATCAAGACGCTAAGAACTCCATCACTATAAACATTTAATTTTTGTTTCATACGCATTTCATTGAAAATATTCAAAATTTTGAAAAAAATCAAGTGAATTAGATTTCTTTGAAGCTTTCAGTTAAAAGTTTAATGATTTATTATGAAAATTTTGGGAATAATGAAGTGAAAAAAGGAAAATAATGTGAATTAATTATTATTAGTGTGTACATGTACGCAAGGTGCATTATATTATAAGCAGCATTACATACATTAAAAGCACTACGCATACACACACGCGACAGTGGAACGATAAGGAAAAACGTAGTGAAGTGTATATAAATAAAAAAAAGGAAAAAAAATAATTGAAAAGAAAAATTGATTAAATTTTCGACGTGCCCTTTATGGGCGCAACAATGGATTTACTATTTTACGATAGTGCAGCTGAATATAACGTTAGTTCTGCTGCAGACAAATTGAAATAATTCCAAGATTGAAGGACAAAAATGAAGGAAATGGTCGGCGGATGCTGTGTATGTTCCGACGAAAGAGGTTGGCCTGAAAACCCTTTAGTCTACTGCGATGGTCAAGGCTGTACAGTAGCTGTTCATCAAGCGTGTTATGGCATTGTCACGGTACCTACGGGGCCGTGGTTTTGTCGAAAATGTGAAAGTCAAGAAAGAGCGGCAAGAGTCCGATGTGAATTATGCCCATCACGTGATGGTGCTCTCAAAAAGACAGATAATATGGGCTGGGCCCATGTAGTGTGTGCACTTTATATACCCGAAGTTAGATTCGGGAATGTGACAACTATGGAACCTATAATATTACAACTAATACCTCCAGAAAGATACAATAAATGTAAGTACAGTGCAAGATAATAATAGACCAACTGTGAGTGTTTTGTTTTGATTTTTGTTTTATGTTTTTATTTTCATACACATTGAAAAAAATCATTTTTCCACATTATTATGATATGAATTCAAATTTAAATTGTGAATATTTTACAGCTTGTTATATATGTGCTGAAAATGGCAAAGGAAATCGGGCAAGTGCTGGTGCCTGTATGCAATGCAACAAATCTGGATGCAAACAACAATTTCACGTAACATGTGCCCAACAATTGGGTCTTTTGTGCGAAGAAGCTGGCAATTATTTAGATAATGTTAAATATTGTGGTTATTGTCAACATCATTATGGAAAATTGGTAAGAAATTCATTTTGTGTGTTAAATGTGTGTTAAAATTAATTAATTTTTATTATTTATAGAAAAAGGGCGGAAATGTAAAACCAATTCCTCCATATAAGCCAGTAAGTCATGCTGAACATTCGAGTGACGCTCCTTCATCACCGGAAAAAGAATTAGAAAAAGCTTCGTCGTCCTCGACATCGTCTAGACAAGCAATCGACCCACCGTCAAAACAACGCAAATCTAGTAGCACATCAAAGAATTCAAACTCGCTAAGTTCAAGTAGTGCTGGTCAATTATCCAGCACCCAAAACACCTCAAATAGTAGTACGACAAGTAGTGGAAGTAGTCATCCATCTTCAACCTCCACATCAAGTGGGTTCGTTTCTGGTTCCTCCTCATCATCAACCAAAAACTCTTCTTCGAGTAATAGCTCGAAAGAGAAAGAAAAACACACAAAAAGTACGAGTAAAGGCAACAAAGCTCACGACAAAGAATCTTCTTCAATTACCCAAAATTCCACATCATCGTCCTCATCCTCATCATCTTCGGCAAAATCAAAATACTCCAAAAACAATTCAACCAGCAATAACAACAAAGATGACCAAAATTTATCCAGCACAAATATCAGTTCCATAACTAGTCACAAACAAAACAATAGTAACAACAATTCCGATTCAAGTAATCAACTTAAATCCGAAAAACCAATATCAAGCCAATCAAATCCTATTTTACAACCAGCCCGACTTAATGTTGTCTCACCCCAAATGGGCAACCTAAGCAATGCTAAACAAGACTCGAATGTACAAGGTGCTTCTAATACAAATAACAGTACTAGTAATAATAACACTACAAATAACAGCAATAACAAAGAATCGGGTGGATTTGGTCAAAAATTTACAACATCGAATTTTACACAATCCGTTGTCATGAAATCAGATTCAGTATTCGGTAATGGTGGAAATGAGAGTAACAAAGGACCACCAAATTCTTCCTCGAATAATTCGGCAAATTCAAATCAAAGTAATATCAATAATACTGGTAGTAATAACATGAGTGGGACAACAAGTGGATCTAAGAAACGCAAATCAGATGGACGAATCACAAGTGGAACAAATATTGATGAAAGTAACAAGTGAGTTTCAATGCAATTAATTTTATTATCATAGTGAATTTTAATACATTTAATTTTTTTTTTTAACAGAGATATTATCAAAGATTTATCAGTAACTTTGGTGCCATTACAAGGATATGACAAAATTGAAGTTGCAGATGCCGAAAAAAGTATCAAAAAGGTAAAAATACTTCTAATTGCAATGAAATTACAAATTACATTTTATAGACCACAATAGGACTCATTGAGACCGCGGTGGTGTCCTTGTAAAACCTAACCTAAAATTTTATAGAAATGTATCACAATGAACTGTCAAACCACTTATCACTCTTTTGATTGAATGTAAATTTTACAATGCTAAGAAAAAAGCAATGTTAAGAAAAAAAATAACTTCGTGAGAAAAGATTAGAAGATATGTGAGAGATATTAGGACATGCATGAAAAAGAGAGAGAGAGAGAGTCAAAACTCGAGAAAGGACGTAAAGAGAGAACGTCAAGTCATGTAAGAAAGAGGAAGTGAGAAAAAAATAAAGACACGTGAGAGAGACAGGGAGAGAATTTAAAGCAAGACTCTACAAAAAAATAGAGAGTGAGAAAAATTCCAGCCTTTAGAGAAAAATCAAGACTTGCTTAGAGAAAGAATAAAATTAAGACACGTAAGAAAATTTAAAAGCAAGACTCGACAGAGAGAGAGAGAGAAAAGTTCAAGTGAGAGAGAGAGAAATAATTTTAATTTCATATTTTTTCTTTTAATCCCACTTTTTCTTACATTCCTTTTTATCCGAAATTCCAATTGGAATAATGATTCAACTTTTATTTCTTTAATTCATTAACTTTTTTTTCTTCCTTCTGGCACTTTGATCTTTAATATTACTCTAAAAAAAATAAACTGAATTGTACGTGATAAATATGCGTAAATATTGACCGACTGATAGTCCATATGGAAGATGATGTTATGTATTAGCAAAGCAAAGCAAAAAAAAAAGTAAAATAAATAAATGCAAAAGAAAACAGATGAAGAATATCCACACAATTTAAAAAACAAAAAAAGTGAATGAATGAACAATTTTAATACAAAAGAAAGAGCATGTGTTTGTTTTTACCTGAACTCCTTTTTTATGTTGCATTGCTATACACACGCTTTCATACAATGTATTATCTTATTATTGTCGTTTCTTTTCCTTTTTCTTTTCTTACTATTATTTTCTTCCTTGTATTTGCAACCCCAATAAAACTTTATTACTAATTCCCCTTAAAAAAGTTTGATTGTATATAAAATTTTTTTTTTGTATTATTAACTTTTTTTTTTCTTCTTCTACATTTCTATGAAAGATCAATTTTGTAGTAAATGTGTGTGAGAGAGTTCGAATATGTAAAGAAATATGAAAAGGTGTGTGGATCATGCATGTATATTGCCGGCTGCTGATCACATTTTTACCTTAGGTGACAAACAATCAGAATCATGAAAGACGTTGTCGTAAAAGGAACGCTTTAAGTTTATTTTTCTTGTTAAAAATCCAATTTTTTTTTTAATTTATTTAAATTTAAGTTATTTATGTGAAAATAAATCTGTGTCTCGAGTGATTATGAAACCAAAGAAGCATAAGGATAAGGAACGAGCTCCTAAATTAATTATTAAGGTGTTTTGATTGTGATTCAATGTGATGAATTAGATTCAAATGAGCAAAATACTTATGATTTTTTATTTTTTCCAGTTTTGCATCTCACAACCAAAATCCGAGGCTGGAGCAATTGTTACAACTTCAGCTGGCACACCTACAGAGCCCACCTTACAGAATCTCAGTCCAAATATTGTGTCATCGAAACAGCAACAAAACCTTCTAAATGTGCAATCAACCAATTCTGGTACAAATAACCATTCGGGTAAACAATTAAAAGAACAGCAACAAAACCAAGTGACAGTAAGTGGAGTGCCACCAAATTCAACTCCCAGTCTTGTTGTTTCTGTTCCTCTCTCAACCGCTAATGTACCTGGTGTAAATTTGTCAAGCAACACTAGTAATAATAATAGTAATAACAATAATAATCTGTCCGTACCATCAATACAACAACAACAAGGAACTGCTGGTAATACATATCAAGCACACAGAAATGAATCTGGAAATATCCATGTAAGTCCTCTCATAAAAAAATTCAATTTAAAATCATATAACAATCATTTTTTTCATAGAATTCAACTCTTGATCGCCATTCACCTCTGATTCAACATCGAACATCGTCACCCGCTGTTCACTCAATTTCTCCGATCGATCATGGTCTAGTGCACTCAGGATCAGGCGGAGGTCCAAATACGAATATGATGGATACACAAAATCCTAGCACAATGCTTAAATTCACTTATGAGAAACATCCTAATTCAAGGCTGACCACATTACAGGAAGACACATCACCGACTGTTCGAAGATCGAGGTATAATTTTGTGTTTTTGAATCAGAATTGTAATTTTTTTATTTTTTGAGTTGTGTTAGAATTAGACCCCAAATTTTAGTGCTATAATTTTATTTGAAAATTATATGGGATTTTAACACTTTAATAGAAGTATTAGAATTCGGATCTAAGACCGACTCATGGATCCTCTTAATTTTTTGACTGGTATCGCTCAAGTGAAAAGGATTTTCTTTAATTTTATCATTAGTTTAGATTTTTTTTTTTATTATTTTCCATTGAAAAAATGTTGATGGATCTTGAGGACCCGGAAACCCTGGTTGAGTGTTAAATTTATTTTTTTTTTAATTTAATGCATTAGTTGATTAGAATTTAGTTACAATGCATGTATTTTCTGACACGTATTTTTGTATTTACTATTCTGAAGATCTCATTCAATTGATGGCAATAATGCTGGTGGTGGTGTTATAAATAGTAGTAATAATAACAATAATAGTAGTGGTAATTCTAATAGCAACTCCAAAGCGAAAGGAAGAACATCAAAGAAACGCGGCGCTTCCAATGTAGTTGCCACTCCTGAACCTACTGAGCCCTCTTCCCTATCACATGTTGGTAGTAGTAATAATTCTAGTAGTGGTGGTGGTGGTTCAAATAATACTAATAACCAAAGTAATTGTAATAATTTATCAAATGCTACAATGTCTCACAATATGGGTATTGGTCAAAGTATGACATCTCAAGGTCCCACCTTGAATAATACAAATAATAATTCAAGTAGCAGTAGCAATTCTGATATAATTAACATACCATCGTCTGTGTCACCTGCACCTCCAGTTCATGTGACAACCAAAAAAATACGTCGCATGTCAACAATTGAATCATCATCCTCCCCCTCTACTTCCAGAACTCCCGAAGTCATGTACAGTTCAAGTTCATCATCGGGCTTTTCTGGTCTCAAATTTGGCTATGAATCTCAAACACCGTCATCTGTTCCAAGTAGTCAGCCATCTGTTGTTGTAACACAACCACCAACTATCAAAGATTCACCTCCAAGTTCACCCGGATCCGAAGTTGGCACAAAGAAACCAAGCAAAAAACAGAAAACAGCTTCATCGTCATCAAATACAACGGTATCAGCGATATCTCCCGTGGAAACAAAAGAAAATAAGCTGTTTCACAATGGTGTGCATGCAGCGGCACACATGCTGGGAAATCAATTGAATCCGAATAGTAGTATGGCACCAAAGCTAACAGAATCATTGAATATGGAAATTGAAGCCCACATTGCAAATGCAACACCATTGAATGACCAAAATAATTTAGTTGGACCTACTTATCCCGGGAAATTACAAGCAGTGAGTTTTTTAACTGAATTTTTTTAACGGAAATTTTAAATTTAAATTCATTTTCTTTTAATAGAATCGATCATCAGTCCTGACAACTCAGGGAACGACAAGCAGTATGTCTCTTAGTAGTATGTTGGCTGGAAGTACTTCGGCATCTGGTAACACCCCTCAAAGCTTGGAACAACTCCTTGAAAGACAATGGGAACAAGGATCTCAGTTTTTGATGGAACAAGCACAACATTTTGATAGTAATTTAAATTTCACTTAAAAATTGAAATTGAATTTAATAAAATGTATTTTTTTTATAGTTGCATCACTTTTATCTTGCTTACATCAACTCAAAAGTGAAAATATACGATTAGAGGAACATGTAACGAATTTGGTGGCACGACGTGATCATCTGCTTGCCGTTAATGCGAGACTTGCGATTCCATTGAATCCCAATACATCGACGAATCAAGGTATGATTTTAATTTTAAATGTTAAAATAAAATTATTTTGAATTTAATTTTTCAGGTCACTTTAACAACATGCATCCAGCAGTCAATGGTCCAACAACAGCTGAACCTACAGTCGTCTCAATTACATCTAGCAATAGTAATAGTCAGGGAAATGTTGTGAGTAGTGGTGGAAGTGGACGACAAAGGATTAGCAATTCACAGTCACAACAACAACCGCAGCAGCTACCTTCACAAATGCAACAACAATACAGTGGTGGTGCATTACCATTGGAGAATGGTATCGATTTCAGACAACAAGCACAAACACAACAAATTGTCAGGTATGAATTTTTTTTGCCTTTTAAATTATTGAAATGAAATTTACATTGAAATTTAATTTTTCATAGACATTCAAGTGGAAGTCAATCTTACAGTACTAGTTCATCAAGATCTAGCTCAATTGGAAGGGGTTCCAGCAGTGCATCATATACATCTCAACAAACCATTTACAATACGCATCAAGTATGTTATTATTATTAAATGAAAATTCACTGTGTTGAAATTTCCTATGAATTGAAAAAACACCTATGAATTTTAAGGCGATGTCTTAATTTTTTTCCTTAACTCATTAACCGCGTCTGCTGCGTTTACGCAACACCTACTTTGAGGTCACTTATTTCTCGTTCAAATTAAAAAAATTCTTTGTCAATCTTTTTTAGAGTCTTAATTTAAGATATTTAATAGCAAACGTTTAAATCGTTTTTGAATTTTAACCTTAAACTAAAAAATAATGAGCTAAACTTTTAAGGAAAATCGCGTTTTTTTCTCTCTCGTACAAGGTTTCTGTATGTATTTGTGTAGCACTTATACGTATTTTGTTTTGGCTCTCCTGTAAAATTTTTATATGAAACCTAAAATTTTTACCGAAATGAAAAGTTTTCATTTAAACCTAGAGAATAAATCATAGAAGAACTTTTTGTTCAAAGCTCAATATTTTAGGAGCGGCGATTAATGAGTTAAAATTTCCCCTATTTGAGCCGTATCTTGGCCTTCTACGAAAAATATTGTAAAACGAAGGACCAGATACGGTTCAAATAGGGGAAATTTTAAGGGAAATTTTTGTTAAGCATCGCCTTAAAAATTTGTAGGAAATTTCAACACAGTCAAATTCCAAATAAATTTTAATGACATCAATTTTTATTTTCTAGGCAACGATTCGTCGTGATGATGTCAAACCTAGCTGAAAAATTCAATCAGAACCGGGTGTAATTGTAACTCCAACACAATCCATGACTAATAATAGCAAATTATTATCAGCATCATCATCAAATTCTACAACAAAACCTAATAATTATAATAATAATATAAATAAAAAAACAATGATTACAAATACTAATCTTAAGAAAATTTCTACTCCTTCAACTTTTAGCAGTAGTCAAAATAATAATAATAATAATATGAATAGTGGTAATAATTCTAGAAAAATAATTGAACAAGTAACAAATTACATTAATTTTCTTGAAATCGAACAAAATTATACTTCTAATAATGATAAAACAAATGGTAATGAAAAGTGCGACGATACTCAGATACAAAAGAAAAATAATAATTTTAATAATAAACAAAATTTTGGTAAATTTAATAATAATAAATTCAGTGGGAAAATCATACAAAAAAAAATTCATGGCACAGCATCAGATTATATTGATAGTAAATGTAATAAAATTCAAGAAAAAAATTATCAAAAAAATAAAATTGTAATAAAAAAACAGCAACAGGAACAAAAAAACAGTGGAAAACTATTATTTTTAAAAAATAGGAGAATATGTACATGTATTAGTAATGATGACGATAAGACTGCCATATGTGAAGCTCATGCCAAATCTAATGAAAGTTTTTCCATTGATTTTTTACTGAAATATCCGCCGCCACATGTGTAAGATATTAGTTTTATAATAAAAAGAAAAAAAAACATAAAATTAAAATTAAAATTAAAAAAAAAATACAAAAAAAATTTTTTTTGTTATAAAAATTTAAAAAAACACTCACCTGAAATGAAATCATATTTTTTTTTTATTTTAACGTAATTTTTAAATTTTTTTATTTAAATTTTCGTATTTGAAGTACCACAATGCTTAAATTAAAAAAAAAATAAAGTTAAAAAATGTTTATAAGTGTATCCAAATTTATGGTGAAACGTGACGTAAAATAAAAATTCTTGAGCTCGAAATTTTTCCTTTTTATTTTAATTTGATTTTATACAAAAAATTTTGTAATCTACAAATATTCGAAATTTCATAAAAAAAATTAAAAAAAATTAAATAAAAAAAAAATACAAAAAAATGATACAATGTGCATAAAAATAATAATATAATTAAATGATACAAGTTTAAATAAAAACACTGATTGGAAATTTTTTTTTAGAACATAAGTGACATGGACATAAAAATAAAATGTGAATGATCAACAAAAGTAATGAAATGAAAAATAATAGTAATAATAATAAAAACTAGATTCTAGAAAGTGCGATAAATTAATTGCCATACAAAATAAAAAAAAAATTCTTTTATTTTTATTACCGGTTCAATCTTCACACTCTCAGAATTTTTTTCTTTGAACTTTTGAGGTGAGTTTAAATTTTATTGGATCACTTTTGTTAATTTTCCTTATTTTTTTCAAATTCAATTTCTGTCATTACCTTTTTTTGATAATTTTATTTTTTTTCTTTCACCTAAACAGCAATTAATAAATAATTGAATATTAAATGAAATCAAAACTCAGGTATAAACTTAAATTAAAAAAAAAAATCATTAATCTGTAGAAATATTTTTGAAATAAGAGCAAGAAAAAATATCTGTAAATCGTAATTAACCAACCCAGCAATTTTATGTTTCTATTTATGTTCGAAAGTAAAAATTAAATTAAATTAAAAATCATGAAATGCATGAATTCCATATCCCCCTTAAATAAAATGCGAAATTTAACCTTAATTAAATATTATTGTAAAATTAAAAAAAAAAAAATACAAATAATATTAAAATTTTATGAAAAATGCAAGAAAAATGTAAAATTTTTAAATAAATTAATGAGTAATGGAAATAAAGATGATATTTCATGATAAAATTTGGATTTTATTTTGATTAATTTTTCTAACGAACTTTGTCACGTGGTTTAATTCAAAAAAACATGAAAATGAGTGACTTAGGCAACTCTCAGTGAACATTAGTAAAAATTTACGTTTTTTTTTGTTGAAATTAAGGAATTTTCATCAATTTCAAACAATTTGAACAAAAATGACTGACTGGTACCTAGACCCAATTTACACAATTCATTGTAAGAGGTTTTGAACAGAAGATGGCTTAGGGTTTCATATGAAAAGGTTACAAGTAAAATTAAAGTTTTTTCTCTTAAAAGTCCATAAATTTCCGAAAATTAAAGAAATGTCAATAAAAAGTAACTTGAACTGAAAAAATAATATTTATTTTAATCCACACAATGAAAATGATTCCTTTAAGCATCTGGTTGTACAAAGGGATTTTGTATTGATTCCATTCCATCTTGAGGACAAATTAGGACAACTGAAGTTCCTCGACACACAACCAATCCAAGTGCTCGTGTTTCTTCTGCAAGTTTGTACGGCTCATCAGGATCTCGTAAATATTCCATCGTATTATCAAGGACAAGGTTTAGCAGTGGATCATATCCTTTTAAAACTCCAGCAGCTTCCCTTCCACCAGCAAATTTAACTCGAATTGTTTTCTCCAAATATTTACTCAAATCTAAGATCGATTCTTTTCTGCGTTTTTCGCCTCCTCCTTGTTGTGGCTGTGAGTTTAATTAAATATTTCTATTATAAATCACTTTTCAAAATAACACAAAAAAATTAAAACTAACCTTTTTGTCTGCCATTTTATTTGTATATGAAATTTGAGCGTATTAAACTAAAATTTAATTTAAATTTTATTTTCGACTAATTTTAATGTCAATTAAAGTAGAAATTAATTTAAAATATTTTTGTATTTAATTTAATGCTCAAAAAGTTGATGTACGTTTTCCGGTGCTTCTTTATTGATGTTTCACCAAAATGTTTGTTTACAATTATTCTGCCCTATTTCGTTCAAATGAATTATGTGCGTAACGTCACTCACCTCTCACTTTATAAAGAGATTCCATGTAATGGGACTCGAATAATTTAAAATTGAAATAAAACACCAAGTTCTGTGATACAAATAACATTTGCATTTATTTTATTATTTAAATTAAAATATTTTGATTGCATGATATAATTTTTTTCATTACAACTACACTACAAAATGTCCTTTTTTCAATGTTAATTGTTTTTTTTATTGTTTTTCGATCAAAATAATCCAATTGCACTCAAAAAACTTTTAAAACAAAGTAAGGAAAAGGTTTAAAATACTTTTTTTTAATTTACTACCAAATTACAGACTAAATTTAGAGAATATAGACGAATACTTAAATTATTTCGTGAGCATTCTACGTATAAATAGATTTTTTTATATCATAGATTAAAATTTCGTGTTTTTTGTGTTAAAATTGGGGTTTTTAAGAAAATTAGCTTAAAAAAATTTGTACAATTTGAAAATAAATTAATGGTGAAATACTTAGAACTAAAATTCAAATAAGACTTATATTCAATAAGGTTTTTTAATGTTAAGAAAATTTCAGTCATTCACTGTTTTAGTTTTAAATTATTGATTAGCAGGGACGGATTTACAAGGATCTAATGTTTAAATGTTTATGAAATTAAATAGTGTCGAGAAGCAAAATTTTAATTTTATATCATAAGTTCTATGAATTTACGGAGATGTTAAAATCATGTTTGTCATACCTAAAGATATTTTATTATCAAAACGAACTTTATGAAAGAAAACTAAAAATATATTCAGCTGGTTGAGTGGCTTCATGTTATTGATGAATGTTTCGGCTAAATTCATATTTCAATGGCGATTTTTCAATGTTGAGTTCAGAATAAAGTTTGATACACCTAGGTTTAGATTCATGCATCGCATCAATTGGAAAATCTTGGACCATGTCAATATCAAATTTTAGACCTAAGAATGGTGATCGTATTTGTAGTGATAAGTATCTTTGTTAATTCACACGACTTGGTTGGAGTTTTAGCCATTAATAATCAACATCCAAAAGCTACCATCTGTTTGTTCCTTCCAACTTCGACTAAATAATTGTTATAATATACCAATTTTTTTTCATTTTGAATTTAAACCTTTTTTGACCTTTTTTTTCCTTTTTGATAGAGGATCTTTTTAACTCTTGATTTTTCAAATTGAAAGGTTAGCTCATTTAATATACGATTGTCTTTTAGAAATATGCTATACAGGAATGTATGAAAGTCGTATGAAACTGACATCTGAAGCATTTGCCAATATTATCAACTTAAAAAACAAGATAATTTTCTGCATGGTGGCCATCTTGAAATCAACTCAATATATTTAAGCTTTTTTCATCAAGTTATTTTGGGCCCTAGACCATCTGACTTTTTGGACGATACGGTATGATAAGAATATGAAATATTTCGCACCTTGGTAGATATTCATAGAACGCATTTAATTGCCCACTCAACAGAAATTCTTCTAGTCCGTCTCTGTTAATAATAATAATCAAAAATTTGCACTAAAACATATGAAACAAGAGTTTTAACGAATGATCATTTTTTTGATGAAAAAACTCGTTTGGAATGATTCCTTTGAATTAATTAAAAAACTTAATTAAAATTTTAAATTAAAAATAGTTAAAAATAATTAAAATTATATCTAAATAAGTGACTTAATGAGTGTATTTGCTTGTTAATGGTAATTTTCTTTTCTTGTAATATCTTCAAATCAAAGTGCATATGACGCCAAAATTTCTTTAGTGGCAGTGTTTTTTTTATCTATCATTTTTTTTAATTTGCTGTAACGATATATTTTTAAAATTTTTGATCAAAAAAAATTAAGTTTAATAAAAATAACTTCAACTTTCAAAACAGCCATTTTCTTTTGAAAGTTAAAAGTGGATTCACGTCTAATTCAAAAAAAAAATAAATTTGATTGAATTTATAAAATTTCAAATTTTGGTTACCCGTTCAATTTTTCGATTTTCAATGTTTAAAATTAATTCAATTAATTTAAATCGTATTTTTTTTGTTAATTTTATTATTATGATGTGTGATGGTTTTTAATTGATGTCTTAACATTCCTCAAAATTGTGGTTTTATTTGTTATTTTAAAAATGAGCTTTCACTAATATTTTTTTTTCTATGGTTTTTAAAGCAATTCGTTTTTTTTTCTGTGATTAAACTAAATTGGTTTTTTTTTTTTGTAAACACATTATTACTAGGTAGGTCATGTTGAAATATTTTTTTTTTGATATAGGAAACGTATAAGTACACATTTATGTTAGAGGGAGGTTTATGGTATATTTTTAGTATTACAGCATTAATTTCATTAATTTACTAGTTTTTTTTTATAATAAATTTTATAGAATATCAATATTATATAAAGACAACAGTCATGGATGGATGGAACACAATTAATGTTATTATTTTTTAATTAATTATTTATTTTAATTTTAACACACAGGCAACACACAATCAAACACTTACGTATTTAAATATAGACATACTCTAAGGTTTGTTATCCTTAACAGTTTTTAGGTACACGATTCAATCACACTTAATTTTCTTCTTCTTTCAGTTTAATTTTAATGTTGCTTTAAATATTTTGGTTTTTATGGCGCTATCTATATAAAAATTGTCTACTATCTTCTTTTGTTTTTGTTTTAAAATAAATTAATTATGTATAATTTTTTTAGGATTTCCTTACACAGTGCTACACTCGTACATTAAAGGTTACAATTCGGTCGTCTCGACATTTCCTTTATCTGTTGGTTCACGAAATTGCAGAAATATGTCTTCCAATGTTGTTTCATTGATTGAAAAGTTTTCTACGACTAGCTTATTTTCATTATTGAAGTTTGTTAGTTTTGTAAAGACGTCTGCCCATGAAATGTTATCGTCATAGATGAAATATTGGAGCATTCCCTGATGTTAAATAGAAAATTAATGTAAAATTGTAATAAATCATGAAAAGAAATTTTTTACTTCATGCTCATCTTTGAGCTCACATCTGAAAAGTTGTGATACTTTTAATTTGAGATCCGTTATAACGGTTGATGATTTCCTTGTTAATTTGCTACCTTCAGCTGCTCCTGTATTGTTCTCACTTTTTGGTACTTGTAATCTATCACTTAACTTAAGACCATCAACTTGGTCATTTTCTTTGGCTTCCTCTTCGGCAGCTGTAATTTTTTTTTTATTTTAAATGAATTTCATTCAAAATGAAGCTTCAATTAACTCACCTGCTGCTGCTTCCGCTTTCAATCGTGTAATAACATTATTTCGTAGCTTAATTATCAGCGAAAATCCCACACCATATTGTGACTTTAATTTTTGTATCGGTCCAACACACTTAAATTGCCCTTTCACCATAATCGCCAGTCGATTACACAAAGTTTCACACTCATCCATACTGTGTGACGTCAAAATAATCGAATGATTTTCCGAATTTTGGAATTTCTTAATACAACCCCATACGAATCGCCTTGACTTGGGATCCACACCCGTAGTTGGCTCATCCAAAAATATGACACGAGGTGATCCAATCATGGCAATTGCTGTATTCAGCTTACGCTTTGTGCCGCCCGAATAAAACTGAACTTGTGTATTTTTATATTTTTCAATGTCAACTTTTCGTAGCCACATCATGACCTCTTCGTGAATTCGGTGTGGTTGAACGCAGCGTAAGAGCGCATAATATCGCAGGGTTTCGTAACTTGTCATAAATAGATTGAGTGCATCATTTTGGGGACAGTAACCAAATTGACTCTTGTATTGGAATTCATTGACATAACATGAATTGCCATGTATGAAAACTTGCCCCTTTGAGATTGTCTCATTGAGAGTCATCATTTTGAAGGTGGATGATTTTCCGGCACCATTCATGCCGAGAAGACCAAAACACTCGCCTGTAGATAAATTTAAAAGGGATTGAGATAAAATTCGAATTGAATATTAAATTTTAAATACCTTTGCGTACTGCAAAATCAATTCCTCGTACAGCCTTGAGATGCATGTAATTCTTTTCTAGCTGTGATACCACAATCGGATATTCATCGGTTCTGTTACCTGTCATAAAAAAAATCAATTATGTGATTAAAAGTCAAAAAATAGATGACATTTAACTCACTTTTAATAATATCCTCGACATATTTCTTCTCATCCAACACATATTTATCCATTTCTTCGTCAGGTAATTTAAAATCATCTCTCACATATTTCCTGCAACAGAAGAAATCCATAAATTGAAGATAATACTTGATAAGCCGATGTCTGATATAAATGTCCTCCAATAAGATGATTAAACAGGCAAATAACAATATGCCATAAATCGGGATAAACATGAAAAATTTGGTAAGATTCAGATCATTTACTGCTTTGATAAATTGCTTTTTGTAGATTTTGCCTGAAATTTAAATGAAAATCATCATAATGGAATGGAAAAAAAAAATTATTTTGAATGTCATACCAAGTTCTGGCTGCTGATATGTTTGTTCAAACTTTGATATTTCATAAATCACTTTCATGGAATGTTTCAATGCAAAATCTGGGAAAATGTGCATAAATGTGATATATTGACTGTATTCTTGCATTTTGGCTACACCGGTTGAGAGGAATTCGCAACCAACCACTGAAATTTAAATTAAATTAAAATAAGTAGAAAATATCAATTGATTCAATATTTTATGAATGTAAAGTTTGAATCGGCATTTTTTTTTTATCACCAACGGTCAAATTTTTAAAATTTTAGTTGGACTGGGAAGTGAATTTTTATGAATAAACCAGCCGAGGAGTTCGTTGTAAGGCCAGCCCACGATGGCTGTCCTTAAAAATTTGTTTCATGATGGTGCAAACTTCACACTCAAATTTTCATATATTTTTTTAATTAAGAATTTGAACTCACTTCCAATGATGAGTAAAAACATCAAAACAGAAGTTGCACTGCTCAATGAATGGAACAGTTGACTCACTGTATAAATGAGTGTTAGATAAGCATATCCATAGAACAAGTAAAGCAGGAACAAATATTCTGTAATTAAAAAAAAAAAAAAATATTTACATGACGTGACTTGAATCAATAAGATTTTATTTTGACTTACTGTAATCATTTCCGCTAAAAA
>LN483532.1:0-51756 GCA_900002565.1 Culicoides sonorensis
ATTTTCATTTTATTCTATTCGACATTAAAAGAATGAAAGTGATTAATCTATCAAAAGTAATCAAGGTATGGCTCCTGTCCTACTCCTGGTATTACTCATACAGATTGAAATGAATCATTCAATGTGATCAGGTAAAGAAATTTCTTTGATTACAACACAATTTTACTTGAAACTAATTTAAAGCCGAATGAGAAAACGAATTTAATCTCAACCGTTATAAATCCATGTAATATTTCATGTAATGTGCGGTATGTTTTTCGTTTTACAAGATAATCCTTTTTGATAAATAAGACACATTTATTATTATTAAAGCAAATTGAAGCATGTGAACTTTCATCAAAAAAATTTCATAAAAATAAATACTTGAAGGATTTGCCCGATTTTTATCGGAAAAATAGATCAAAAACAAAGTGAACCATAAATTTATGAGTAAGTAAACAAATAAAGTCTTAAGAGGGACCTTTGAAATCAAAACAATTATTATTTTTATTGTTATTTCAATAAAAATGTATAAACACAACTCATTGTTTCCATTGAGCATATGTGTGTGTGTGTGTGTGTGTGTATGTATATAAAAATCTTTAACCTCTCATTAAAAAGACATGCATCTAAAATGCATTTTATTTTATTTTCATATCAAAGCTGTCAAAGTTAAAATAACAATTTATTTAATTTTTCAAGGAATCCTGTTCCTTCCTTTTCCTTTTCATATATCAACTAGTACAGGACAAGTTTATGAAAAAATTTAAATTTCAATTGACAACCAACAAAAATCTAACAGTCTTTTTCTTTTATCATCATTCTCAAAAACCTTTGAGACTTGGTTAAATCCTGTCCTTTTTTAATGATTTCCATTTCTTTGACATAACGTGTTTTCTCAACCCCTTTTTTTAATTTTATTTTAATTTTTTAATGAAGAAGATGATCATGATCATGTCCCATGTAAGAATGAATTTCAACGATTTACTTAATTTATTCCCTGTTTATGCATATTATGACAAAACAGGATCTTCTTATACTCTCTTATTTAAATTTCTATAATTTTTTATTAATTTTTTTTTTTTGATCGTCTTCAGCACATGTGTATGATAATAATAAAAGTAATAATAATAATAATAATAATCATTTTACAAATACAAACAAAATTTAATCCAAGGACAACGAGGCTTTTACTCGTTTAAGTTAGAAAAATGGAATTTGAATTAGAATTTTACACCGGTAAACATTGTGTTTTTTTTATTTCTTCTTTCAATTTTACATGTATGACTTCTGTATCTAAATTAAATTTATGAGGAAGAAATTTGAATATAACAGTGAATTTAGTGAACTACATAAATTTATATTTTATTTTTGTATGTGTGTATTTTTTATGTGTTTACAATGATGATCAATGTACGTAAATAAAATAACAATAATTTATATTTTTTTCTGTTACTTACACTTTAAATTTTTATGTAAGATCATAGTATCATGGTGTCAAGATAACGATAAATAATAATTTTTGTATGTTTATGATATTAGCAATGACTTGGAAAGGTAATTTACTTGGAAAAAAAATCGATATGAATAAATTATTAAGATGAAAGTGAATCCTGAAATTTTTTGAAAAAAGTTGAAGAAAAAAAAAATATGAAAGTTCTCAGTCCCAGTTAATTATCATAAATCATTTGATAGTGTTTTTAAAGTGTATTGAGCTGACTTGAGATTTGAGTGTTAAGAATTTACTTGGTTTGGAGAGTGAAATTATGATCTTACTCAAATAAGGGCAAAAATATAAGAATTTTACCATTTTTGGGGCAAATTTGACGCGAAATCATAAATTTACCCTTTTTAAGGGCAAAAACAGTAAAATTCACCCTTTAAGGGCAAATTCAGTTCCCTTTCCGAAAAAATCTCATTAATTTCATGATCTTAATATAAGGTGTACTGAATGGCGAATTTCACTGCATTTGCACAAATTTGGCCAATATAGGTTTAGGGTAAAATTTTCATATTTTGCCCTCAGATCTGTAAAAGTATAACATTATTTTGATTTAATTGTGCATTTTGGCTGACTTGAGATTTAAGTGTTAAAAATTTTCTTGGTTTGGAGAGTGAGATTATGATCTTACCCATTGAGGGCTAAATATAAGAATATTCTTTTTAGGGCAAATTTGACGAGAAATTATTATTTTACCCTTTTTAAGGGCAAATACAGTTTGCATTTGTTCTGTATTTGTATTTGAAGATAAGTGAAATTATGATTTTTAGAAAAATTTCCCCAATAAAGGGTAATTTTTTTAAATTTTGCCCTCAAACGAGATCAACATGAATTAGGCAGTTTCTTTACCTTTCGCATCATATTTTATATTATCATATCATTTAATTCAACTTCCTTTCTTTTCTTTGCAGATTCTTCACAGAAACATCATTAGTTGAGCTTCAAAAGAAAAATATCAACAACAAACATCATAAATCGCATTTCTCCTACAAAAAATAAATAAATAAAATTCAAAAAGGTCAAAAATACTGCCAAAAAGACAACTTTTACCACATTTCAACTAAAAATTTTAAAATAAATAATAGAATAAAGTTAAAAATTTATATGAATAGAAGAGGAAATACAATTATTTACTTTGACTTTTAGTTTAATAATAAATAAAAGAAATTTTAAACAATAAATCACAGAGAACACATAAAATAATTGATCTTCGGACAAACAAAAATCCAATTTTTGCAAGCAAAAAAGGAAGAAGACGAAGAACAATTCAATGAATAAATTCATGTCTGTGAGATAGGTAAGTAAAATAATAATTTTTAAGATTTTATTTACTTTTTACATGAAATTTATCATCATTCGCATCCGTTAAATTTTTTCTGTGTATTTAAATAACGAATGAATTTTTTTAAATTTTTCCCAAGGATAAGTCAATGTGAATGTAAAAATATTTTCGGTAATTTCAATGTGACATTAAAATACATTTAAAAAAAAAAGTAATCTTATAAATATTATTATCATATTTTCTTATAACACACCACATAACACAAAATATTATTGTATTAAATTCGTATCAATCAAATTTTTTTCTCATCATCATCATCCCTTAAAAAAAATTCATGTTATTATTAAAAAAACACGCAAAATGTTAAATCACATTTAAATTGTTGATTGATTTGATTTTTTTATCCGCCATTAACTTTATTTTTTTTTAAATTTCATATCATCATGCACTTGCTCTTCCGTAAATAATAAATGTTAAAGTGTAATAATAGAAATTAAACTCATACACGACTTTTAACACTATCCGCCGCGTATGTGCATTATTATAATTTATGGCCACTTAAATTAAACCACACACTAATCTTTTTTTTTCCTTTTCTTTCACTTTCATTGAAAACGTTTTAATAATAATAATACAAAAAAATGCAACACTGCATATTATTCACATTTATTCAGTGTAAGTGGAAAAACACATTAAAATGCATTCAAGAACAAGTTCAAGAGTATCGTGGCGATAAGTGTAAGGGAAGAAATTTCATAATAATAATAATAATAATAAGAAAGTATTTACTTACACATTGTTTAAATATAAAGGGTTTCGACCGCGTATTATATGCATTTAGAATATATCGCGTATTTTTCCACTTTCTTTTCATTGTAATTGTAATTGTAAAGTGAATTTTATAATAATAATAGAATACAAAACACTCAGCGGTCATATTATAACATTACAAGAAGAATTATAAAGAAAATGAAATTAAAAGAGGGAAAGTACAACTTTCACTTGTCGCTAATTTAAATAATAAACATTAAACATTTGCATAAAAGGATGCTGGTCATTGTTATTTTTAACATGATCCTCATGATCAAGATTAAATTTGAATTGAAATTTAAATAAGATAAAAAAGTGTAATGTAAATAAATTTTTATTGTAATTTGTGTGTAATAATAATAATAGCATAAGGCCAGGAGACGCGTGTTTAAGATTAAATTGAGAATGTAACGGATTTTATTTTTAAATATCCAATTTTTTTTGAATATTTTCATTTTAAATTCCAAAATAAATTTAGAAAAAAATCAATTAATAATAAAATACAAAAATTTTAATGATCATTAATACTTATTGTAACAGAAGCTATTTCCATGTCCTGTTCCCTGTGATCTTCAAGTAAATTGAGATACAATTCGAAAAATAATAAATTACAATTTCAATTTCATTTCTTGTTCTTTTAATGTTTCTTTTTTTTAACAATCATTAATATTTTTTTTATTATATAAGCTTGCTTGAGAGGAGGAAACATGTGTGTAGTGTAAAAGTGCAACAATGATCATTAATATCAATCTTTCAACCAGTTATCAAAGCAACAGTCAAATTATCCCTTACGGAAAATGTGTAATGGGAAGGCTGTGAAATGTCATTATAATTTGGAATGATGCCTAAAATGATTTTATTTAATTGAATATTATTTTTTCTTAACATCATGTTGCTTTTCAATGTACAGGGTGTTCAATCGCTTAATCAAAGGTCATCGATTAATGGGAAAATTCATGGAATCAAATTTGAAAGGAATTCAGTTCATGGATTCCCTAGAATATTTAGAGTATTTAGTTAAAGTTCTCTTTAAATATTCATCATTGAGACAAAATTTCGGGTCATTTTCAATTTTAAAGAAATCCCTTGAAATGACCACACTGTACCTCAAAATCATTAAAATTTGATAAGCTACATTTAAATGTTTTATACACTTATAAAATGAACATGTGAGAAATGGAATCATCCAAAAACAAAAAAAATCAATTAAACCGAACTAAATTTTAAATTAATGACTCATTTAAACATGTTCTCACTGTAAATACGTTGAAAACATTTCTTCATCGTAAATATTGCTCATTTTCTGTAAAATCTCATTTCACATCAAAAATATTTTCAATTCAGCTGGAAATATAAACCTTTAATAAAAAGACTAATTTCATACCACACTTATTTCATATAAAAGTAAATTTAATTTAAAGTTTTTTTTGCTATAATTACCACATTCCTGTAGTTTTTGTTTGTAATTCACAGCCCGCTGATTTTCTTCATCAATGAGCACACACACACAATTCTAATCTCTCATGGTGCAATGAAACGCACATTCGCTGAAAAACTAATCTTTTTTTTTCATTTTATTTCATTTTAATCTCATTTCAAAATCTTTTACGATGCAATTATGATGATGGTTGTACTTTTTACATGTACATTGTACAATGTAATATAAATCAAATGCAATTTATAAGGAAAAAACATTAAGTGAAGCATGAACTTATTTGTCAAAATTGAATTTTGCGCTAGATTATTTTTTGTTGTGTATTGCATTAGAAGAAAGAAGAAAAGATGACGACGAGGAAGACGAAATCTCGTAAATATTTAATATTAATTTTTGTATGGATGCGTTAAATGCATGGTGGTGTGTTTAGTTTTTTTGCAATGAATTGCTCACTCAGGTAGCGAATAATACAATCTTTTACATTACAGCACCTTAATTGAATTCGGATTTTGGTTTTCCTGGTTCAATGTTAATGTAACAAAAAATAATAAAAATAATAATAATAATAAGAAGATGAGGAAAAAAATAACAAACGTTCTTAATTTAGGAGGCAAATACCTTTTAATAATAAAAATATGTGTGTACGTGTACATGAGATTTGTATGGATACTCGTAAATTAAACTGTATTTATTTTTCCAAGTACACATAAAAAAGAAATTACAAAGGGTTTGTCCTCATCTTCATTTCTCTACACACCGGCATATATGTGTGTGTGTCTGTGTATGTGGATATTCTCCTTGTAATCGCCCTATATATGTTGATACTGTCCTGAAAGAAAGACGAAGAGAAAAAAATGAAAGTGTTTGGAACGTGGGAAACGAGTTCTTTCCTTCTTTTAATCCATCTCATAGTATTTTTCATGTACAATGTACACATGTATGAATGTATGTGTATATTTTCATAAGATTTAATTTAATTGAATTTAATTTCAGTTCAGTTACATATCTGTATCAATCAGCATACATTTATAAGATATTTATGACTATCCTAAGTAACCATCAACATAGGGGTTGAGGACATGTCACACAATGCCAAGAGCTAATTCTATGAATTATATTTTTAAGTTGATTAAAAGAACTTGGTCTCACTCTCTCTTAGTTAAATAGAAAGTTTATTTTTTCAATCAAAATTAAATACATTTACCTTCTAAGACACGCTGTATGAGGTTTTGTGCGTTGATTAACGGGTTACCTTTAATAAGTATATCAATGAACAAGTAAATATTTGTTTTGATCCCATTTTATTATTATTTTTATTGCTACACATTTTTTTTTTATTTAATTGAATTTTATTACTAAGATTGTGAATTGTATGAATCGCAAATTCACATCAATGAAGACTTCAATGAAGCACCATCTTGAGATGAGAGAAACGAGCTTGAGATGCTTTGTTGCGACTTTTTTTGCTCAAAAGGTGTTCAATGTACTCTTTTTACCTTGATATGGTTCAAACTTGAGCTTTATATTTCAATGTCATCAAATCACATAGTTAAATTGATATGAAAAGGATCCATCGTGGGCTCTAAGCATGTTCGTAGCTCTGATTCAATGTCATTAGCCTTCAATTTTTCGTTTTTTCATGATCTTGATCAAAATTTACATGACTCACCTTTTAATTTCAAAAAAATTCGTCATGAATTTCAATTCTTCTTCAATTACAAAAATAAACACAAACACACACAATAAATTATTATAAGAAAAGGATTAAAGTCAATTAAAATCATATTATTCACATGCCTTTAATACAATTCATAACAAATGAGAGACATAGAGACAAAAATTTTAATTTCTTTCTGATTAAATATCAACATACACATTGCAAGAGAGTACTTTTTACATTTTAAGTGCATAGACAAACAGAGTCAGGCAATTAAAATAACATTTATTAAATCCATTCAAATTAAGAGGAAAAAGGAGAAAAAGAAAAAAAAATACAATACAGATAGAATTTTTATAAGAAGAAGAAGCCAAAGTGAAAGGGGCTTAGATGCATTTAATTTAATATCATATTCTTTTTTAATTGTATTAAAATTAAAATTATATTAAAAAAACATTTAAAAATTTAACACATAACCCTTTTTCTCCCATTCTCTCATCATAATAGGAAAAAGTTGTATGCAAACAAAAATTGTTTGAATCTCCTTCTACTCAAATGATGAGATGATACATTTCCTAGTATTTTTAGTAGGATCAAATTACATTTAAAAAAAATGAAATGAAATGTCTTTCAAATCAAAACAATCAAGACAAAGTGAGTAATTAATATTAAAATAAAATGAATTTCCTTATCAAAAATAAACTTAAAATGAGAGACAAGGAAAAAATTTGTATTTTTTTCGTACCCATGTCAAATTGAAACTATCAAGAAGACATTTCTTGGTCTTATGGGATACAAATTAAAATTAAAAAACAATCCCAGAAGTGTTTTTCTTTAACAATAATAATAATAACAAGAAAAATTATTGTTTGAAATTTGATCAGATATGTGTTTGTGTGTTTATGTTAAAAGGGTTTGAATTGACCTTTTACATGTAAGTTACATGTGAGTATTGTTTTACTTCTTATTTTATTTTTAAAGTAAAAGTAAACACAATTCATTTTTTCATTTCAAGATAAGATAAAAAAAAGTTTAATTTTCAATGTTGATTCATTTTTATTTTTTCATTGAAACTGATATCATGAGAACTTTTTTGGGTGACTTTCTTTGAGATATTTGTAATTTTTTCATTTTTCTTGCTATTTAACTGGTCTGGAATCAATTTTTCATTTGCTTGAATTAAATTTTGAAAAATCACGCTTTTATTTTTGAATTTTTTTTTTTTTTATTGAATTTTAACGAATATATTCAATTCAATTCAAAACAAAAAAAAAATGTATTTCAATTACTCATTCCAATGCATTGCAATGTTTCACAGTCAAGAATCGTCTGAGGTAAATTTTTTTCTCTCTCTCATATGAAAAATCAGCATGAAAATTAAAAAAAAATAACAAAAAAAATATGAAGGATTACAGAAAACCTTTAAAATAACAGAACATCTTCTGCTTGATTAATATTATTTGTAATGTAAAAAAAAATGTAAATTACCTTACCCTCTTATTAAAAATTAAGGATTTCATGACCCGACAATCGAAAAAAAATTGTGTATGAAAAAAAATATGAAAGAAAAACAATCCTTTAATCTATTCCATGTAAAGTGTGTATTTTTTTTCTCAATGTAACAAAATGTTTATATTAAAAAACATCAAGATAATTTAATTACTCATGAGGAAATGCAGTGCCTTCGTCTTAGTGTCGTTTTTTTACACATAACACATGAAATATGTATTATAATATTATCATAAATTATTTTTAAAATCACATGCATTGCAATCACCACCGGTGAAAGTGTAAAAAAAATGTATGTAAAAAAAAAAACAAAATTTAAATAATCAGGACATGAAGATAAAAAAACATGACAAGATGTTTTCCTTACATTTTATCAAGAGGGGTTCAATTTAAAGAAAAAAAAATTTAACTGTAATGACATTTTTGTTCATCCTTCTACTTAATTATATCTGTCTCTGATTTTAAATGAAATTAAAATTATATGAAAAAAATTGTATAAAAAAAAACAAAAGACATTTAAAATAAAAAAATTAGCTCTGGGTGACGATCATCGTGAGATACTAAAATTTAACATGCATCCTGATGAAGTTTATTCATAAAAAAATTCTTACTCTTGTTAGCCAAAAAAAAACGTCTTATTCCATTCCAATTATTTTCATATACACATTAAATGTATATTTGTATAAAAAATAACAATCATAAATTCAATTTATTTCCTTATTGTCTAAACAATTGTCATTACAGCTCTTCACACCATTTGCTTTGTATTTTATGTGTATCTGTCAAGTAATTTAAAATGTTCATGTAAAAGTAATAAAAAAGGGGGAAATCATTAAATTTGATGAAAAAATTTAGTGAAAAAAATCCTTATATTAAATGTAATAATTTTTAGGAACAAAAACAATTTTTTATAATTTTTTTACTGGAATCGGGAAACACGACTGTGATGATGATGATAAAATTGTTAAAATTACATTAAAAAAATGTGTTGAATTAAAAAAAAAATCTATTGAGTTAAAAAGGTGGAACTAAATAGTCAAAAACTAACAAATAATAAAGAGTTTTTATTTATTGTTATAATTGCTATTAAATTTTTGATATTTAATTGTATTTTATCAATAATTTTGCTCGGTGGTTTTTGAAATTATTCAAACAATGACGCAAAATATTGTCATAACTGTGCAAAATCACAGTTGGATTTGGATAATAAAGTGTTTTGTTATTATTTAACATTTTTTTTGAATTTCATGGGAGAGTTGGAATCTTTGATATTTACTTTAAAAAAATAGAAAAATAACGGATTTAAATTAAATGAAAATAAATGAAAAAATAAACTGTAAAAAAATTGTGATGAGAAAAAAAAAGGATTTTATGTCGAAGCTCTGATCATGGTAACGTTTCAATGAGTTTTTGTTATAATTATCCGAGAAATTACTTGATACTTAACGAAAAAGTACGCTTGGAGATAAATGACTTGGAGTAACTTTTTTACTCTCAAATGATTCAGATTTTGGATTCTGGATTTTAGATCAGTTCCTTGGATTCAGGTCAGGGGTGGATTGTGATTTAATTCCGACTTTTGCATTCCTGTGATTTTTTTTAAAATATACATTTTTCAACTTTTTTTTTAAGTCAACAAGACAATTCAGGGCCTTTGTGGTATTTGCCTCAATGACCATATGGCCAAACGAACATTGAGTCAGGCTAACAGTCGTGTCCAATGTTTTTCTTTTAAATGACTCAGATATTGAATTTTAAATCAACTTTTAAGTGTGGACCCAGATCAGGGGTGGATTGAGATGTATTCTCAGCCCTTATGTATGATTTTATGAGTGTCAGGACATCAGTCGGGCTCATTGTGCTTTACCGCTAGCACCATCAGAGCGCCTCAGCTTTAATTCCCAGACATTTGACATGGAAAAATTTCATGGTCAAAGTGAGAATCGAACTGAATGCCAACCTTAACATTGATAGTGACGGGTTCACTAATGACGGTGCGACATTAAATGAAAAACTTCTCTAATCGAACATGGCCATTTTTATTTAATTTTTTTTTATTTATTTATTTTCCATATAAACATTTTCCATTAACATAGTAAGTAATTAACATAATTTTTGCAGTAATTTGCATTTGAATGATAATTTTTATTTTGCCTTTTTTTATTTCATTTTATCTTTCTCATAATCATCATCATCAATGAACACAACAACTAAAATAATAATAAAAAAAACCCTTAAACAATAGAAAATATGATCTAGGTTAACATTTCAGACATAATGTCTATTAAATTATTTTTGAGTCTGAGTCAGTTTAAATGAAAGAAAAATTATAACGGTATAAAACATTCAAATAAAGAATTTTTTGGTAATCTTACACACATTTTATACATCAGCAAATTTTCTTCATCTTCTCCTTATTTTTTTGATTGAAATTGAAATTCAAACTGGTTTTCGCTGATTTAAAGTAAAATGAAATTAGTGAACGATATTTTACTAGACAACAATTGAATTGAATTTCATTGCATTGTAACCCTTTTTATTACATTAAAATAAAATTGAATTTCCATACATATAAAGGGACTGAATTGTGGTAAAATTTTTGCAAATTCGCGTATGTGTATTCTGTGTATGATATTAACACATATCGTGGCTCAAGACGACTCATCATCATCATAATCATCATTCCATTTTTTTTTGTCTTGCAAGACAGGTCTAACTTGTTCATTTATTTTTTTTGTCCGTTTTTTCTAAATTCAAATAAATTTTTTCATTGAATTGCATTTCCGTTGCATTTTTCATTATTTCACATATTTTTATTTACTTGCAACACAAATAATCTCAAAATTCAACAAACAATTATTATCATATTCAAAGATCGTTTCAAGCATTAAAATGAAGAAGAAAAAGAAATAGATATGCAAATAAGGATGTGCAATTTTTTTGCAAATCTGGGTTTTTTGATATTAAATTAAATTAAAAAAGGGAACAAGTCTCGCATAATTAACAATAAAAGGCATTTGATGCAACATTAACATATGAAATTGATATGCAATGTTTTGGTTATGTAAATTTTCTTCATATAAAAGTAAAAAAAAAAATTAAAATAAAAATTATGTTCAACAAATTAGTACGGTATTGTATAATGAAACGATAATTCACTGTTAAATTCATATTAAAATGAAAAAAAAATGCAAAATGTAGTTTTTTTATATTAAAGGAAACACGGATTTAATGTACAAAAAAATTTATATAAAATTTTTTATGAGTGATTTCATGATTTAATTTAAGAATATACCAAAAACATTGCTCTGATTCGTTATTTAGGCGTGAAATGTGAAATCATAATGCAATTCAATTCAATTGAATTCAATTCAAAGGAAAAAACTTTAAGAACATGAAATTGCATCTGTGCTTCTTTTCTTTTCCAATTTCATCATATTTTCATATCTTTCACTTCAATTTAATGCACACAAGACAACACACACACATTCCCCTCAATATTTGGTCATAATATTAATCAGTGTGATTTACTTTCGTCTGTGCTATTATTTGATTTCTTTTTTTTTGTATTTTCTCTTTTAAGTTGTGTCAGCTGTGCAAAAAATTGGAAGAAATTTGTCTTTTGCAAATAATAATAATAATAATGAAATGAAAAAATAAAAATAAAAAAATAGAAGAGAAAATAAAATAGAAATAAAATCTTTCGGTAAATGTTATACAAATAACACTGGATTATGTAATAATAAAAAAAAAATAATAATAATAAAAATATTATTAAAGAAATAGAAAAATGTATAAGAATTTGAAAGATATTTGGTATTATGTTGGATTTAAGATTTTTTTCCAGGGCATCGATGTATTGCCATAATCTAAAGATAATCGAAATCAAAACACTTTACAATAAAAAATTTCTTATTAAGGCATGTAAGGGATGACGATAAACTTTTTTGATTGAAATAAATGGATTTTGATAAGGCTCTTGTTACATTTAAAGCTGTAAAAAAAAAATCATGTTTCGTCTTGGTCAAGGTTTGACTTCAAATAGTAAATTTAATGTATTCTGTTACGAATTAAATGCCTTTTAATGAAATCAGTTCACTTTTTCTCAGGTCGTCTCATTTCAAATTCACTGAATCTTATTAAATTTAACTGAAATTTGTCGGATCACACTCAATTGGGACTCTTCTGTCATTTCAAGGTCCTGATTTAAATTAAATACAAACTCCATTTAAAAACGTTTTATCGATAAGTTCAACACAGCTACTCAATTTCTTTTTATTCTCCATATAAGATCATCTTTTAAAGTAAAAGCAGAAAGATGAAGAAATTTGTTGGTGTTTTTACAATCAAAGAGGATTAAAGAAAAACAGCTGCTTCGCTACGTTTTTTTTTTATTAGTATTATTTTATTATTATTTTTATTATTCGCTTCTATTATTAAATTTCATACACCAAAAAGGCACACTCACACACAATCCGATATCACATTGAAATGTGAATTGTAAACTTGTGTGTGCGTGATTCGAATTGATATCCTTATATGCAAAGATTTAACAATCAGATGAACATCATATGAAAATAAAGTGATTTTAATACAACGACTGAATTAAAAAAGAAATTTTAAAATGATGCACACTTTAACGAACTTTTGTTGTGCAAAAAAAAATTTAAGTGAACACATTTTTTTCTTCTTTCATTTTAAGATTAGTTCAATTTCATTTTCAATTTAAATTTAATTTAAGAGACTCCATAAAACCATGAAAGGACCTCAAAGGTCAATGTATGATATTTTTATGTGAAAAATTAAAGAGAATCGTATTTTAATCATGTAAAAATTCAATAAATTTCAATCAAACTAGATATTCAATGGTGCCTTATCATTTTTTTTCAAGTTGAAGGTTTTAAAGTAAAATCATTGAAATGATTGGGGTGAAATGACATAAATTTTGTATCTGCAGATACAACAAAAGAAAAATTTAAAATTTAGGGAAGAAATTCTTCTTTAAATTCATATATTTTTATTATTTTTTTATTAAGGTACATGTCACATGTGTGATGGAATTTTGCAATACACGTGAAAACTAGGGCAAAATATATGAAAAAAAATCGTAACTTTCATTTGAAATGTAATGTGATTGTGTGTTTCAAGTGAAAAATGATAAATTTTCTGTGAATTTCTTCAAAAATCTTGTCATTTATTAACTTTTGAGTTATGTTTGAAAATTAATCAACAGTTTTCTGTTCATTTCTTACCTGGAAATGTCAGGATCGAAATATCGAAGTGTCGTGATGACAAATTTAATCAATTTATCAGTGATCTGAATGATTCACTCATAACATTTTATTTTAAAAATCTTGGAATTCAACTCACTTTAAATGAAAAGTTACAACAGTCATTTTAAAAAAATTCATGTAAATAAAACACATTTTTACCTTAATTTCCATTCCTTGATGACATTTCATCAATTAAGTTAATGATAATTTATCATAACGTTCACATTTTTTTTAATATTTTAATAATTTTAACACGGAAAGCATTTTATTTGATCGTTTTATAAAATGCATTACATTAAATTACATTTAACAGAAAAAAAATGTATAAAAATTAGCATTTTTATTGTTTTTTGTTTTCGGGGGATGCAAAGCGTGATGCACCATATGTTGCATTTATTTCATTGTTTAACCATTTTAATGTATTAACAATGTAAATCATCATAAATTTTGTATTTACTGTTATTAAAATGTTTATTTTATTGTTTTTTTTTCAATGTGGAATGTTTTTAACAGTAACCACATACGGTATGTAAAATAATTTGAATTGAAATTCGAAATTGAATCCTTTAACTTGAATCTAACTTATTCGTATCATTACCGGTCATAAACGTTTAATTATATTTTTTTTCTTTTAATTTAAGGTTTATCTTGAAACAATTATTTTCATTATAATGTTAATGAAAATTTAATTAAGGCTCTTGGATGACTAAACAAATAATTTTCTTGACATTTTATGTATAATTGAAATGAAAATAAAAGAAAAAGAATTTTTTTGAAGGGTGACGTGCGATATCCGTAAAAATACTTGAACAGTTTCTTATTATTATTATGATTATATGATTACAGTAATTGTACATATAAAATATAAAAAAAAACTCCGCCTGTGTTACAAATATTTTTTGGTTAACAAGAAAGATCTTTTAATTGTGATAATGTAATGAAGAAATGTTGTAAACAAATGCTTTTTGACACTCCTTTAACACACAAATTCCTTTTTCTTGTATACTCATAAACACACTTAACCACACATTGAATGTTGACCACATATTACATGACGTAGACATTACCTTTGATGATTGTATAATTACAGTTACTTTTGTTCTTTTTTTTGGTTCACCATGAAGGGTCTTGATAAGATGATTAGATTAAATAATGATATACCACGTGCTCATATGGTACAATTATGGTTATGATATAAAAAAAGGTAAAAATGATTATTTTTTATTGTACTCCTTCACTTTGATGATGACTTGGAAGTGAAATTAAAAGGTAAATTTTAAAGTTGAAATGTGGGTGCATTTCAATGAACCTTAAAATAAACTTAAGGCTGGAGATTGACATTATCAGAGACGGATTCACGAGGACGGCAATTTATTTATTTATGTTTTTCTCTTCATAAGACCACCAGTGACCCACATGTGTCCTTGAAGGTATGTCTTTCATCTACATGAAACTTAAATCTATTTATCTATTATTGCAAATTATTTTGGTATTGCTCTACATTATCGGCTTATCCTAAAGATCTCTACTTTTTGATGCGTACAGTACAGAGAGTGGAGTATCTTGCTACGGTGCGGTAGTATCAATTTTTTGCTCTATACAGATTGGTACCAGCTGTTGATCAAGTTCCATGGTGTGTGTTCTGCTTTTTTATCGCACTATACAATCCATACAGGAGAAAACTACAGTATATAGTACTGATGATTGTCCGCTCTGAGTATCGAAACCCATGCCATCCAGTTGCAAAGCGAATGCTTTAACCACTGGACCATTGAAGCGGATGGGGGCTCAGTTCCCTTTATGATCTGAACATTTAAAAAAAATGAAAAAGAATGAAAAAGTTCTGATGGTTGGTGAAATTTCCTTTTATTCATATATTGGCCCTTGACCCCCATTGGGAGGCCCCTTAAAGAGAAATTTTTGAGTCCGTCCCTGGACATAACCGATTTTTTGATCTTTAATGTGACAGTTCCTTATATGAATTGACCGAAATCCAAGGCTCCAAGTCATTGAAATTGACCTTCATTCAACTGGTTTATTTCATTGCAACCACCTTCAATCCATCCCCATTTTCCCTTTTACCATCACATCACACAGTCAACCTCAACCATATGCGGTTAATTCCTTCAAAAACATCTTTAAATTTAATCTAAAGGAATCCCGTTTGAAGACCCATAAACGCATAATTTAAACTGTAATTTAATGCCTTATCATAGAAATTAATCAGAAATAATAATAATATATGAATATAAATGCTTAAAAATGCGTAAGAAATTATACGGACGTCTGTTACACATGAAGAAATTTCACAATATTGTACAATGAACATACAAAAAAATACACATTGTGATGCATTCACACTAAATTAGGACTCCCTCTCAATGTATATATAAATTGAATAAAAAAAAAGAAATTTAATGTATAAGCATAAAAGTATAAAAAAAGGAGAAACGGAACAATATGAGGATACACATATTTCATGCTAAATGCTTCAATGATTTTCTTGAGCATTATTCATTCATAATTTCATTTTATATCATAAGATTGCAATGAAAAGGTATCAATTTCAATTTCTTTTTAAATTATTATTATTATCATCATCATGATCATAAGAGAAAAGGTTAAATTTTATTCAATTTAAAAAGGAAATTCTATTATAAAATTGAATTTAAAAGCACTTATACGCACTTCTAGGTAATAGATATCAAATTCAATGTAATGAGACTTATGATGCTAAAAGGGTTGGATTTTTATTGTAAATTTCTTTTTATTTTCGCAATATACGTTTATAGAATTTTATTCAATTTAATTTCAACATTTAATAATAATATGTTAATTTTTTGTATATCTTAATAAATTCAATTTCTTGTAATGCATCGATAAGTAAATGCAAAAAAAAAATATGAAGGGTTGCAAAAAAAACATATTTTCCCTTTTTAACAAAAACATTACCGGAATATGAAATTATAATAAAACATTAGCATTGGCGACAAAAACGACAATATTTGTTTGAGGTAAAATTGAATATCTTCCTACTAATTAGTTATGGTATTTTGAATTTTGCATCGTGCAATATTGTGCATCCGTACATGTGTGTGCATGTGTATGTGTGTGTGTACATGAAATAAAATGCATGGGAATGTTAAATGTTTTAAATTGCTTTAAGGTGGAGAAAATTTTTATGGTTATTACAAAAGTTAATTAATATTCATGTCCTGTGTGTGTTTGTGTTTGCATGTATGTGTGTGTGAAATATTGTGTGCAAGAAAACGGAACTCTATAATATGATTGTGTGTTAATTGATATTGTGTGGTAAAAAGAAGGAGACACAATTTATATTTATTGACTTTTAACATGTATGTTCATAAATTTGCATGAAATTAGGTGACATTTGTGACTTAATTTAAATTTCATTTTTTCATATTTTCAATTCAAACTGATACCATCATGATATCAATGGTAATGCACATTTTTTTGCATTGAAATGCATTTTTTTCGTTGAAATTACATAGTAAATGATATTCAGTTACATTACCGGTCAATAAAATGTAATGAAAGTTAATAGGGGTACATTAAATTATACACGGTAAAAAGTTCTAGGAATAGAACAAAACATAACTGTAATTTATTTAACTGTTTTTTTTTTGCTGTTACTTTGTAATTGTTTTAATGCTGTATTTAAATTGAATTCATTCAATATAAAATATTTTCATTGCATTTTTTTTAAATACATTATCATTGCAAATACATCACCTAACATGAATTACAATAAAAAAAAATATAAAATGCATTTTCACTTTGTAATGTGTGTTATGTGAGTATCCTTGTACTCAATTTAATGGTGAATAATGTTCGTTTTCCTTCTGTTTCCTATTTTAATGTTATTTTATCGTACATTTTTGCTGATTATTTTTTTTTTAAAGTTTTATAGCAAATAATTTAACTTTTTTTAAGGTGTTTCATTTTGCACTACAACATTTAATATTAATTTCAACGTAAAGGGTGCTTATTCGCCCTTGACTTATATTCAACATGCATATATGCATAATAACATTAAACATATACATTTAAAAAACTTTTAAAGATTATAACTCACGAAAAGTTTCTAAAACCCAAAACAAATTAAAAGTTTTGTATTGTAAATAAAATGAAAAAATCATCAATCTTGATAAACACAAGTGTTTTTATATTTATAATACATAAATAATGTTATATGTTTAACATTATATACAAAAAAATGTGTATGTTACATAAGAAATTAAAATTCTCAATGAAATTTCAATAAACCATGATTTTATCAAATAAATACCGTTTTTCTAATCCGTTTATGTTGAAATCGTTTCATTTTAATAATAACATTTAAATACAAAATTGCATTTAAAATTACAATGATGCAGTTTACTTTATACCTATTTAAATATTAAACATTATATTAACATATAGGATCTTAATATATACAAGGGATTATGATTGATATTCCCATTCATGTCATTGTCATATATTTTTTTTTTAAATTTATAATCCTTTTCCTTTAAACATAATTTCCAAAACCGAACTCAATGGAAATAATTAACTTTCATAATGCACTCACTCTTCTTAGAAATTTCTTATTATAACAATGACTTGTCGATCAAAAATGGATGATAATCTGTAACCCTTCAAAAAAAATTAATATAAAAAAATTCTTAGACAACTTTCATCTTACCTTGACATGACAATATTTTACATCATTCATTTCATTTTATTTAGATCATTATTCAATTTTTATATTAATATTCAATCATATACTTTTACTTTTAATATACATACAATGTGTATCTTAATTGGACCCTTTTACATTTAAAACTATATCGATGAATATTCTTATGAATATGAATATGAAAATGTATCAAAATATGCATTTAATATGTTAATAAATATATATTGTGTAAAATAAAATAAAATACTAATCGATTACAATTTTTTATTAAATTATTATCATAATAATATTCAATATAAATTTATACAAAATATTAATATTATATTAAAAATATGACATATAAAAAAAAATATATAAAATATGATTCATGTTTAATATAAAATTTTTATTTGAAGACGATTAAATAAGATTGGCATGTTCTTACAAATTTTGTAAGTAAATTTATTTTGATATTTTTTGACCCGAATAACGATGTAATATAAAATTATGATGAACCCTTTTAAATACATGTATAATAATGTATAAACATATTATATATAAATGTGTAATAAAAAAACATGAATCTGTCAATTATGGTGATGAACTTATATTACACATTATCCATTACACCCATATGAATAATAAAAAAATAAAAAAAAACTGTTTTTTTATATTGAAATAAAAAGAGTTAAAAAAAATTGAATTTTTATCCCACAATATGATGATATAATGATAATAATTTCTTTATTATTATTGAATTACAATTTATTGTACATTAACTTTAAAAAAAAAAACATTTTCAATATACATACAAAAATAATGTAATTATTTATACATTATATCAATGTATAATTTTAATTACATTATTACTTTTTATTTTTTATTATTAAATAATTACATATATTTATGATTAAAATCATATCGTTTCATTAAAAATAATCATAATTTACCCCTTTTACTTCCATGAATCATGATATCCTTACATTGTTTTAAATTTCATATATCCTTATAGAATAAAGTGAAAATGTGCATATTTATCAACGGAAAACACAAATGATGTGGTTATAAGAAAATAATTACAGTATAATTGCATCGAATACATGGTGTTGCGTGATTGCATTAAAATTGTTTAGGTTTCTAATAACACTATTATTAGTATTACATTAAAACAATGTATAACATTAAATGTAGACAAAAAAAAATAACAATTAAATATTAAGTTTAATAATAATAATGATGAATTTTAACTTCATCATGATATTTAAATAAAAAATAATAAAATTTTCTCATGTTATTCATCTTAAATTAAATTAAATTCATATCAATTACATTTCAAATTAATGAAAAAAATATTTTACCCGTAACGTATGCCACAAAAAAAAAATTAAATTTCACCGATAATTTTAATGATATAATGATAGAGTTCAGAGATAATGTCAACTGTGTGTCTCCTTTTATATGTTTTTTTTTTTATATTACAACATTACAATGAAGGAGATGCAATGTTGATAACTTTTTTTATTATTTTAATGTAATAATGAAACCATGTTTATTATAAAAAAATTTATTATTATTAAGGAAAAAAAAAATATAGATAATGGATTTCAAATCACGCAGTATTTTGTTTAAACATTATGGGTTTAAACATTTTATTATTATGAATATTCGAAAGATAATTAATTTGAATGATATTAAATGTAATAATTGGATAACAAAAAAGGGGAAAACATCTGTTTTATTGAGGAAATATCAATGTTGTTATGATCCTGTTCCTGTGTGAATCGTGATTCCTATTATATTACTAATTAAATTAATATTTTATTATGTTTAAACAGAGAGACACGATCATTTTTATCCTTATAACGTACTTTTAAGGTAATGATTGAATTTCCTTTAAAAAAATACCCAAAAAAAAACCGTCACCGTCTTCAAATTCAACAAAAATAATAATAATAATCATAATTTACAACATTACAATACAAAAAATAATAAAAATCCTTTTCATCAAATTTTAACCACGTGCTACTACTAGAAAAAAAAAACATATCATATTAATAATAATATTTTTCAAGGAGATTACTTTACTTTGTTTGAAGAGTATAAAAATGTCACATTTTTTTGACAAATAATAATGTGTAATGTGAAATTTATAAATTTAGGATCCAGGAAACATTAAAATAAAACTTTTGTTTGTTTAATGTAATATCAATGTGTATTATGAAAAATTTTTATTTTATTGATCGTAAAATAATTTTATTATAACTTTTATTACTTTATATATATACTTTATATAAATGAAAAAGAAACAAAAAAAATATATATTAAGGTATCAGATGTTGTTTTATGTGTAATTGTGTATTTTATCTTAAAACATTGTTATTATCATTATTATTATAAAATATTGATTAAAATCATAATTTGTTTAATCTTGTATCTTGTAAAATAACATTTTAAAGTTAATTTTACATTAAAACAGTTAAAAAAATATAATTTTGTATAACATTATAATCTTATACTAATAATATCCAGGTGATGTCATTGAAAATCATATTCAATGTACATTAAAAGTAAAATAAAAAATCAATTATTTTCATATTTATTTATATTTATACATTAAAACATAACATAAGATTTCAATATTTTCATTGTCATTGATTTTAAAAAGTCATCTCAAGAGATTTTGTAGTGTGTACTTGTGATTTTTTTTTATATATATGTTTAATATGAACTGTAAAATGTATAAATGTAATGTATAAGAAAATCTTTTGTTAAATCATATAAGTTTTATATAAATTATATAAGTGTATGCGACATAATTCATTACAATGAAAAGAAAAAAAATAATAATAATAGTTCTTAGCATCCGTGCTATATTTCAATAAATATAAATTTAATACACGAAAATGTCAAATGTATGTTGTTTTGTTGTAAGAAATGTATGTTAAGTTTTATGTGTAAAATAAAGAAGCCAGGTGCCAACTTTGTTTAAAAAATGTCAAATGTTGTATAGCAAAAAAAATATATAAAAATATTAAATTGAATCAAATTTCTCGACTTTTTTTTCTTATAAATAAAAATATTTGTGTATGTGTGTGTTTAAATATATAAATATTGTGTAATAATCCTTGATTTTTAATTTAATTTAATTTAATTTAATTTAATTTTAAATTTCATTTGTTTCATTTTCATAGTTTGCCAAAATTTGTGTACAATGTACATGATTAACATGACAAAACATATAAAACATGTAAAAATAAATTAAATTAAAGGATATTCCTTTAAAATAAAATTAATTTTATTATTAGGTGTTGCAATTTCCTTTTCTCATTGTTGTAAAAATGTTTTATTATTCATAAACACCCACTTCTATTCATTTTTTTTTTATATATCATTATTAGTATTAAATATTCATTGCTTGTGGCAATTCCTTTACCTTTACCTTTAAATTATGACATTTTTTTATTGAATTATAATGTTAATAATAATAAAAGAGTTGGTTTTGTTACATTTAAATGTATAATGTCTTAAAACCACAAAAGAACGACAAAATTCATAAGGTTTTAAATTAAATAAATGTGGTTTTGTTATGTTTTGAATGAATTAGTGATTTGATTTGTATTTGAATTATTATTTGTATGTTTATTTAAAAGTTAATCAAATTATATCAAAGGAAAATTTATAATTAGCTCTTGGCATGAAATTTTATGGTTTATTGATTTCATTTTTTTTGTCTAAAATCGTATAAAACATTATTTTTGTCTCAATTTACATTAAACATATATTTTTAAAATATTTTCAATTTAAAATGTGACTCGTAATCCTACAAAAGAAACTTTTTTTTAAGGAGATTTCCAATTCAAACTTATTTTGTACTCTCATTATCATAAAAACATTTCAAGTAAAGTACAAACAACTTTTTTTTAGTAAACTTTTCACATGAATATTTTAAATTTAAATTTAATCCTCAATAAAAATGGAGTAAAAATGAGTAAAATATGGAATATATGGTCACGCCGTAGTGCGTTGATTTGAATTACAAATTTTTCTGAATGTCTTTGAACCAGACAATGCTTTTAAATTATTATTCGTTGTGACATGTAAGTTAAAGTCAGTTCTTTGAACTATAAACCTTAAAAAATAAAAAAAGGGACACTATTTTGAGTCCTTTTATATGAAATTTGAAATTTTTCGCATATTTCTAGTCAAATTTTAAACGTTTCTCTACAAATTGTTATGTTTATTCTAACACACAAATGTGTATACAAAATTGGTTAAATTAATGATAATGATTCCTTTATCTCTACACATTTATATATAAGTTCATTGTAAGCAGGTGCTTTTTTAACTTTGAAAAATTTAACATTTCAAATATTTTTGTCAATGTTTCAGAAAAATCAACAGAAAGTTTAAATAAGAGTAAATTTTAACTCAAATTTCATTTTAAATATCATTTTAAATTTCATTTTAAATGTAATATTATAACGTTAACTTTTCATAAATATAATTTTAATAATAAATAAATATAAATTGACAATTTCCAATAAACGTCTTATGTTAAAGAGGACTTCAATATGATCCTATTACAATGTTATTGAACTTCGATACCATAAAACATATACAATGAATATAAAAAAAAACAAAACAGATGAAAAAAATACACAATTTTATGTAACTTTTACATTTTTTTCTTGTAGTCCAAGTTTTTATTTCATATAACATTATTTTTTTCATTCTGAAATAACATTTATACATATTAAAGGAGCACGTGCCATCAATTTCTGTTTATTTGAAGCCGAGAAGTTGGTTCAATGAATGAATGAATGAATAAACTTTTAAAAAGAAAACAAAGGAAAAATAATAATAATAATAATACGAAAAAATTGTACAAAATTTCTTGTACTAATATTTTTTATTTTAGTTTTGTCTTACTCTTTGTTTTCATTTTTTTTCTCTCTTTTGTTACAATTTTTTTGTAATTTTTTCATTTGATCAACAATCATCGATGTTCTTATTACAAGTATTATGTTACATATTAAAGTCAGATGTTATTTCATGTTAACATTAGAACAAAAAAAAAAGAAATTAAAAGAAACCAGAAATAGTAATAAAAATTTGTCGAAAGCAGAAAAATTAGAAGATTATCAGTTTAATTATATTAATATGTATGTTTTTTTTCTTATTAGTATGAATTTTAATGTATAATGATAACATTATATGTGTATTTTAATGTTATACATACAAAAAAACACCTGCTCAAAAAAATTTTTTTAAATTCATATAACTTTAGCATTAAATTTTTATTCAAATTTTTTTCTAAAACTATGCTGGTCTTCATTCAATTCAATTTTATATTATAAGGATATGTTATGTTTAAACATACATATATAAACATACACATATAAAATGTATAACATTAAATTAAATGTAAGTCATTGAAACTTTAATAATTTATAGTATAACATATTGTCAAATAAGAATTGAATTGAAATTCTGATTGGAAAAGTTCAACTTTATTATTATATTAATATTAAACTGGTATACACAAAAATGTTTATCATACACAATTTTAAATAAAAAGGCTATATAACATTTAATATTATCATTATTATTATTCAAAACAATATTTTTATATTAAAATAATGAATAAAATAATATAAAAAAGTAACTTTTCATATAAATATAAAAACTTTACACTTGTTTTTTACTGTTTTATACGTTTATGAGGGTGAGCAAGCAAATTTTATTCATGTTTATGTTGAATTTGACTTATGTTATTATTTGTTGTATACATGTATAAATATGTGTATAAACACCACCATTTATACATAAAAAAAGTGGTGTTATTTTTATTTTTTTATATTAAAAATATTTTTTTATTTCAAACAAAATAGAACAGTAGGTGCTAAACTTAGCATATAAATATAAATGATACTTGTGATATTATTTTTTTTCTTCATGTTCATATGATTATATGTATAAAAGTTGAATTTAGGTAACAGCTGACAATCGAAAACAATATCGTATGGCATCAAGTGCTGTAAGTTTAAAGTCATTTCATGTAAATAAACATAAATTTATATATTTAATTTAATTTAATTTAAAAATAAATCGATTTATTCTTTGTCAAAAAAGGAGTCAAACGAGGGCAGCAGCTACTAGAAATGATCATTCATGCACTTTAAAAGAAAACATGAAATTAATTTATAAGGATGACAGGTTGTTTTAGATTCATATGAACGTTCAATGTATAATAAAAAATAAACAGTTATTTTTTTATTTGTTTATAATGTTTAATGTTTATAATGTTTAATGTTACAGGTGATTTTAATTTAAAGCATATATCATAATAATACGAATAAAGCAATTATGTATAATGATATAATTTTCACACCTTATTTTAACTTTTTGTTAACATCAAAACGCCCATTAAGTAATAAAATAATAAACACATTATATTATTTATTGTAATGAAGATTAATGAATAAAAATATAAAATATTACAAAAAAAACTGTTAAATTATCTTTCATGATCATGACAAAAGTCTCATTTAATTTTTCTTTTAAATTTACATTCAAAAAATTTTGTGTAATTTTCGCATAAAATTGCATGCTAAATTATCTTGTCTAGCATCCTGTCAACTCAATCGCACCTATCACATAAAATAATCATCAATTTCATATAATTTGTTTTTTTCTGAAATGAAATTCACATGAAAAATATTAATAACAATAATTGGTTTGTGGTTCACCGAACGTTTAAATAATTTTTATAATTATTAAAAAAAAAAAAATTTCATAATTTTACATTTATAAATGCATCACCTAATTACCTGGTAATGATATTACAATAAAAAAAAAATAATATGAAATTTGTTCAGATTTAGTTTTGTGGTTTCCTTTCAATGAAATTTATCATTTTAACCAGAAATAAATAATCAATTATGATGATGATGATGATGTTTAAACATTGTTTAACCATTCGAAACCAAAAATGAAAAATAAATATGCAAAAATATTGCGTGCAACACAAGTCCACTTCATTTTTTTGTGTTTTTTGTAAATTAATGAAAATAAACATATTTTTTTTTAATTTTTTTGGTTGAGTGAGTTATTTTAAAAATAAAATGATGCACCATAAAAATATTTTTTTGATTTCATTGCATTGCATGTTCTCTGTAATAGTCATGAAAGTGATGTTTATTAAATTAAATAAAGATGGTAAATGTAAAATGTGTGAGAAAATCATAACTGGACGATCATATTCGTATATCCTTTTCTTAGATTAACGTGACAGGTTCTTAAAATACGCTGTATTTTAAGTGGAAATTGAATTAAAATAGAATGAAAACCGGTAAATTGCGTGTTTGAAAGTGATATCACATGGATTAGTATGATATTTTTGGATATTAGTAGTAAATTTGATATTAAATTAATTTGTGCTAGAAAAATGCTCTTTTGAGAGTATTTTGGTGTCTGTTCATATTGCTCGCTCTCTCTGAAAACAAGAGATAAAAAAAAATATCAAAAAGAGCAAATCAGAGAAGATAGAGAGAGAGACAGAGAAAAAGAGAATCTGAATTCGAGAATGCACTTTCATAGGCCATTCATGGATAATGTTTCGTTAAATTTCATTTTTTCCTTCCATTCATTGAAAAAAAACCTCCTCTTACCCTTAAGCCAACAATCACGCAAATAAACAAAATAAAACATTGTTGTCTAATTTAAGAAGTGATAAATATTTTACTAGTCTTATCGTATCATGACATGCTATTAGTAAATAGGAAACTCATAAAAGAGCAATTTGATGAGATTATCCTGTTTGTCTGTAAACATGATTGATTTCTTTTCTTTATTTTCCTCATTTTCGTAAAACAAAATTTCAAAACTTACCACCAACCCGAAAAAAAAAGAAACGCCAACTAATCTATTTTATAGTTTATTTATATAAATGGGACTATTTCTGTACATTTTATATCGATTTTTTTTCATTTTCATGGAGAAAACTACTTAAAAAAATAAAAAAAATTCAATAAATAAATACATTTAGTCAAATGAAACTTGACGAAAGTGGGCTTGACCTAAATAAAATCGATTTTACAAAAATATTTCATTTCATAAGATTTCCTTTTTGGTTTGTTTGATGTTGATGTTGAATCAAGTGTATTTTTACATTTTTTGATATGAATCCATGTATAAAAAAGGGAGATTCTTATCAAATTCATTGACTTTTGAAGACGAAAAATTTTGAAATGTAACATAGGGGAAGGTTCAACCTTATTTCTTGATATTTTGAAGTTCAAACAAAAGAAATATGATAAAAATTTAACGGAAATACTCGTTTTGGTTATAAATTCTCATGATATGTGTGTCTGTCTTTGTTTTAAAGGACAAAAAGGAGCGATAATTATCTTTTATTTTAAAGGAAATTAATTATTTTTGTGTTGAAGATTCACATTCTAACCCTTAATGATGATAATCTTGATTTCCTTTCATAATGATGATGATGATTTTAACGATTTTTTTTTCAATTTCAGGATTTCAATTAAAAAAACAAAAATGCTAAAGTGGACTGTAACAAAACGTGCTGATACAAATCCGTATCACGGTAGACGTTCATTGGGTGCATTGCAACCATCAAAATGTGAAAGTGGGACACCAACAAGTACAAAATCTAGACTAGGTCGACGTTCACTTGCCACAATATCTGTCAAAGATGTAGAACTAAATAAGGATAAGGAAAATCGATATACATCGACGCCATGTATAAATCCACTGAGAAATCATGCTCTAGTTAATAATAGTGATGAATCACTCATAAGTACCATTGCGTTACGAGATGTTAGTAATATCACGCCAAATAGCACACCAAACAATAATAACAATAAAAATAATAATAATGTGAAAAAACGTCCTTTTTCAAATACACCAGTGATGACATCGACAATCAAGAAACGACACCACAACGCACATTATTCATCGACCCTTCCCACTTTTGACGTTGAATATTCGCCATGTGAAATCAAAGCAACTCCATTTTCAGCATTGCCTGGCCTAGGGGAGTCCTACTATGAAAATGCCCGTTATTTTCGTGATGAAATTAAACCAGTGTTAGGCAAAAATTCAAAAAATACCGAGAAAGAAACAGAAAATACCATGAAATCGAATAAAAATGATGAAAATAGTAAATTTAGCTTCAAAAAACCACAAATAGTGAAATCAGTGTCACCAATTCCAATGAATATCAATGAAAATAATGAAGATTCACTGCATTCCTCGCAAATGGGTGATATAACATTAGATAAGATGATTGATGCAATTCTTGAGAGTGCGAGAAAGGAAAGACCAAAGCGATCGGCCAGTGTTAAAAGTAAAGACTCAAAATGTAGTGTTGAATTTTCACCCACATACACTCCAGCTGACGATCCAGCAGCTGATTTACTCAAATACGAGGATAACATTGATCTTAGTCCGAGTATCAAATATTTGGATGCTGCCGATAAAACGATAATTTTAGATGAGGTTGTGACAAATGAACGTGAGGTGCGAACACCGGACTCGCCCAAAATCCAAGGACGGAAATCACTTGGTAAGAGACGACGTGAAGATGATTCACCACCCGAATCGTGCCACTTGAAACGACAACGTGCTGTGAGACGTAAAATTAAGACAACAACAAAAACAAACCAAAGTCCTCAGAGGAAACAGACCAAATGTGTCTCTAGTCCAATTACGCCATGTTATGACATTGAAAATACGTATATCCGCAAGACATTTGACGAAATTGCCCAAATTGAAACACCCAAATTACAAATTATCAATTCATCATCATTGTCCCTGTATCCAGCTAGTCAAATTGAAAATAAATCAATATTGTCGACAAATTACTCAAAGTTATCAATTGAAATTACACCAGATATGAGATGTGCCAATATGCAAGCCAGCAGTACACCAACAGGTGAAGCAAATATGATAAGAAAATGTTTGACATTTTCACCGGGAACTGGTGCCGATGATTCCATGAATAAAAGATCATCCGTTGCTAGTACAAAATCATGTTACAGCAATTCACGTAATACCATTGTCAAAGGATTCATTGATGTCGCAATTCATGTGGAAAACCAAAAATTATTTATACACGGTGAGTGGAGTATGGTAAAGCATCGCACCATCACTTATTTTGTGATACATTTTTTTTAATTTTAAATCACACCACATTTTAAATGAATTTTATTTTAATTTAAATTTTTCTTTTTTCATTTTAAAGCAATTCGATGCAAGGATTTACAACGTTCAACAGGTACCACAATCAATGCTTATGTTAAAGTGGCGATAATTTCACAAGAAAATGAAAAAAATACAGTATATCAAAGAACGGCAGTACACCGTGACACTAATAGACCATTATTTAATCATAAATTTGAATTTGATTTGAAGGAAGGTGATTTAAATAAACGACTTCAATTGGCTGTGTGGCATCGTGATAGAGAGTGCAAGTAAGTAAAATAAAATAAAATTACACTTAAAACTTTTAGATGTATTAAAATTAAAAAGAAAGTAAAAAATATCCAATTTTCGTTTCAAATCACGTCCAATCACCTGAAATACCAGAATTAAACTAAATTGCATTGATGCAATCAAAGACTTCAAACACTAAAAACTGTAAATGAACTCTCTTATACAAATAATACAATTTTCTCAAGGAAAATAGCTCGGTACGAGGCATGAAACTGGATGATTAAAGTTCATTTTTAACGCATGCGTTTTTGTATTGTTATTACTAACATGGTTACCTTACATCAAGGAAATTATTTCACCTAAACGCCAAATTTGGGGTTTCATGTAATATTAAAGTCAATGAATTTAAATAAAAAATCTGAATCATAATTAAATTCCATGCACAAAAAAACACATTTAACGGAAAATTTCCCGTTAATGTAATTTAATTCAATTTAAATTTTCCTCTTGTGATGGTAACTTACATTGCAGTATTGGATCGATTAAGCAATCCTGAATCAGTCTGTCTCCAGATTTCATAACGAAAACTAGCCCCGTCCTTGCAAAAAATTTCATTGCGAATCATAATTATTTTAATAAATTATTAAGAAAAAAAAATAATATAATATATAAAATTATAATTTAATATAATATAAAAATAATAAATAGAAATCGAAATTTAATAACGAAAAAAAATTATTACAATTAATGTAATGAAATATAATGTTTTAAACACTTAACAATATGATATAACATTTTTTTGTGTTAACATAGAAAGAAGAAAAAATGATGCAAGGATTAAGAGTTAAAATATAAAATACAAAAAAAGGAGAAAAGAAAATTCATTTGTACATTGTATATGTATGTGTGTGAGAAAAATCAGTGAACGAATAAAAAAATATGTTTTAATAAAAAAAAGTTATAATAGTAAAATGATTATATTATTATTATTATAATAAAATAACATAACATAATATATTATATAATATTATAATTATAATAATTGTTTAAATATATTTTTAATAAAAAATAATTTTTAATGTCATTATGTTTCCAAAATGTTTTTCCCCAAAAAAAATAAAAAAATAATTATAATAAAATTTCCTTAAATGATCCAAATATATATGATATATTTTTTAAATGTATATTGTACATATATATATATAAATATATATAATAAACTAATGTAATATTTATTATCATATAGCTGTGTCGTCGTCGTCGCCCTTTTATTGTGTATACTTAAATACTGTTCATGTACTAACTCTATAATACTGTCTCTCGTGTGTGTGTGTTTGTGTAAATGTAACTTTTAAATGTGAATCAGTAAAAAAAAATAAAATAAAAATACATATAAAAGCCTGAATTTTATTTTTCCTTCATATAAATGTATGTTAATATACATATATGTATAATAGAATTTAACTCCTAATAAAGATAAAAAAAAAAAATATTATCAAACTTAACATACATGTGAAAAAGAAATGATGAAAATACAAGAAGTGTTATGTTGGTTGTGAAAAAAAAAATAAATATATACAAAAAAATAATAAAACATCTAAAAGTAGGTCTACCCTATAGATGAAAATTTTCTCCGATCGGTCTGGCGATAAGCACATAGCTTATTCATGCCAAAACCTGAAAAAAAGTCTTCTACACTAATAATATGTTTAGTGGATTTTGATGGTGCGAAGTCGATCATAAGGTTATCATATGCTTTAACATATATATTAACATATATATTAATGTATACATAAACTAAAAGTTATAAATTATACAAAAAACATTTAAAATAATATATTTTTATGCATTTATAATCAAAATAATATCTTTTTGAACTTGTTTAAATTATGTTTTCATTTAATGTTCAACTTTTTACACATGTATAACATAACATTATATGTGTAAAATAGCCAAAAACTCGCATTTTATTATAAAAGCTCAATCTTTTATTTATGCGACGCATTTTTATAAAAATATTTGTTTAAAAAAAAATTTTTTTCTCTCTCTCTCTCACAATTTCTTACTTACTCTCTCTCTCTCTCTCTCTTACAACCTTTTATATCTAAATGCATCATCAAAATATTTTAAGTTTGATAAAATAAATCTTTTATCTCTCTCTCTCTCTCTGTTTCTCTCTCTCACTGACTAACTCTCTCTCTCTCTCTTTCATAATCTCTTATATCAAAATATTTGACGTTTAAAAGAAAATAATTTTTTATCTCTCTCTCAAATTTTTTTTATATCTATGCGGAGCTGCGAAGCTGCGAAGCATTTACATGAAAATTTATTGAAGTTTGATAAATGAATTATTTCTCTCTCTCACTTTTTTTTATATCTAAATGCGGAGCTGCGAAGCAGCGAAGCATTTATATCAAAATGTTTTGAAGTTTGATAAAATGAATTTTTTCTCTCTCTCATAATTTTTTATATCTATCAAATTTATTTGATGTTTGATAAAATGAATTCTTTATCTCTCTCTCTCTCTCTGATGTCTTTTATCAAATGAATATTTTATCTCTCGCTCTTTCAAATTCCTCTTCCGCTTCTCTGAGTTTAAATGTCTAAATGCAGAGCAACTTAGCAGCGTTTAATATCAAAATATTTTAAGTTTGTTGAAGTGATGTTTAAAATATACGAAGTTTAAGACTATAATTACTTTTGATCATTAAATAAAGCTCGGATCTGTATATAAACTTCCTGTAATCGTGAAATTGAAAGAAATAAAAGAAGCAGTGAGAAGAATTCAAATTCAGAATTTTATCAAACTTCAAATAATTTTGATAATTTAGATATAAAAAACAAGCGAGAGAGAGAAAAAATTCATTTTATCAAACTTCAAAAAATTTTGATATAAATGCTTCGCTGCTTCGCAGCTCCGCATTTAGATATAAAAAATTGTGAGAGAGAGGTAAAAATTATTTTTTTTAAACGTCAAATATTTTGATATAAGAGATTATGAAAGAGAGAGAGAGAGAGAGTCAGTTAGTGAGAGAGAGAAACAGAGAGAGAGAGAGAGATAAAAGATTTATTTTATCAAACTTAAAATATTTTGATGATGCATTTAGATATAAAAGGTTGTAAGAGAGAGAGAGAGAGAGAGTAAGTAAGAAATTGTGAGAGAGAGAGAGAAAAAATTTTTTTTTTAAACAAATATTTTTATAAAAATGCGTCGCATAAATAAAAGATTGAGCTTTTATAATAAAATGCGAGTTTCTGGCTATTTTACACATATAATGTTATGTTATACATGTGTAAAAAGTTGAACATTAAATGAAAACATAATTTAAACAAGTTCAAAAAGATATTATTTTGATTATAAATGCATAAAAATATATTATTTTAAATGTTTTTTGTATAATTTATAACTTTTAGTTTATGTATACATTAATATATATGTTAATATATATGTTAAAGCATATGATAACCTTATGATCGACTTCGCACCATCAAAATCCACTAAACATATTATTAGTGTAGAAGACTTTTTTTCAGGTTTTGGCATGAATAAGCTATGTGCTTATCGCCAGACCGATCGGAGAAAATTTTCATCTATAGGGTAGACCTACTAAAAGAAAAATATAAAATTAAATTAAAGATCAAAACAAATTAACAAGCAATTTTGAAACTGAAAAGTAATAAAATATTAATAAAGTTATAATAAAATATCTGGCAAGAAAACTCACCATCAATAATAATGAATACAATTAATAATAATAATAATAATAACAGTTTTGGTGTTAATAGTAGCACTCTAATGCACCATTTAAAGCAAATAACAGAAGTGTACAAATTATTTTGTTTTAACAAAATTTATATCAAAATTTTATATTATTATTTGAATGTGTGTGCTTAATTTTAATGATTATAATAATGATAATACTCAAATAAAATAAAAAATTAAATTAAAAAAAAACAGTTTTAATAATATTATTATATATTTTATAATATTATACAATTAAACATTATGTTTAATAATTATAAAAAAAAAACATATACAATGTATAAATAAAATATATATAATTTAATAATAATTAATAATAAAATATATATATTTATATTAAATATTATTATATATTATATTTTATATATTAATATTTAAATATAATGTTTATTATTACAATGTATATAATTATAATAATATAAAATATAAAATTAAAACTGTTTTAAAAGTTACATTATTATAATCATTATTATAATTTTTCTGTTTTATTTTCATGTTCATATGTTAATGTGTTGTTTATATAATTTTATTGTATAACATATGTTATCATGATTTTCCAGTTCTTTGTATTAAACTATAATAAAATTTCACTGATTTAATTTGAATTTATATTATTTTATTATCATATTTTAATTTAAAGCTTTATAACATTAGTAAATGCAGTGATTTCATGTAAAATATTCATTTAAAGATATTTTTATGAATTTTCATGGATTTATAATTTGAAAAGCCTTCCCTGAAGATTTTTTAATGATTTACATCATGAAGTTTATTCAATTATGAGTCTCTCTTACTGAAAATTCATCCTTAATTAATAATAAAACTCATTAGATGACATGACTGCATATTTCACCTCATTTTGCACCAAAACTGTGTAATCATAGATAAAAATAAAAAAAAAATAGACATTAAAATTATGTTTTTCTCATTTAAAAGTCATTATTTTCATTTAACTTTTAATTTATTTATTATCTAAATAAACTTACTTAAAGTTGTGTTCATTTTAAATTTATGTCGATGTTGAGTAGACGCCTCCTAGTCTGTGTCATAGAAACTTTTTATTGTTTTTAGTTTTTAAAAACAGCTTAGTCGATGTTAAATTAATAAGTTTTTTTTGTTATCAATTTTTAATCGATAACTTTTTTTTGTCTTTTTCTCTCCCTTTCTTCCTTATTTTTTGTTTCATTTAAAATGACACGAAAATAAAATGAAAATAAAAACTATTATGAAAAAAAAAACTACAGAATTGAATCAATTGAATCAAAAAATGTCTTTCGTTTCACAAACAGTAGCAGGGATCTTACGTGGTAAAGACGGATCCTTTGGCATACAAAGTAACAAACAAAAATGTGATAATTGTGAAAATTATTCATGTCCAAAGCATCATTCGGGTCAAGTGAAATCATCGGATGAGTATAAAAATTATATAACATTATTGCAACAGTGCAGTAGTGAAACGAACAATAGTGAAGAAACGTCTGAAAGTGATTCAATTCTTGCAGACAATAAAAGTGATAGTAAAAATAATAAGACTGGTGATTGACATACACCAACACCACAAAGTAGCAGTACTTCATTAGCCAAACGTGAAGGATTATTATTAACATTTGATCACAACAACGATGAAAAGAAAAATAATAAGTGAGTTGAAAGTCATGTCCTTCCTCTATGCATACACACGAAAATTTCAGTTAAAAATTATTATCACGCAACTCATTAACATACAGACACACACACACATACACACTAATCATTTAATATTTATCAACCATCTTAAAGCTCCTTTATGACGACGTGCTTCTACCGTTTTAAGCTTCTACTATTAATAAGTACATTTGAACCCACACACAAGTCATAGTCCTTTTTAAATTGCTTTTGATACTACACACAAACACACATAACCTTTGTATATGAAGGTAGTTTTGGCATGATTCCAATTTTAATGTTATCTGTGTCTCTCCTACTTTTAACTTTTTTTTCCACTTGTCATCATTTATTGCATAATAAATGCATTAGTGTACAAACAATAAATAAAATAAATAGGATTTATCATGATTATTTTCTAGTCTAGTCTAAGCTTTAATGTTGTCTGTCATTTAATTTGAATTGGTATGGACTGAAATTTTTTTCAAAATCATATCACTTTCAACACACAAAAGTCTCTCGAGACCCCCCATAACTGTCCAACGGTCCTCACCCTTTCACATAATCACACCATTTTATTATCTATAATTGTGTGCTGTGTGTGTGTGTGTGCTAACATAAAACTAAAATTGAATGTGTGATCTATATAAATTGTGTTATAATATGAAAATTGCTTATGTCATTTTCATTTTACATGTAATTTAACATTGAATCGTTTAAATGTTGGTTTTTCCCACGAGTACTCCAAGTATATAAAATTAACATGATTTTATTTTACCATCGTGATTTACATTTTGTGAAGTACTTGCTAAAATTGGATATTTTGTAATAAATTTGGTTCATTAACTTTTTTTTTTGATACATCAAGAGTTTAATTTTTATTGTTGTGAATTAATTAAGTAATTTCTTTTGCTAATCGTTCTAATTTGTTTTTATTTTTTTCTTCTTTTTTGCAGACGAAGCGAATTCTTAGGATGCATGTCTCTTCCAATTAAAAATGTGGTTAAAACGGAAATCAATGGGACTTTCAAATTACAACCACAATCAAGTTTGACATATCCTACACCAAGAATTCTCGAGAAACAAACACAAAGTGAAAAACAACAAACGCCATCGAAGCAACAACAACAACAACCAGCATCAACAATGAATGAATTTTCACAGGAATCATCTGAAGATATGATAATCAATCTGGATGATAATGGAACGGGAAATGCTGATCCAATTGCGTTAAGTAAAAAGGCATTACATCAACGTGATGCCGATGAAAACTTATTTTTACGATTCCTTGAGTTAGATCCACCAGTTGAAAATAACCCTCAACGTCGACAGTCCGCCTCCTTAAATTACAAAAGTTCAAATGGCCGGACACCATTTACGATATCAAAGAAGTTGGTGAAACAAGGTGATAGGGGTTTTGGAATGTCAATTGTATGGACACATCCACCACGTGTCGAACGTGTTGAGCCTGGACTTTCCGCAGAAAAAGGTGGAATTTTACCAGGTGATTACATTGTTTTTGTTGACAAGGAAAATGTTGTGACAATGCCCGAAGGAGATATTCTCAATTTGATTAAAGCTCAAGGTGGTACATTGCAATTAGAGATCTTCCGAAGACCCGCTTCTTCCAGTCAAACAAACGGTATTAAATCCACGTTATATAATGTGGCTGCCAATGTAGCAAGTTCCCATCCAAATAATGTGGGAAATAATTCAACAATTAGTGCATTTGTAACAAATACTGCGGCAACAATTTCAAGTACGAGTCACATGCAAGCAAATCGATCGCAATCACCATCAACAGTAAGTCAACAACAACAATCATTTCAACTTCAACCAGCACCCCAATCGCATGTCTATTCATCATCAAGTACCATCCAACAAACACCCACCCATCAAGTCCATACTTTGCAAAGACAACAACCCGTTCATATTCTCACGTCAAATTCAACGTTAGCTGACACAGAACCCGAAGCAAGTAGTAGTACCAAGCATGCTCCCTTTATTCCACCTCTAGTGCCGGGTACTTGCTCAAATACGTCCATTGAAACATCAAAACGGAAATTAAATTTACCTCAAGTTACCTTTAGTAAAGAGGTAGGTCAAGGCGTCATTGTCTGACCAATTTATCTTAATTTTATCTTATAATTTATTTATTTGGCTGTCATTAATTTAAAAAAAAATACTAAAATTAAATTTGTTAAATATTAGTTTTAATTATCATTTAATTGTACACACACACAAATACATAAACACAAAGAGAGGCTACAACGTACTAGAATTTTAATTTTAATTGTTTTGTTTAATTTACAAACAAATTTTTGTTTATTTTTATTATTATTATTATAATTTCTGTTCAATTTATTTTTATTTTTTCCTTTTGATTTAATTATCATTGTTTGTTACACTAATTTATTATTATTATTTTTAATTTAAATCTAATTTTATCTCTTAATGAATGTTTTAAATTATTTCAATCAATGTAAATAAACTTTTAAGTTAAATCATAAAATAAATGCTCGATTAGGAAATTTTGTGTGCAAATCACACACACTAATGTTGGAAATTTATACGCTTTTTAATTTATTTTAAAAATAATTAAAATTAAAAAAAAATTAATTATGTTTTTTTTTATTTAATAAAAATTTAAATTTATAAAATAATTATAATTTAATTGTTTTTTTATTTTTTTCACTGTAAATTTTTTTTTAATTTAAGTGTCTTATTAAATAAAATGTAAAAATAAATAAATTCAGCCAAAAACTAAAACCAAATCAATGAAATTTAAAATTAAAATTAAACAAAAATTTCTTGACTTTTACCAAAGTTTTGACTTACAAACAAAAAATTTAATTTTTAGAACTTTTAAGAATGAAAATTGGCAATATTAAGTTATATAATTTTTTTTTGTTTTTTAGGAATATAATTTAAAATTTTAACATTAAATTTAAATTAAAAATGCAATTCATTTTGGTCAAAATTAATTTAGTAAAACATACCAAAAAAACAAGATTTTGAAATGAAAAGATCTCAATTAACTTGAAAAAATGTATTAAAAAAAAATCAGTTAACTTATAATTTATGAATATATAGGAAATATTATTGATTGTTTTTTTTTCTTAGGTTTAAGATATGATTTTATTATAATTATAATTTATTTATAAATTTAAACTTGTTTATTATAATTTATTTTATAAGAATATATTAAAAAATAATGAAAATATAGAAAAATTCATACAAAAACATAGAAAATGTTATTTTTTTATTTTATTTTGCATTATAATTTTCTTATACTTTTAAAAGTCTGATACAAGTTTGAAAAGTGTTTCCATTTAAATGAAAAAAAACTGTTAAAGATTCCCTGAAAATTTTAATACTTTGACGTGGCTCATCGACGAAATGTAAAAAAAAATATTAAGACCCTAGAATTTTTTTCGAAAAAGTTTTTGCTAATGGCCAACGGTTTGTGTCAGAGGCCAAATACACGTCAGTTGCCAATTCGTATTCAAGTTTAAGAAATTTCTTCAATTTTGTCTTCAAAAAAGTTTTTCAGATAAAAAAAAACATTGGTTATTAATTTATGAGATTAAAAATTGGGAGGAGACGAGAAACAAAAAGGAAAATTGTAACGGCCTAAAACTTTCTTTTCATCTGAAATTTATCAACTTCAAAAAAATTTTAAGTTTTAAAATTACAATGACCATGAGAGCAAAAAAAACATGAAACACTTCTTAAAATTGCATCGGCCTTGAATACAAATTTTATCACGTATCACCCAAAGATTTAACTGAATCCCAAAAAGGACAAATATTTAAAGTAGCTTAATGGATTTTATCTTTGACTTACTTTTTATCTGTGTATGAGGATTAACACATATTTGAATAAAATTTTACAGTCAATTTTACCAACGACACCAGAAGATCATCGTAGACGTGTATTATATCAACTAATTAATAGAGAGCAACATTTCATAAGTGCTTTGCAGTTTGGAATTGAACGTTTTATGACGTCAATGAAAGATAGAAAAGATTTGATTTCACCTAATGATCATAAGGTTTTGTTTCAAAATATTGATGAGGTAATTTTTTAATTTTTTTATGCTTTTTTATTGCATATTAAATTAAGACTTTAATTGATGAAATTTAACAGTTATTACGAATTTCTGAGGATATCCTTGAGCAATTGATACAGGACGATCATGAGCCACAAATTCACTTTGCATCACGCGTATATCTGTCTAAAACGACTGCGATTTGTGGTTAGTAATTTTTTTAAATGTAATTTTAATTCATGAAATTGAAATTAAATTGATTTTTTAGCTGCTTATAAGAAATATTGTACAGGACTTAAGAAGGCCGACTGTGTGTTAGTAAATAAATCCCGAAACCTAAATTCAGATTTTATGAAATTTATAACTGAACCACCAGTGCCAAGAAAAAGACCAGACTTAACTACATTTATACATCGACCTTTGCAACATTTTCGTGAAGTATTGAAATTAGTGCAGTTATTAGCATCATTTTGTCGCTTAGATACAGAAGAGTTTAATAATTTTTCTACTGTAATTAATGAACTACAGGTAAAATTATTATTTTAATATAATTGCAATTTAAATTTTATTTGAGATTTTTTATATCAGAACGCATATCGTGAAATAACAACGACAGCTGGTCTTATGGAACCTTTATGTGATGGCCGACCCTTGTTAACACTCCAAGATTTAGAGGCACGTTTAGTTTTTACAAAATGTAAACCGTTTGTTCTCGCAACCCCAGGTCGACAATGGATTTTTGGCGGAGATTTATCCAGAGTTGAAGGAAAATCAGTCAAACCTTATTGGACATTGCTGTTCAGTGATATTTTGTTATTTGCAAAAGTGAGTCGTGACAGAGTACTTTTCATCACTGAAGATCCAATTCCATTAGCGCATATTGTGGATTCGTGTTTCACCGTGAAACGAAAAGGAACTGAATTTAGATTGACAACTGATCCAAATGGACGGGCTGCTGAAAGTCCGACAGTACATTGTGGACCTGATATAACGAGAACACCACGGAAAAATTCAAAACGAAAAAGTGTAATTTTAAGAGCACCATCTCCCGAACTTAAGGCTGTGTGGCAGAATTTGATAACGAGACAAATGTAAGTTATTCAAATAATTGTGATTGAATTTGACTTTAATTATTTTAAAATTTCATAGATTCTTAGCAAATGCTGCTGTAGGATCAACTCCACTTAGTAGTCCCCTTGAATCACCGGATCTCATGCAATCTCTACTTCCATTTGGAGAAATTGGAGCAACAACGACATCTGTTAGTTCTATTAAATTATCAATGGATAATATTCACAATCGCAATTCGCAGGTTCGTCCCTTTAGCTATCCCTTATCAAGTAGTGTGTCCAATGTAAATAATTCAAGTAACATAACCCATCAAATAATGACCGCTCAGTCGGCCATTGCTGCAATGAAACAAAAATCACCCAATTTTAGACAAACAGTCACAAATATACGTTACGCATCTGTACTACAAGGTTCCATATCTGAACTACCAGAACTCAATTACTCATCTTCAAGTACAAATACCAAAAATAATAATAATAATAGTAATGTTAATAATAATAATCATGAAAATTTACAAAATTATAATAAGCAAAGCCAATCCTGCCACGAAGAGACTGATTCCTCATGCTATAGTAGTGATCAAACTGGTCGTTTGAGACTAGGACCCTTGTCAAGTACAGATCGTATCAATTACAGTGCATACAAACGTAGTACAAGCTCGTCAAAAGATTCTCGAGAAAATATTTATCCACCCATAAACCATCATAATCGTCATCATCCACCAAATAATCGATCAAATTTAGTAGAATTTAGTTTAAGTTCAGTAGGTAGATCATTTATTGATACAGCTGATGATGGTGATGATTCCTCAACATGTGGTGGTGGTTCCCAAAAACCCGCACAATCATCAATTCCTTCAATAATTCCGACACCCGAGACCCCACCACCCAATGTCTCACCATCATCATCATCAACTGCCAAAAATCACCAACAAAATTCAGAAACATTTTCCAACAATGGAAGTACACATAAGCGACCTCCATCACCAGCAGCCAATTCCATCCATACAATATCGCCCATTGAAGATAAAATTGTATTTAAGAGTGACAGTTTTGGCGGATCCTGGGATCTGCTTGAACTCGATCTCGACTTCCATCAAGTCAATTTAGATCCTTCTCTGGGTAATATTGTGGAGGAACTTGTCTTTTTTGATGATGATCCATACGGCATACTTCCATCTAAGCCAACTGAGCCAAATTTGCTCGATTTGTGATTTTTATTATTGTTTCAATAAAAAAAAAACTCACACACAAAAAAATTTAATCAAGTTCTTATAATAAAATGACAATTATGTGAATAATCAAACGGAAAATTATACAATTAATCAAGTAAGTTTCAATCCAAATGAAAAATATAAATTATTATTGTTGTGACATAAATGTGCTCCAATCGTTATTTAATATTATTATAATTATAATTCTTAATCAAAATATCAATTAGTAGCAAAAAAATTAAAAAAAATAAATAAAATAAAATAAAAATTTATTATCACGTTATAAATAATTAAAAAATAACTTTATATGTATGTTAGCTTTGTGCGTAACATTTAAAAAAAATAAATATTAATAAAAAAAAAAATTTTAAATTATTATAATTATTACATCAAATTACAGCCATGATCAAACAAAAAAAGGTGGCTTTTATATCAAAAAAAAATTAACATAAAATATTTTTAAGCCTTAAATTAAAATGAAATGATTAAAAAAACATCGTAAAATTTATTATAACATTAACAATTAATTGAATTAAAAAATTTAAACATTTTATCATAATCGGAGCTTATTAATTAAAAAATTCAAAATTTTTAATGTAAAAATTACAAAGAATTTATAAATATTTAAAAAATATTATTATTATTTTTTTTAATTTAAATTATTTTATACATTTAATAAAATTAACATTTTAATAGCTGGACTATTACAATTATTATCATTACATATTTTTTTGATGGTTGATCATCCGTGAGTGAAATAGTGAATTGAATTGAGTGAGATATAAAACAATGAAGAATTTGATTTTAAACATACATTTCATTTAAGGATCTTTTTAATTTCAAATCAAAATAATAACAAAAAAAAAAAATAAACATTAACATTAACTTAAAATTAACTTTATACTAATATAAAAGCAAAATTAAAAATAAAAAAAATTAAACATATTTTGAAGATCTATTTGTAAACGTATATAGAAAATTTATTGTAAGTTTTAAATTTAATCATCAAATTAAAATTAAAAATTAAAAAAAAACAGAGCGTGACATACAAAAATTTATTATGAATAAATAATATTTTATTAATATTATTATTAAAATTAAAAAAAAAACATAATTTTAAACATTATTAAACATTATTATATAAATATATTATTAAAATTATAATTTGTAATTCAAATTAAAAAAAAAATAATAATATAATAATTAAAATCAATAAAGGAACACAGTTATAGATTTGAACATACAAAAAAATAATATTTTATTTATTATTACATTAAATTTATAATTATTATAATGATTGTTTGTTTAAATGTTTATTGAAATTAAGATGAGACGATATTCTTTTATTTTTTTATTAAATGTATACTGTTATTCTCTCTCTGTCTCTCTTAAACTCTCTCTTTCTCTCTCTCTCTCTCTCTGTCTCTATAAAAGTATAATAATTATTAATTGGTGTCTAATATTAATAATATTAAAATTTATTATTATAATTGTATTATTTATAATATTTTTATTATAATTTTATATTATTTATATAAATTTCAATATAATATTATATTAAATTTAATAAAATTTTTGTGTTTTATCTATTTCTGTGTGTATTTAATGTTATATAATGTATACAAGCACTGAATTTTCTATATACTGTTTATAATTATATATTATATAAATTAATAAAGTTATAAATGTTATTATTATTGAATTTAAAATTAAATTTAAATGAAAAAAAATTAAAAAAGTTATATTAATATTATAAAAAAATTATTAAAAGTCCGGGAAAAAAATGTTTAAATATTAAATATTATGTTTATATTGATGATTTATATTAATGAATGAAACAAAAAGTTAAATTTTATAAATTTTATAATTTTTCTTATTATTATTATTATTACTATACAAAACTAAAATGATATGAGGAAAATGTTTCTGAATTTATCATGTTACATTGTTTTTTTTTACTATTTTTTATGATAATTAACTAGTTGTATATAAAAAACTATAGAAAATTCACTGCTTGTTAGCATTGATATACTCACATATCTCTTTTTTTTCTTTCTTTCTTTTTTCTCGTGTTTTTCTCTCTATTTTTAAAATTCTGATTCAAATTATGTGTAAACTATCTTAAAAAATTAAAATGAAAAAGCAATCAACCAAGTTAACATCAAATGTGTCAAAGCAAATTGAGGAGTTCATTGATGAAAAGTGTCGTAGCCTCAACAAAAGTGGTACATCAAAAGGAGGTGCCTTACATCTGGCACAATGGATGAAATTTCAATTAGAAAAGCAGGTAATGTACATCACGAGAAAATTATTTATACCTATAAACAAACACAGACTGTATAATAGTCTCAACAATGATCAAGATTATGATTAAAATTATAATTTCACTCCATTTAAAAAAAAAACAATGATAACAAATAATCTATAGGCGATCGAGTCGGAACCTATAGATTCTGATCCGGATGATGAGACAAATAAAATTAAGGATTGGAGTCCAGAGGAAGTGCAAAAACGCTCGACTGAACTAAAACTTATCGATGAAAATGGTGTCTGTTGCAAAACGTCTACCGTTCATCCTCTTACCAAGATATTAAGTGAAAATAATTGTAATGTAAATAATAAAAATCAATCGAGCAGCATAGAATCTCGTTTAAATATAAAATGTAGTAATACTGATTTGACCGAAAACAATAGACAAAGTCCAATTGAGGAAAAAAATAATAATAATAATAATAAGTCGCCACTTCCATCGAGAAGTACAACACCCGATAGTCAAGTAACGGTCCGTTCAAGTCCTCTCAGCAATAAAATAGATACAATTTCTGTATGTCGTGATTGTGTACGAAAGTGCAAAAGTCGTCTCAGTTCATCCAGCAGCAATTCACTTCTCGTCCATTCAAGTGGTGGCAGTGCAAAAGACCACAAATGTTGTAAAAATGAACGTAAAGGCAGCAATGCATCGTCCACTCTCTCATCTGCTTCCAGTACAATTACGGGTGAAATTAAAACAGATTCAAGTCATGGCCAAGACAAATCAAAGTTAATTTCAAGTTCATCGAACAGCATTCAATCGGATAATGTTAGTAGAAAAGTGACATCGAATACAAATAATCCGAAAACGCCTGAATATCGCATTAAAAATGCCACACCATGCCCATGTAAGTGCACTCCCGAAGACTTTCAGAGTTCAACACTTGAACCAGATACGTGTATCCATGAAACTGTCAAAATATTTGATAATATGACGGATGTGAAAAAGCAAGTCATTATCTCAAATTCACCAAAATCTGTTGTGAGCGAGAAAAATGAGACGAAAATCGATGAATGTGATAAAATTGAAGATACAAGTAAAGCCTTTAATGAAGACGAGGACTGGTCACTTATGTTGATAGGATTAGCACAAATTAATCCGACCGCATCTTTAGTTAATTTTGATCCTTTCGAAGTAGTGCCTACAATCTCAGTTGTGCCTCCAACTCCTGAAGGTGCTAATGCTCGTAACAGGTAAGATTTGTAATGTAATATTTTTAACACTAATTTTAAATGAAACAAACTTTAGTAATCAAAATATTTGGGATATCAATAAATTATCACCCGATGACAATGAAGACCAAATTATTGTGCCAAAACAAACACAACCCCAATCTTCATTCTCTGATGATTCACCTGACGAACCTCCCTATCTCACATTAAACACAGGCCTAAAACGATACGGGACAATGTCAAGTCTGGAGAGAGTACCGTCGGAAGATGCCGATGACAAAACTTACAATTCATCTGATGAAGATTCAGAAAATGGTGAAATTTCAATGAATTTCCATTAATCATACTCAAATTAATCACAATCTACGTTAAACAGATATCAAAATCGTTACACGTGAATATTACACAAATACACAGAGCATCAAAGCGTGGACATCTCGTGCTGGTGCCTTCCTTGAAGAATCAAAAGCCTTTATCGATAGATATTTAGTGAATCGACCACTTCCAGAAACTTCAATTAAGCGATCGAATGACACACTCGAGTCATCTGGAGCTGCAAGTAGTGAAGATTTGTGGGGAACACCAACGAGTGGCGGGGAATATGATGATGCACATAATTTCATTCTAACGGATCACAATCAATTGGTATGAAATTTTAATTTCATCGAAGTTTACATTTTACAGTTAATTGCAATTTTTTTTTAATTAAAGTCACCTACAAAATCATCATCCGACTATTCAGGACCAGAGGAACCCGAATTAATGATGGATGAGTTGTTGATGATGGCCCCTCCTGTTACTTCGAGCAATATGCGAGGACTTTTACCAAGGTAACGTTTGAAAATTTTTCTTGAAATAGCTTTCAAAAGAAAAATTAAATTGATTAGAAAAAAATGTTTTTTTAAAAAAGTCCGTTATTTTATATTCAAATAATAAAAATATAAAACGTTAATTTTAAATTAAAAATCTTTTTAATAGCGATTTAAAATAGCATAGGAAATATTTTGAAGGTTTTACATATTTAAATGACATAAGAATAAAAAAAAATAACTAGGATTAGATTTAGAATTTGTATAAATTTAGATAATAGAATTTGAAATTTGTAATTTTTCAAAAAAAAAAAATTGTAGGCGAAGATTAGAGCCTCTATTTGAAGAAGATACCGAAAGTGGTGAGTCTGATGATGAAAGACCTTTGAATGGTAGTAAGGCACAACAGGTAGGATTTCTTATAAACACTTACTTTTCTACTTCTTTCTAGATGTTTTAAGTGTAGTTATTTTCAAATTTAACTTTTTCCTTTAAATTATTGTAGTGAATAGTGTAGAAATGTGTTCCTTGTAGATTATTTAGTTTTAATTTTTTCCTATCTATCAGTAGATAACTTGCATTTTATGACAGTTTTTTTAAATATAGAAATTCAGTAAATTAGAGGTAAATTTAATTTTCGGCTAAATTGGCAGGGGCAAAGTATGGTGGAAAAAACATGCGAAGATGGTGTCAGTTTGGTAAACGCACAAATCGAATCAGATTCAAGCCAGACGAGCACGAGTCCGGAATCTTCCACACCGGTAGATTCATTAAGAGAACAACACTTAGCACAAATGCAGCAACAACATCGATCACAACAGCGTCAACAACCACTAACACAACTGCATTCGGTGGCAAGAGCAGCACGAAGTCTGACCACGCTGCATCGACAACAGAACAGAATTTATGGGAACGCTGCTGACAAATACTATGTCTCTGCTCAAATAATCCAAGAAACCAAGATAACAAATTGTACAGAAATTACCGAGTCCTCCGTGGAAATCTCCAATGTAACAAGGCAACAAATCAACAACAACAGCCACAACAACAACAAACCGAACGATTTGGATGTCACAGAATCGATAACACAAAGCCAACAACCACCAATTTCACATCACCTAAGTCCGCGCTTAGAAATGCGATTAGCAATGAATCGGGATATTTTGTGCGAGGAAGATCTGATGAATTACGATGCTGGACCAGATCTCACTTCGATTCTAGGTGAAATTTAAAATGAAATTCAATTATAATCATTTTACATTACAATCAAATTTCAGGACACGACCTCTCCTCATACCGCCGAATGACAGGGAAAGATATAATTATGAACCGGATTATCAATTCAAAAAGCAGCAATCAGAACAATTTTTGTCGAAGCAACGTCGAGCACACCTCGTATTATCCACAAAACCATTCAAAAATGGACACACCAATACTCAACCGAAAAAAATCAAATCAACGTATATGGAACAGTTCTGGATTTGTGGAGCGAGGTAAAATTCCAATCAAATTTATTTTTTGGACCTGAGAGAAATTTTTTATTAATTTTTTTAGAAGAAAACGCACTGTCAGACTTGGAGCGTTTAGCGAGGCGCGAGAAGATATATTGTATGACTCAACTACAGAATTCGCCACAGCGGACGAAGGTGATGACCTCTCAGACTGATATCACAACATCACAAACAACACCACAATTAGCCAAAAGACCAAACAAAATGTAAATTTTAATCACATTACACCACATCAACTAAATTTAATAACTTTTCTTTCAATTTAGTTTAAATTTCTTTGCAAGACGTAACTCAGAGCAGCTTCTCGTCAGTAGTGCCAGTAATAGCAGTAGATTAACATACGAAGATGCAAACGATTTTGATAGCACACACACTCCTAGCTCATCGACAAGTATTCGCTCAATTTCACCACGAAAAGAATTAGTGAGTATATTAAATTTATAAATTTACAGAACAGTGAATCAATAAAATAATGAAAAAAGTTATTGTAAAATTTCATTTCAACTCACAAAATAAAAAAAACACATAAAATACAGGAACGTCCAGTAGTAGATAGGCGATTTTGGAAGCAACTTCAACGAAGACAACAATCACGATCATTTGATGTAAATAACGAAGATACTTAAATTTTCTTGTAATCGTGATAAAATTGGGGCTTTTTCATTTTAGATGTTTAATAAATTTTAACTTTTTTTTTCTCTTAGTAATAAGACATTTTTTGCATTTTAATAATAATAAAAAATTTTAAATTGATTAATAATATTATTCTAAAAAAATAACATGAAATGAAATAAGAAACAATTTTAGTCAATTTTTATATTAGAATTAAATAAATTGAATGTAAGACCATAAAATAAAAATTAACCGAGATTGGAGCAATCATTAAATAAAATACCCTTTTTAAATAAAAATCGATGTAATTCAAAATTTAAAAGTAAATTAATAAAGATTTTATATAAATTTTAGTAAATTTAATCATGTTATAAAATTTTAATAGTAAATTTTTTGCTTTAACTAAAAAAAAATAAAATTTTATAAAATTCATATATATTTAGATAATAATTAAATGAAATTTCTAATTCGGATTAGCTTTCATGTAAATTATATAAAAATTATTATAAAATATTAAAGAAATTAAAATACACAAGTCCATTCAAATTCAATTACACACATTTTATAAAACGTCCATTTTCTCAAATTGTATAAAAATATTTAAATGAATAAAAAAAAACTTGTAACATGCATTAAATTGATACAAATTATAATGTTTCATAAATATTAAAATTGTGTAAAATAATATTTTTATTTTTTATTATTTATTTTTACACAATAAATTTTATTAATTAATTAATAAAAAAAAAAACTTTAAAAAATGTGTCTTTGATAGTAAAATGAAAATAAAAATTAATTTTCTGTTTAAAAAACAATTAGAATTTTTATCCTGTTATAAATTGATTGATTATTATAATGAATTTTAGGGAAATTTAAAAAAAATACTTCATTAAATTATAATGATATAAAATTAAAAATTTGCCTTATATTCTTACCTTACTTGTACTTAAATAATATAAACATATATAATATGAAATATTATAATATTAAAATTTAAAACTTTACATTATAAACATTATAAAGTTTAAAATTTTATTATTTTTTTTAAATATTTGTTAAATTTTATAATATTTATATTAAATTTTTAATTGTTATTCAAGTTTTCCGTTAATTAATATTTATCATTAAACTTTATAATAATAATTATAATAAAAATAATAAAAAAAAGTATCTTGATCAAAGTAATTGTGTATTTCATTAAAGACGTTGAATATTATAATAATTGTAAAAGGTAAGTTAAACAATAACCGTCAATGACTTTGAATAACAATCGCTTAGTTCATTGATGTACCACTTCAATTCAATGAGCACTGTTATCATTTAATATTAAAATTTGAATTTATGTGTAAAATGAACATGTAAGCACGTGTTTATCAATTTATGATAAAATTTATAAAACATTTTACCTGAAATGATAAAATTAATTATTTATTTTTCAAATTTATCCTTTAAATGGTTATCTTATCAAAATATTATATTTTGAATGATATCCCACTATTATTTTAAAATTATTATTTTTAAACATGTTCTGGACACGTTTAATCGTTTATTTAACTTGTTTATCAAACATGTTAATACTCAAAACAATATTATCGGATATTGATATTGATTTAAAAAAATAATAATAATGAAATTAATAACAATCATTAGTACTAAATTAAAAGAGAGCTTAAAGACGATTAAAGTTTCATTGAGAAAAAAAGTATAATTTAATGATAAGAAACAAAAAATATCATTTGCAAATAAGCTCCCAAATGTCTTTGCAAGGCAAAAATAAAATACAAAACAGAGAGAATTAGTAACAAAGTTCAGTTAATACACATTATGTATAAAATGTATAACTTGTATGTGCATGAAGATATTTTGTATTTCAATTCATATACGATTGTGATAAAGGTGAAACAAACAAAAAATATATACATAGTAAAGGGTGGGGAATTCATAGAATGCTCAGAATTTTTTTTTCATTATATTATTATTTTTATTATAAAGTTTAACTCTAATACACATGTTATACATGTTACATACAAATAAACATTGTATACATATAAATGTTTATAAAATAAAATTAAAAAGAGAAACTAAAGTAGAAATATAATTCGCAACTTCTCAAAATAGTTTCAGTTGGAAGTTAACTTTGGTAACAATCGAACACAAAAAAAAATAATATTTTAATATTAAATTTTATTATTAAAATATTAAATAATTTTTTTTATTATATATATTCATATAATATTAAATAATAAGAATAACAAAAAAAATATAAATTTAAATATATATATAAATAAAAATAATAATAATAAAAGTATGGAAGTTGATTGGGAAAATATTACGCTAGTGTATGGTATGTTTAAGTTTCATAAATATAATAATAAAGAATAATAAGATCAAAATGATAAAGATGTGGAGATCAGACTAAATTGAAATTTAAATTCTTATCACTTGAATATGTGTATAAGTTTTTTGTTACAAAATACATAATAATGTGAAATATAATGATAAAATTTTCAAGTGTTTTGTTTTCATTTATTTATAAATATTAATGAATTTGTACTGATATGTGATGGGATAAAAAGTTACAAGTAATTAAAACAACTAATAAATACTAATTTACACATCTATTAAAATGAGTTATCATAACAAATTAACATTATATATCAAATATAACATTAAAAGTGTGTACTCCAATTAAATTTAATATTGAAAATGAACTTAAATGATAATATTTTATTATATTTATTTATAATAATTAATAAATATAATAATATATTGTTATATAATAATAATTAAATACATCAAATATTATAAATTAATGTTTAAATTTATTATTAAACATTATTTAAACATTAATAATAGTAATCTTTATAACATTATTAGCTTATATAATGTAAATGAAAGTTTTAAAAAGTTTCTTACATGAAACTAAATTTTAATAATATTCCGTTACAATTAAATTAAAACAAATACATCTGTTTAAATATTGTGTTTCATTGATAAAATTAAATGTTTAATTAAATGTAATTCATTTTTTTCAATTAAATTTATTTTTAATGATTCACGTGTTTATTGTTTTTAATGATGGGAAGATTTTTTTTAAATTTAATATCATATTTATTAATATTATTTTTATTATAATAATAATATAGAAAATGTTTATACAAACTTATTATGTATAAAGTTAAACATAATAAAATAATATTAATATTCAATGTATACATAGCCCGATTAAATTCATTTTACAAATTATACATGTACTTAAAAAATTTTATCATTATTATTTTTATTATTATTATGATTTTCTCGACCGTGTTTGCACAATGTTTTCATATAAATACCTTTTATTATACATATAACATTATACATATATACAATGTATAAGATGTATATCCATATTATAATACTAATAATGTAGAATTTAGATCATTCTTATGTATAATCATGGAAAGATCAAGGAGATGATCATAAAAAAAGAGCAGAAAGTACAAAATATACACACTCAAGAATCCAAATTCGTTAAATTTGAATCTATGTATAAATGTGTGTTTACAATTTTAAATAAATGTGCACCAAGAGAGTTTAAATTAATTGAATTATTATCATGCTACAACTTAAAATTGTGTTCTTGTAATATGAAATTTCTTATGAGACAGAGAAGATGTGTGAGGAAGATCAGTATCATTAATAATAATTTAAATAAAAAAAAAATATGAGTTTTAAATAAAGATGTCTTATTGTTTTTAGTGACGCGTCATAATCAAAATTGGACATTGAACAATATCATTAAATGTTGTGTAAAATATTTTTTTATTATAAAAAAATTACAATGGTCATGATTGTTCTCTTCATAATATGCTAATCAATTGTTTTATCAATTTCAAATTTATATACAAAAAGTTCATGAACTGAAATCAATTCTTGGACAATGCGATGATTACTTTTAATAATGAAGTTGGCACTTTTTTGTATTTTTAATGATAATGAATTGAATGATTTTTTATTTCAATTATTTAGAATATTTAATGAATTTTACCCACAAAAAACCTTAAAACAAAAGAGGCTGAGGTGGGTATACCCGTACTCAATCATCATCATCATCATCATCATGAATTTTCAACATCATCATAACAAATAACCGGACATCTCCACTAAAATTTAATAACATTCACTTATATAATTATTACATCTTATACCTCAATTATTGTGTCAAAATTACTCTATTCAATGTCATTATTTCACAACTCATTTGAAAATAAGATGTCTTAAGATAAAAATAAATATATCTAATATTAAATTTTATTGACGATACTCTGTTGCAACTTGCAATAGTAAAAAAGTGCATATTGCACTGAAAAAAATATATTACGGTCAATCACTTTGCATTTTATATTCATATTCAAAGCTTGTCACTATCACGTGAATAACATTTTATTTTGGATTTTGGTATCATAATAACAATAATAATAATTATTAGTAATATTACTAAGGTACTAAAATCCCTCTTTGGATATTTTGTAAAATTATTAACCCGAATTGACCAAACATTTGAATCTAATCGAAAGTGATGAATTTCAAAATACTTGGGACTTAATTTTTTTTTAAATTTGCTTAGGCCGCGACAAATGAATTTCAAAAGTTTTGTCCGATGCCCCTTTTGAAAAGTCAAAAAAGACGTGGGGCATAAAAAAAAAAAATTTTTTTTTGAACAGGATTTTCAATTGAAAATTCATGTTTTTTAGAAAATTTCAACAATTTTTAAGTAATTATTACGTTATTGTGGTGAATTAGCCTGAAAAAAACTAAATAAACCAAAAAAAATCCAATTGAAATTCCTTTTGCAAAATTTTTAACGGTCAAATTTTTTTAAATAGGTTTTTATGAATTTCTGAGTGATTTCTTTGTAAATCTTACAAAAAACATTCTCAAAAGGCAATTAATTAAAAATGTAAGCAATTATACGTCTGTTATTGGTATTATTTGAAAGAAATTGCCTAAAAAACATAATCTACAAGAAGAACTTTTT
>LN483532.1:52115-75121 GCA_900002565.1 Culicoides sonorensis
ATATGTGCGGCCACAATTTACGAATTTTTCTTCAAATCGACGAGAAACACGCTGAAAATCATTTTCAAAATAAATTTGGTTTTTATTTTCAATCTCAATGCATTTTGTCTCAATGTACTCAACATTAAATTGCGTGTCAATTTTTAATCAAAACAAATCAAATGATCAAAATTTTAATCAAAAATCTGACCTTGATATTGAAAATTTTGTAAAATACGAAAAAAAAATATATTTGTAAAAAAACCATTAAATATTGTCTAGTTTACAACATTTTTAATTGAATGGAAACCTTTACGAGTAAAAATCATAATAATAATGATTTGAATTGATTTCCATTATTGATATGACAAAAGTTCAAACTTGATTATTATTATTATTAAAATTTTTAATACAATGAAGCTTGAAACGTGTGTGCTGTTTATGTCAAATGTATGAAAGAAGGTGTGTCTTTGTTTATAAACAAAATTCTATGTTGATACAATTTACTTATTTTTATTACGATTTTTTTTTCTTAAAAATGTTGTTACAGGTGGAAATTGCACACAACCAGCAATCGATGACTTTCCAAAAGATTTATTTACAGAGGACCAAAGACGACAAGGATTTGTTGTATTACATGTAATAGGAAGTTTATATTTATTTGTAGCATTGGCCGTTGTATGTGATAAATTTTTTGTACCTGCTGTCGAAAAAATTTGTCATGCCTTAAATATGTCGAATGATGTTGCCGGTGCAACTTTTATGGTGATTAAAATTAAAAAAAAACTTTCACTTAAATTATTTTTTATGGAATTTTTATTGGAATTTCAGGCCGCTGCAACATCAGCTCCAGAACTCTTCGTTAATGTTATTGGTACATTTATAACTGAAGGTGACATTGGACTTGGAACGATTGTGGGAAGTGCTGTCTTCAATATTCTTGCTGTAGCAGCATGTTGTGGAATTGGTGCTGGGATGATTGTGCCGTTAGATTGGTGGCCACTAACAAGAGATTGCATCGCATATGGTTTTACAGTCCTAGTCCTCATTTGTATCATACATGATGAGCGTGTTGAGTGGTATGAAGCACTTGTCCTTGTTCGCCTCTATTTCGTTTATATTGCAATTATGTATTATGACAAAACGATACAAAAATATGCAAGAGGTATGTTTTGATATTTTTTTAATTAAATTAAATTTTATTTGATTTAATGCAAATTCAATTATTTTGCCATGTTGTTGCACAATTATTGCACTGTGTTATATTATGTTTATTAGGTGGCGTTAGACATGCACAAAAACACAGATCACATGACACTGTTTGTTGTAGTTTTAGGTCAAAGTCAAGTAAAGAAATAGGTAAAATTTACATTTTAAACAGATTTTAATGTGATATCACATTGAGAATTGACATTCAATTTAAATTTAAACAGAAATGATTGAACAAGGAATTCCATTGAAAGTCGATGTTGCAAATCCTCAACACAACGGCAGTGTTAAAAATATTCCTCGCATTGAAGAGCCAAGTAAAGTAACGGAAATTCCTCAAGAGAAAAAAGAAGAAGCCGATATCAAGAGAGAGCCCACATCCGATGAACTTCAAGGTATGCAAGTGAAACCATATCTCGGTGCATCATCAGTCGACTTAAATCATGGCGAAGACGATTTCAAATTACTTGAATATCCTTGTGGCAAAGGATGGTTTACACAAGTAACTTGGATCATCACCTGGCCAATTCATCTGATATTTTACTTTACGATACCGGATTGTGAGAAACCCCGATTCAAAAATTGGTTTGCATTGACATTCATCATGTGCATTGTCTGGATTGGATCGTTATCGTATTTAGTGGCGTGGTTTATAACGGTTGTTGGTAAGATTATATGAAAATAAAATCACATGAAATATGAAAATGAATTCAATTGAATTTAATTTAAGGTGATACACTTCGAATTCCCGATTCAGTTATGGGCATCACATTCCTAGCAGCTGGAACATCAGTTCCAGAAGCCGTTTCAAGTGTCATTGTAGCGAAACAAGGTATGTAATTTCTCTTTATATTTAATTTCAATTAAATTGCAATAAAATTTCAAGGTCACGGTTCAATGGGCATCAGCAACTCAATCGGATCAAATACCTTTGATATCCTTCTTTGTCTCGGCTTACCATGGCTAATAAAATCTGTGTTTGTACCACTAAAATCCGGACAACATTGGGTTGGAATTAACTCATATGGCTTAGAATACTCAGCAATTTCACTACTTGGCACACTACTGTTATTGTACATTGCATTCTATATGAATAAATTTCGACTGGATCGTCGAGTTGGTAACACGTGTCTAATTATGTATGCAACATTTTTAATTACAGCCAGTTTAATTGAATTGAATGTCTTCTTCACGGTTAATTTACCAACATGTGGACGGTAAGAAAATTCCTATTTCATTATGTTAAATTTAAATTTCATGTCATGTGGATTCGATGAAATTGATTCGATCACAAAAATTATTTGAAAATTAAATTAAAAAATAATTGAATGTAAATTTTGATTTTGAAAGGAATCACATTTTATATGAAGGATATTAAAAATTAGCACAATAATTTTCAAATCTAGTATTATTTATTAAAGTAGACATAATTTTATTATTAAAATCGTTCAATATTTTAAGATATCAGTATTAGAATTACTTAGGATAAGTTGTTTTTGTTCTAAAATTTCATTATTTGAGTTACAATTCACAGAAAAAAAACCATGATATCCATTTCAAATCATAAAATTAATTGAATTGTGATTAAAATTGGCTTAAGACAGCTTCTCTCTGTTTTACTCTCTTTCTCTCTCATTTTTTACAGTTTTGTCTAAATTTTTTTGTTTTTCCTGTTTCTCTCAGTAATTTTTACTTCATTTTTTCTTTGAAATATTTTTCTTTTTAACTCTCTCTCTCTCTCTCTCTCTCATTTTTCTAAATTTCCTCTTAATATTTTTTTCTTCTCTTTTTCTCTCATTTTTCAAAATTTTTCCTTTTTTTCTGAATCTCTCAGTAATATTTTCTTTTTTAACTCTCTCTCTTACTCTCTCACATTTTTTTTTTAATTAATAACACTCTCTTTTTTTCTATAAGTATTCTCTTCATTTGAATTGAGAGTGTTTTTCCTCTTCCTCTCTCATAATCCTTTCATTATCCCATTTCAACAAAAAAAAAAACAAAACTTGAAATAAAAAACCTTTGAACAAATATTTGGAATGGCCTAACCAATAAATAAATGATTAACTGGAAAAACACGATGATTAACAAGTATTAAGGGATTTGTCGATAAGCTACTCTTGTGTAAATAATAGATAAAAGTGACGATAATTAAATTTGTTTTGCTAGACACAAAAAAATGCATAAGTAAAATAATTTTAGATAAATAATAGAAATTTATGATAAGAACTAACCAAATAAATATCACACTGTGCAACAAAATTATGAAATTCAAATGGAATGTTGGTGAAAAAGTTCATTTTGATGGGATTCAGTTTATTTCAAAGAAGCTTGTAGTCTTAAATGAAAAAAATGTTGGATTGGGGTCTTATACAAAAAAAATTTAACGGTTTTTTTTAAATTTAGAGCTTTAAAACACAATTTGTGATCCTAATCACAATTCAATTCACAGAAAATGAACTGTTTTTTGACAATTTTTGAGCTAAAGAGCTCGAATATTGTATTTTTCTACGAATTTTCTCTATCATTGTGATTTTCTGATTTAATTTTTTTCCTTTTTGAATAAAATCAACCTTATTTAATTCTATAAATTTGTTGCACAGTGCACACATTAAACAACAAGTTCATATAGTTAATCTGCTTTTAAACCCTCAGTAAATGCATTTCATTGAAAATATGCGGACTGCTCACTTTTAGACAGCAAAAAAAAAACACATTTCTAATTAAATTCCTGAATTTTTACATAATTTTAAAAAAAATTTCATAAAGTGCCATAAAATTTCCTACATTTCACTTTAATAAGCTTAAAATTGCATTGCATTGAATTAAAATAAAAAAAAAACATATGATTCCTATTAATTATCTAGATAAAGTTTTTTTAAGTAAATTAAACATTATTTTATAGATAACAAAAAATTGAATGAATGTAAAGTAATTTAACAATAAAATAAATAAATAAAAAATTGTATTGAATATTATAAAAAAAATATTTTGTTTTATTTTGTTTTAATTTTTTTTTAATTTTTTTATTTACCATTAAGATTCTAATCTTAACAAAAAATAATGAACATCAATTTCATATTTTTTTCTATCCCTTTACCGCTTCAGGTCAATTTTAATGGATTTGTTTTTTTAGAAAATGTAAAAAAAAAATTTAATTCAAGCTTAAATGTAAAATTATAAAAAAATTTTAAATGAAAACCACGTGAATCTAAAAACCGGTTTGAGGCGGTAAAGGGATAACGGTAAATAAATCAAATAATTCTTTTTTAAATTTAATTTTATTGTAACGATTTTTTTTTGTTTTTTTTATTATTAATCATATATTTATAAAATAAAATTATCTTCGATTTATAATTGCTTTCTTTTATTTTTGTACAATTTTTGTCATTATTATAAGTATTTTATTTTATTATTTTTTTTTTTTTAATTTTAAATACAATTTAAGAATAATAATTAATCGGTTAATATCCAAGGAACAACAAAAACTAACAATAATTATAACAAAAAATGATTTTAATTCTAAGATGATGGTGAAAATGATGATGAACTGATGATGATGAATTTTAAAACGGACAAACATGCGGATTTAGAAAAACTAGGATATGAATTAAGCAAGCTGTAAATGAAAAAAAAAAGAATTTTTTTGAATGAATTTCAATTGAAAATGATTTTGAAAATAAATTTTGAGCATTTTTTGGACGTAATTGAGTATTATTTGATTTGATTTAGAAAAAAAATTAGCTGAACTCATTGATGTAAATTTTGTGAATCGACCAAATTTTACATAAGAGTTTCAGTAGGACGATGATTTGTATGAAAAATGATTCCAATAAATATGAGTATGAAATTTAAATTAAAAATAAAATGCTCAACATCCTTCAATTGGTCCACCAACAAATGAAAATACTAATCCCATATTCATCAAAATACCTAATGTAACAAAAATTGTATAGACCATTATCAATGTTGCACCAACAAGTTTCTTCAATCGGAATTTTGACAATGCAATAATTGTATAAAGTGATACAGCTGCTAGTAAAAGAATCATAATTGTGAATTCCATTCCATTGTTGTAAATTGTGACAGTGGCTGATTCTCCTTGAAGAAGATCAACAAATGATCTCAAAAACCAGGGAAATCCAAGTGAAAACAGAATTCCAAGGGAATTTGATCCCAATGGATTTGAAATTCCGACTGCTCCTTCACCTGATTGTCACAAAAAAATTAAATTAAATTAAATTCAAAATGTTTTGAAAAAAATCAAAGAAATGCAAATTTTACCTTTTTTCGCCATAATAATCGCAGAAAATGCTTCTGGAAGACATCCACCAGCTGCAAGTAATGTAAGACCCATGACAGCTTCAGGGATTGCATAAGTAAATCCAATGACGGTTACCATCCAAACAACCTGTGAAAATTCAAAATTTCAATTTAATTTAATTTCATTTCATCAAAACATCTCCAAAAAATTATTACCATGTACGAATTCAACGCCAACACAACCATACACATGATGAATGTCAATGGATACAATTTTCTGTAAGTTTTTGGATTTGGGATGACACAAGTACAAAAACATCGTATGGGCCATGTGTAGAACCACCAAAAAATCATTAATTTACTTGGATTTGTGGGGAATTTCCATAGCGACATATCCTCGTCAATTTCATCATCGACAATGTGTGGAGCGACAACTGAAATTAAGTTTAATTTTAGATTTCTGATTTTAAATGGTAAGTTAACAGTCATTTAAAGATCGATATTTAAATTAGAGCTTTAAAGAGATGAGTGCCAGTGTGACAAGAATTAAACGAAAAATTGAGATGTGCATTTTAAATGTGAATCAAAGGAGACCTGACTTACGGCTTTCAATGAATAATAATTGGGCACGAAATTTGTTTCCACAACTGGAAGAAACAAAGCTTGGATGAACTGATGAAATCATTTTTGTTGAGATATAAAAACATTTTTATTATAAAATTATTTTTTTTTGTTTTGGATTTGAGTAATTTGACTGGCCGATTTAATTTTAAATAATTTTCATTGAAAAAAAAATACTTACTTGGATGATGACCGTGGAATGGCTCATCGCCAACGTCAGCAGGATCAGCTGTTGGTGGCTCTTGGATTTTTTCATTACTTGCTGCTATGTAAGCATTGTTTATATAACCATTTGTTTGTACAGTTAAGGTGTTATTGTTTTTGATACTGTTATTATTGTCTGAAATTGCAACATTGTTGGCAAATTCTTTGTTATCTCTTGTTTTTATCACATTATTAGAGTCAACAACATTTGGGTTGCTAACAACTGTTACTTCTTTGCAATGGTCAATGTCTGGAATTTAATTTTTTTTTATTATTTATCTCAAAATAAGATAATCGCAATTTAACTCACCATAAACTTTTGTATTAAAACAACACAAGTATTTTTCCAGAAATGGTTTAACATACTTTGAAATTCGTTTATTCTGGAACATGATTGTAAAATAAACCACATACAGGATAACAAATGTCATGGCTTCATACCACCAAATTACTCCGTCCCAAGCAAATGTTATGAGTAAACAAATATTGAATGAAAATATTAGGACATCGCGTGTAACGGGCCACCAATCAACGACAATTGGCTGAAATTCATTGGAAATAAAAATTATGATCAAAGAGCCAAATTTAAATTTTTACTTTTGGTGCAGCCAATGCGGCACATCCTGCAACGCCAAGTGTATTGAATAACATACTTCCAATGATAGCACCAATGCCCAAGTCAGAGTCTGTCACAAATGTACTGATTGTGTTAGTGAAGAATTCAGGCATGGTGGTGGCAGTTGCCATAAATGTCGCAGCAGCAACATCCTATTAAAATGAAAAATGTATCATGTCATTTTATGATTTAAACTCTAATGACTTACCGTTGATAAATGTAAATCTTCACAAATGCATTCAACTGACGGAATGAAATAGTGGCCGCAAACAATGGCTAATACTGATAAAAAATAAATTGCAGCCACAAAATGAAATATCACAGCTCCTTTTATAAGGGATTCCTCTGAATCACACACATAAAACAACAACAACAAAAAAAAAGATAAAAGAAATTTCGTATCAGACAATTGTGCAAATAAACAATCATAACAATTTTAATTGCTATGACCCAGACATTTGAGTTGATAAGAATAAAATCGCAATAAATAGTAAATCACATTTTAAATTTACCTGGAAAAATAGTTCCTGGAAAGTCTTCGATTGCTGAGGGTGGTGAACAATCGTTAACGGGAATTAATTCATCACCTTCAACATGATAAATGGTACGATAAAGACCCAAATAGGGTAAAATACTATTAACGCTTGTATTTGGTGCGGTATTTCTTATAACTATATTATGATAACTATGCAATATACGTTCTCTATTTCTATTTAAGTGTGTTTCGGTATCTGCAAATAAAATAATAATAACAAAAAAAAAACATTATTAACTAAGCAATTACATGGCTAGTTGAGCCTTTGGGCATTCTAATGAAAGTAATTTTATATCGTTGACAGTCGTAATTATTTATTGTGGTAATTTTAATTTTTAATGATATCAAAATGAGACAACAAAAATAATCGTAAGTTAACTAATAATTGGAATTATGTTTTGAAATTTGATTTAAATTAAAATTTTAAGAAAATCATCAAAATTTGAATTGAATTGAAATTGAATTACATGAGGTAAATTATTTAAATCATAAATTTGTAAAAATCGTTTAACCCATTAAGAGCCATATGAAATTATTTTCATGCAAAAAAAATGTTTTTGTGAAATAAAATCGAAGTGTCTCCTATTTGAACCTCGATGAAGTTTCTTCCGATTCTTATTTCACTGTTAAAAATTTAAAATTACTGAAACAATTCGAAAGTTCACTTACACTAAGATTTTTAAGACAGTGAAAAATCGGATTTTGATGGAAAAAGATCAGAAAAATCGGAAAATGGTCAAAAAAACCTGTGAAAATAAACTGAAAAAATTTGAGTCACTTTTAGCCAATGACCTAGAAATATTCCACGAAAATGTTACCATATATTCAGGGGTGAGCAATTTTTCCTACTGAAGCCACAATTGAGCATATTTGCCTGATTTATTTGAGATGGATTTGACGAAATATTTTCCAAATTTTTCAATAAAAACTCATGCTATTTTACTTTTCAAACTCAATAAATTTTTAAAATTCAAGTAATCCTTCAGCAATTCAGCACACAATAGGTTAAAAACACTTTCATGAGAGCGAATTAATTTTTTAATAATAAAAATAAACTAACTAAATCTAATCATTAAAACGTGTTCCAAATAATTGATGACACTTTAAAACTTGAGGGCAATAAAATAATTATTTACATCGATTTCGTAATAAAAATTACTTTACACAACACTTCAAACAGTAATTTTTTGTTGTTGTTTTCATTTTTTTTTATTTTTATATCCAATAATAATAAACATTTATTTTTACCTCCATTTCATATTGAGGTGCGTAAAATTTGTTTGTGTGTAAAACGATAACAATTAAAATAAAATAATTTTTCATATTATATCTGAAGAAATCTTTATGATTATTGTCTTATTTTGATCAAATTTAATTTAAATTTAGTTAAAATAATTGCAATAAAAATTACCCAAGAATGGAAAAAAACAAAATTTTCTTATCAAATTAAAATGTGCAATCAATTTAATGAATAATAAATTTTATTGACCATGTTTTGATATTTAAATCGGAAAATAGCAATAAATTTGGGAATTTTCCATTTAATTAAGATCAAAGATTTAGATTAAGATTTAAAAAAAAATTACTTACCATTAATTTTATCACAATCTACATTTGAAAAAAAATTTGAAGAGACGACAATTAACGATAATAAAATTCTCAAGATCGATTTATTGTGTGATAGTGGCAAAAATAAGACTGATGATAACGATTTATTTACTAATCTTGCCATTTTGTTTGATTTATTTCTTTTTAACTTTGTATTGATAATTTTTTTTTTTTAATTTTATTATTTTATTACTTTATTGAACAGTTTTATTTTTTTTTTATCAATATTTAAGTTAATTTTTTTGCTACACAGTAGTCAATACGAAATAATTTTGATTTAATCACCAATGAAAAGTTACTTGGGTTTCATTTCAATGATTTTTAGTTAAATTTTAATTTTATTTTTTTAACTTTATTTTATCACAATTTTTTTATTAAGTTTACATTTCAATCGAACACATAAATATATTTTTTTTTTCTTTATTTTTTAACTTAATTTAATGTTTTTTTTATTTTTTTTTAATTTAAAACTTTAATCACAAATTTACTAATGTAACGTAGTTTTCATAAAAAAAAAACACTCTGAATTCGGTGACAATCAGTCATCAAATTGACCGGAAAATCGATAATTTTATAATGAATAATTTAAATATAAAATTCAAAAGACAGTTTATTTTTGTAAAATACTGTTCAAAGCAATTATTATTTATTTTTTTTTTTTTAATTTTATTTTTATATGTTATTTGTATCGATGTCCGACCAAGACTGATTTATCTATGACACTATAACATGATACTTATAAAATTTTCAAGTTTAAATTATCTTTTCTATATAGATAGATAGATAGGGTGGGGAGATATGTGTATACTTGTAACATAATAATAATAAAAGTTTATAAAGATATAGGTGTTTGATTGAAATGTATTTGCAAACGGTGCTTAAATCTTTAGTTTACTTCTATTAATTGAATTTGCTTTTGTTTTTATGGTATCCTGAATATCTGGAAATTTTAAGTGATGTTGATGAAATTGAAAGTTGCAATTTCTTAAGATGACATGACGAATGCTAAGGGCTGCTGTTCATGATATGGCGAATGTACCACTAAGCAAATGCAGCCACCAATAGGAAGCCGCAACGGGAACAACTTTCCTGGCAGAGGCGGATTGAAATTTACCAATGGCCCATTCTGTATATTTTTCTTTAAAACTTACGCTAAACTTAACTTTTACAAGACGATCGACTCCGGCCTTTCTAGCATTTGCCAGATTACCAGTATGGCCAATCCACCACTCATTCCTGCTCTGGAGACCAAAATCAGTGAGTGAAGGCTCATGTTTGCCACTATCTAACAAAAGAAAAAATATGCTGATATAAGAATATAACGGTTTTTAGATTTCAGGTTTCGGAGCCTAATTTTTGACCCCAAATATGGAGCTTGACCCCAAAATAAGCCAGTGAAAGTTTTTTTTCGTAAGATTTTCAGAAAATGTTGATTTATCAATTTAAGCACGTTTAACGGTTTTTTTTTGAATATTTTACAGTTTTTGTCCGATTCCTCAGCCTTCTCCCGTCTAACGATGCTGATACCAAAACTCGTTAAAATTATAGTGAAATCAAACACACTTCACTTCAACGAACACAACAAATTTTTATAAAAAAAGAAGGTTTTTCTGAAACTGATAACTGATTGATTTGATTAGTTTTATCAGTAAAGTTACACAAAACTGCAATTTTATTTCGATATCATTCGAATTGAAGTAAACATTCCAATATACTTGTAACAAATCCATTTAATTCTCATTTTACATCAAAACCTGAAGAATTTAGATCGGAAAATTCGTCAAAGGGAAGTAATTTATTCAATGTCCAAGTTTTAATCTTCATCCGATAAGATAATTTTCTTTGTTACAATAGATAGATAGATAAATTCTAATCGTGTGTTATAAATTCATTTAATAGTAGCAAAAAATCCAAGTTTGATGTATCAGTTGCGTTAAAGAATCAGACATAAGGAACGTGAAACTGATACGAATTTATGGAGATTACAGTGACAAAACAAAAATGATAGATCACGCTGATTTTTGCCTGTCCAGAGAGTCATCCGTCAAATTTTATGAGATCTGGTGATATATTTTTTTTTTTAAATTGAATATTTAATCAAATTTTAATTAATAATAAAAACAAATAAGTAAATAAAAATAAACAATAATTACTGTCACACTTTTCACGATTAAGAAATTTTATTTTATAGAGCCATCATAAGTCGGTTAATTGCATCACTTCAGTTCACTGGAACCTGTTTTGAAATTATATCGGAATTTTAATTTTTTTCTTGTTTTAAAGAATACAATTGATAAGAAATTCTTAATTCGTTATTAAATGTCCAGGAAAACGCCAGTCTATTTATTTTTAAAACTAACAATGGTTTTTTGGAATTTCTTATCGTTATTTATTGCAAATCATGCGAAGCTTTTATCATGTCATGCTCAAATCTGTTTAAAATTGATGAGTGATTACCTCTTTTTTTATTTTTATTTTATTGCAAAATGCACCGCGTTTTTAAAATAACTGATAGCAAATATAAAATTATTTTTTTATCATTCTTTCCTATCATGTTTGATAATAAAAAAAGCACAATCTTAGTACAATTGAATACAAATCTCAAAAATGCCCAATTTTTTTCATGAATGAATGGGGGATTGTTTTCATTATCAATTAAAACTTTGATTTGCTACTGATTAAGATTTTTGAGTGCAATGCAGATATTTGATAAAATTATTTCCGGCTTTACTCTCTGAACATGGCATGTGTGGGCAAAAAATTGACCATGAAAAGGTTATTTAAAAAAAATTAGTGTCATATAAATTCAAATTCTTCAATAATTCTATGTTAAAATTTATCATAAAATTTTTTTATTACAGGAACTTCTTGATTTGAAATCTTATCAAATGTTATCAGTAAAAAAATGGATTTTTATTTTATAACAAATAATTTTTATTTAATATTAATTTTGTATAATATTCATAAAACATAATAATAATTATAATTATCGTCCACAAGTAGGTACATTCACTGGAAAAAATACATTCATTTCCACGAGACTAGCAAAAATCATGAACATGACATACATAACAGCACATGTCACACCAGTTTTCTTGTCCAAACGGAATTTGTTGCAGGCCAAAGTAATATAAAGGCCAAATAATGTTGAGAGTAAACAAATTGCCGAATATGTGATCCCAGTAGAGTTAATGACAACCTTTAAATACATTTTCATGTAAGCAAATTTAATTAAAATTATTGAGACCGAATCAAGTACATACCCATAACTGATTAGGAACAGCAGGAAATGCAAGAGCTTTAACCAACCACGGTATGCCCAAACACAAAAGCACATCAAACGTATTCGATCCAATTGAATTACTGATCCCCATAGCGCCATGTCCTTGATTTGTTACAATTACACTTGAAACTGCCTCAGGAACCGATGTGCCAGCAGCTAGGAATGTCAAACCCATAACACTATCTGGTATATTCAGTGTATCACCTAATTGAATATCAACAAATTTGGATTCGATTTATAATGAAAAACATTTAATCAAAGCAAAAAATACATTTCACATGCAAATTAAATTGGAAATTCAAAACTGTACATACCAAAAACGGTTATAAGGAAAGTGACGATATACGATGTGACTCCAATGTAAATGATGCAACATAGAAATGTGATATATCTTAATTTTGGGTGTTTTTTACAATCAGGTACAGTTAGCCATAGAAGTAGGACTAAAGGCCATTTAAGGATGTATAACAGGAGATTTTCATCATTCACAGCCCATGGAGTACTGGAATGCACTGTTAACAAGAGGAAATGAATTAACATTAAAAAACTTCAAGGAAAGTAAAATGAAATACCAATTTCTTCCTCTTCCTTTTCATCGGAAACACCATTGACTGCAACATAATTCCCGTTTCCATTGGAATGAACACCATTTGAGTTGATGCTACAGTTATCTGATTAAAAATTAAAATTAAACGCAATTATTCTAATTTTATCATGTTTTAAATTAAAATGATTGATGGTCTGATTAAATTTTTTTGACTAAATACATACTTTTTGATAATAATGGGCTTATTTCGGTGACTTCTTGATAAGGTCTTGGTTTGTACTTTTTGCGATATTTGGCGACCAAAAGTTTTGCGTTGCGTGACATGACATCGTTGTAATATAGGACTGTGATGTAGATGATGTACGTTAGGACAAGGGATAGTGCTTCGTACCACATGACACGTCCATCTTGTAAAACTCCAATTAGGCCGATGACTGCAATTGCATACATACAAGAATCTCTTGTAACGGGATACCAGTCAAGTTTAACTAACTAAATTGAGGAGAGAAAAAAATTAGTGACATTTTCTTTAATTCTCTTTTTTTAATCTCTCTCTCTCTCATTCTCTCATGTTATTCCTGAATTTTCTCTTTCATACTCACTTTCTTCATCTTACTTTCATATTTTCCTATAAATCTCTCTCTCTCTCTCAAGCTCTCTTCATCGTACTTTCATATTTTTGTACGCATTTCTCTCTTTCTCTCACGCTCTATTAAATTATTCCTGGCTCTTCTCTTATTTTTACTCATTCTCTCATCTTATTCTCATATTTTATCATGCATCTTTCTCTCTTCCATTTTATCTCTCTCTCTTTTTCAATATCTCTCTCTCACACTCAATGGAATTTTTCTCTTTAATGCTTACTCTCTTCATCTTATTCTCATTTTTAGTATAAATCACTCTTCTTTTTCTCTTTCTCTCTTTCTCTCTTTCTCATTTCAGTGGTATATAAGTCTAATTTAAAAAATTCTTACATCTTTAGCAAACAGGCCACAACACGCTGGAACAGCCAAAATATTAAACACAGCAGCTCCGATGACAGTTCCAATCCCCAAGTCACCTTTCGTTATAAATGTTCCAACACAATTTATGAAGAGCTCTGGACTGGAGGTTGCCATTGCCTGTAAATAAATTCCTTAATATTGATTGATTTGAAGCAAAATTTCTCTCTTAATACCATAAATGTAGCACCAGCAACATCTTCTCTCATCTGAAATTCTAATTAAGAGTATTTTTTGGAAAATTCAATTTTTTTTTAGCACAATAAAATCAAAATCTTACTTGAACACAAACTCTCAATTGCTGGTACAAAATAATCATCACAAATGATGGCCAGGAACCAAAAGCAGTATAACGTCAAAATGATGTGAATTGTCAACCATCCCTTTTTTCTCTGCTTCCTCGTCAGTCCATCTGAAGGGAATTCATCAATTGCTGGTGGATTACAATCATTATCATGACTTATCGAATTCTGCGTAAAATTTGTGTAATTTTCCAATTCATATGTTGTATTTGCTATTATTACACTTGATGTTGTTATCTCAGTATTATCATCATCATCATCACTAATTGTTGTCGATAATACAGATAATAAATTACGACGTCCACTTGTAATAATTTGTTCTATAGTAAATTAATTATTTGAAACGTGACAATTTATTACAATGTTTTTATCATCATCAAAAAATAAAATAATTGAATTGCATTCACATACCATGCTTATCTTCGTCAAAATTAAGGTGATTTTGTGCTGTCTTGAGAGTATTTGCCAAGTAAATTACAGTTGGAATTAAAATGACAAAAATAACTCGTATCCAAATTGCAGTTCTCAGCTTGCGTTTCAAGATTTCACCATTTTTATTACAATTAAAGACGTTTTTATATTTTACCATCTCCAGAACAAAAAAGTTGATATGTGTTCAACTGTAAATCCAACCAAAAATTGATGAAAAAATAATACAGACATAGTAAATAAAAAAAAATCAAAGCACATTCACACTTACTTCAATTAAAATAAAATAATAACGGGATAAATTTACTATCATAAAAGAATTTCTTTGAATTTGTAAAAATTGAGGACAAAACGGTCACTTGTATGGGGATACACTTTGACAATTTTTTTTATCCGTGCGTTTAAAATTAAATTTATTTTTATTTTATTATTGTTTTAATTCAAAATAGTTGTTTTTAGTAAAATACCTTAAATGACATTAAACCCGATAATCTGGAGTCGTCTTCCTTTTATATGAAATTGAATCCTCTTGAGATAATCTATTTTTGAATTGTTTTTGTTTGAATATTGTCACATTTTATCAATTTCATGTACTGGGATTAGGATGACCAATGTTCGATGTGAATGGGATTTAATGGAAAAGTTTTGTAAAATACTTTTTGTTCGGAAGTGCTTTGAATGGAATGTTAAAAATTTTTCCTGTAATTTTTAAATGGATTTTAAAAATTTTGTAATTTAACGATAATTTTCATGAAATTTTAAGATCAACCTTGTTATTTTCACGTTTACAAGACAACTTGATGTCTGACCTACCAATACAAATTGTAACAGATTTTGTTCGTTTAAACAACAACAAAAAGTTTCCATAATGATTGATTGTCAATATTATATTGAATTAAGATAAGGAGATTACATTGTAATGTTTGTACAGTAATTTCTTGACTATTTTTAACCTTTTCTCATTTTTTTTTTACTAGAAATTTCATTTGAAATTTTTGGCGCAATATAATTTTCGATTTTCTCAGGAAATTTTTCGGTAAATATTTTTTTTTATGGCCAATCCCTCACTGTTCACAATCCATGAGAAATTAAAGAATGCATTGTAAGTTGAAAACGTCCCGCAGTACAAATTGATTTGGTCAGGAGACGGAGATCTTTGATTAACGCTGACAGGGCGTTTGATGAATGTCATTTTTAACGCATTTCCTATTAATCTGGATAAAAGTATTATGGACACTCTTTTGGTCTATGCATATAATGCGGGATGGTTTGCGGGGCGTTTTCAACTTACAGTGTAAGATCGCTCATATTGCAAATGATGTTTCGGCCAGTGAGCTCAATGAGTGTTATTTTTAATGCTCAATATACAAAATTTAACGCTCATGCGCCATTGGAATTTACTTCAAGGCTCAAGATTGAACTTTATCTATTCAAGATCACTGAAAATCGAAATTTCGACAAAATCCTTTAAAAATATTATGAAACATCATTTCCAGCAATCATATGGAAAATCTCATGAGAAATCGATGCTCTACCAAGAGAATGGAAGATTCAAACAATCTCAAATAATAAACAACAATTTTTAATAATTACATGTTTTTTTTTATTGGCTTTTTTTATTAAAAAAATATACATTGCTTTGTACATTTTTTAAAATTATCAATTTTTTATTCAGTTTTTTTCTTTTTTATTATTTATGTAACTTAAGACTCTAATCATGCGTGAATACTTAAATAATATGAATAATGATGTTTATAATAATGCTTAAAAAACAGAAAAGGAAAACCTTAAATCAAATGTCTTTATAATACGTATTATAATTAAAAAAAAAATGATTTGAAAAAATTTACCCTTATTAATTTAATTCCTTATGAAAATATAATTTTTAATTTATTTTTTTTTTCATTTAATTCAAAACCATCCGAAATTCGATTCAACTCACACAAAACATACAAAAAAATGTTTAAGTAAGAAAATTCAAGTACTTTTTAAAAGAAAAAATTAAAAAAAAATATTAAAATGAAATTTCAATCAAATCTTACTTTTAATTCATCAAAAAATTTAATTTAATTTCAAAAATAAAATAAAATTTAACGCGAAAATATTTTTTATTAAATTTTTTATTATCATTATCATAATTGATTTTCATTTTTACTTTAAATTTATTTTAATTTTAATTTTTTCATTTATATTTCTTTTCATGTGAGCAATTATTTATGAAAATGTAAAAAAGCCAATATTTTTTTTTTTTTTGTTTTAAAAGTTTAACCATTCTTAAAAAACAAGGAAAAAAAGTACAAAAATTTTTTCCATTTTCATTTTCATAATAAAAATTTATGTGCAAAAAAATTAAAATTTTAGAGTTTTGTTAAGGATTTCTATATAATTTTTATGTTTTCTCAGACAAAAATCCTATTTTCATAAGTTTTAGATAAAAGTGACCTGAGGCAAAGTTGAAGAGCATATTTCAAGCTACAATTTTGCTCAACTTACCAAGTCGGTATTTCAAATATTAAGTGACCAAAAATAGAAAAATACAAGTTTTGACCTCATTTTTCAATTTTTGAGTAAAAAAATCATATTTTTGTAAGATTTAGCTAAACATGATCTGAGGCAAAGTTGTAGAGAATATTTCAAGCTACAACTTTGATGAACTGACCAAGTCGATATTCTATATATTAAGAAACTGAAAATGGTAAAATACACAATTTGAATTTGTTTTAAAGTTTTTGAGTATTTTTGATCTCTTAAAATATGGAAAACCGACTTGGTCAGTTCATCAAAGTTGTAGCTTGAAATATTCTCTACAACTTTGCCTCAGGTTATTTTTACCTAACTCTTACAAAAATATGATTTTTTTACTCAAAAATTGAAAAATGAGGTCAAAACTTGTATTTTTTTATTTTTAATTTTTTTTTTAAATGTATTTATTGCTTTCAATTTTTTTTTATAATTTTAATGTTTAAATTTTTTGTTCATCATTGTTTACCTTAAATTCTTATTTAAAGTTTTCTTTTAATATCATCTTTTTTTTTATTTTTATTTTAATAATAATTTTAATTGTTTTCCTTTTTTTCTATTTTTAATGAATTTAATTAAAAGTCAAAAAAAAATTGGACGAAGGTTCATAATGCTGCTTTGTCTGATTTTGTTTAAATCATTAAAATTATTTTCAGTTTAGTATTAGAATTAAAAAAAAATATGTTTTAACTGGGATTTTTTTGCATTTCATTTTTCATTTGAAATAGTTTGAGTTTTTTTTTAATGTAATTTAATTTTAGAAGTTTTTTTCTTTAAATTCAATATTTAAACGAATAATTATTATTTTAATTATATTTTTTTTTAGATATATTTCACTTAAATCTAATGTTCTTATAATCTAGAAATCAACATGAGATGTTGATGTAAGTCTACTGTTTCATTTAAAGATATTTGATTTTTTTTTATTTTCAACATAATTAGGACCTTTAATGTAACCTTTACTTTTAGAAAGAAAGGTTTTAATTTTATTTTTTTTAAAATATATTCGGATTTTTTAACTGTTTATTTTTTATTTAAAAATTCAAATTCGGAGAAAAATGAATTTAAATGTCATTTATTAGATCATTCATAAAAAAATACACATCAGATACTATGAAACTTTTTTTTATCACGCATCGTTTACAATTTATCATTCATGTTTACTGTTTTTTTTTATTATTTTATTTTAAATCTGAACAATATCAACCATGTTTTGCTTTTCGTTTAAATTTTTTTAATAATTTTATTATTTTTTTTTGTATAAGAATATCCTTAAAAAGTTTAATTTATTTTATAGATTAAAAGTGAAATTTAAAATTAAATTGTTTGGATAAAGTTATGAATGAGGTAATTTAATCTTATGATATTATTATAAGTAGTATTTAAAATTAAGAATGAGATTAAAATGAAAACTTAAATTAAAATTTATATTTTTTTTTAGTTAAAGTTAAAATAATTAATCTCGAGATTGTGATTCTTGTTTTTTGAAACAAGCCAGTACATGTTTAGAGATGGCTACTTTATTTTTGAATTCTTTATCGCAATTGTCACAAACCAGTGGATGATCACCATTTGAGTGAATTTTGACATGTTTATTGTAATTACTGGCATCACTGAATGCCTTATTGCAGAGTTTACACTGGTACGGTTTATAGCCAAGATGTCGATATGTATGATTTCGGTATTGATCCTTGCGCGCAAAGCGTTTTTCACAAATTTCACATTTAAATGAGCCCTCATATTCGGGATTCTTTTCCATTTGGTGTCGTATCATGTGTCGTTTCAAGTCAAATGCCCGCTCAAATGCCTTCGAACACACACTACAAACATTTGGTTTTGGAATATTTTCGGGATCGGTTGCATGTCGTCGCAGGTGTTTGTGCAAATCACCACTTGAAATAAATGAGAATTTGCATCCTTCGAAGGAACATTTGAAGGGACGCATTCCTGTGTGTGTTCGAATGTGGCGTGTCAAATCTCCAGTTGCTGTAAATCCACGTTGGCAGTATGGACAAATTTTATCCTTTTTCTTGACATGAACACGCATTATGTGGGGTGCGACACTGAATCGTTTTGGGAAAGTGGTACCACAAATGGCACAGCCATATTTTTGTTCACCATTTTCAACCAATGCCACAATTTGACTTTCATGGAATTCAATTAAATTGCTTTCATCTTGTTTTTCCTTGTTTTCTTTGATGACCTTTGACAATTCCAACAACTGATCAAACTTACCTGGCTGTTCTTGATTTTCTTTGGCCAAGTATTCAATGAGGAATGGATTTTGCAATGCTGGAGGTCCTTCACTATTCTCATCTGGATTGAATGCGGGAAGTTCTAATTTTATTTCATGATTTTCAGTGAAAATACGCTCAACCTTCAATTAAAATCAACGTTAATTTGAGAAAATTCATAGATAAAAAAATGTTACCTTATTTTTTTTACGTGGTTTCCCTTCACTGTCCTCAGTCATTTCACTGGTTTTAGAAGAAATAGACAATTTTCGTTTTTTCACAACACTTACACCACCCTCAGTCTTTTCCTTCTTAACTTTCTTCTTAAGTACCTCCATATCTTTGCCCATTTTCCTTTGATCCATCATCGAGCTATATTCTAAACTAGATTGTCCGACCTCATCATCCGTTGTATTACTATTTTGACCAACATTCATATTCAAATTATTTTCATTCCCTGCATTTTGTACAGCAAACTCCATTGTTCCAGTACCGCCCGCAAATGAAGGTGGTTCAGCTTGTATTCCGTTATTTTGCAGTGATTCCAATGCTGAAGTACTTGCATGAGCTGCATCTTCCAACAATGCTGATTCGAGATTTTCTAGTATGTTACTGGTTTCAGAATTTTCTGGATTTTCAGCATCAATTTGTTGTAAATTAGCCAAAAAGTGAGCAATATTCGATAAATCTACACCATGATAATTGACCAAATGTTTTTTATACCAGACTTCAGTTTTAAATGCCATTTTTCCAGGACACTTTGGACAACGATATTCAACGGGTTTAAAATTAGATCCACTTGTGTTAAGGGAATCGTCTTTCAATACAATTTCAATTAAAACGTCGTCGCCTTGTTGTGCAGTCGATTCTTCCTGAGGTTTGTCTGGTTCTGATGATGTAGTTTCTGAAACAGGTTTTTCTTTTAAATTATTTGTTTCAGTCTCAATTTGAGGAGATTCAATGACAAGAAGTTTCTCACTTTGTGCTGTATCGGGATTTGGAAGGATTTCGATTGGGATATCAAGATCTGTAACAATGGGAGTGTCTTCTGTAATACTGGTGTCAAGTTTTGTGACTTCTTTTTCCTTTTCTGCTTCTGATTCTTTTTCCGCTTTAACTTTTTGATCTTTTTTAGATGGACGACCCTTTTTCTTCTTTTTCGGAGATGCTTGCAAACTTTCAAGTGATTTGACTGTTAACTTGGGTGCTTTCTTATTTTTTGTAGCTGCTGCTTCTGGAGCGGATGCTTGATTTTTTGGCTCAGGAACTGGATCAACAATAATTGTTTCAACGATTTCCTGTTCTTTTTCTTTACGACCAGTCTTTTGAGGTTCTGGCAGTGGATCAACGATAATTGTTTCAAGAACTTTGTGATTTGCTGCTTTTTGTTTGAGAGAAACTGCTGGATGGAGTGCTGTCGGTTGAAGATTTAATTTTTCAAAAAATTCTGGAATACTTTTGGGATCTCTTGTATTACCGCTATTAGTTTTTGTAACACAATTATTTGTATTATCGAGTGTTTCTTCGATATTATTTTCTATACCACTGTCACTATTTGCCGGTGATGGATTTTCATATTCTTTTTCATTGTCCAAAAGTGCTGCTCCATCTTTTTCGATTTTCACAAAATGCTGATTTATGTTAGTTTGTTTTGCTTTTACACGATTATTTGATTGTGTAACACGTTTTACAGTCTTAATTTGTTTGTCACTTTTCTTATTTTGCGATAATTTCACTTGTTTTTCACTGATGGAAGTGCCTGGTACACTTGCTTTTTCAGCAATTCTTACTTGAGACAGCCCAGTATCGTTTTTCTTGTCTTCACTTCTTCCACCATTATTTTTCAATGGATCAATAATGACATTACAATGAATGGCAGTGGTGGTTGTAGTACTATTATTCATACCAACACTATCACAACCTTTTTTATGTTGCTGTATGGTCGTGGTGATGTCTACTGAATTGCTATCTGTCAAAATATGTTTTGTATGTGTTGGTGTAATTGAGGTAGTAGTAGATGTTGTATTTGTATTACTAGAACCAACTACTACAGGAGAGCATTTTTGTGCTAGCAATGAATCAACAAAGCCATGCTTTTGTCTTACTTTATGGGGCTGTTTTTGAGTTTTCTGAATGACTGTGACCGAATGTTCCTGTGGAATGTTTCGTACAGGCTCTTGTTTAATTTGCACTCTTGGTGTTATTATTACAGATTCAGTGCGTTGTGCTGCTGATTGTTTTGCTTGCGATGTAGTTGGCACAATTGTATTCTCTTTAATTTCAACAGGACCCACATAAAGAGTCTGTACTTCATCCTCAAATTGAATTGTAATCTCACTTAAATCAAACTCTTCTTCATTTTGAGGCCCGGTTTCAATTCCATACACAGGAAATCTGGCCACCTCATTGTATCGTTGATTTCTACCATTTTTATTTATATTCCTTATTACTCCTTTGTTCTGATGCTGCTGCTGCTGTTGCTGTTGGTAAATTTGTTGTTGTTGTTGTTGTGTATATTGTGAATATGATGATGCACTATTGCCTGTACGACGTAACTGTGTATGTTTAATAAACCGAGATGAAATGCCTGGCTTCTGATTAATTATTGTATCCATAATTAATGACTTTTCATAGTTACACTACCGAAACTAAATTAAATGGAAAGAACTGATTGATTTTAACGCAAAAATTAAAAAGATAGTATACAGAACTTAATTAAAAAATTAATTAAAAATATGGAGTTTACAAGTTTACTGTTCTCTCGTACAATGTATCTATTACTTCGGCTTGTATTACACGCTAAAGGACTTGTTTGAAGAGCATTCTAGTAAGTATTAGAACTGTTATACAGAATCTTTCATATGTCAACTAAAAAAAGTAAACGTCTGGTATATTTGAAATAAATAAAATACGGTGTCTAAGGATTTTTTTTTCATAAACCTGAATTTTTATGTACAATTTTATACTTAAATTTTCAATGAACGCTTATAGTTTTTTTTTACAATCGAAATTAAATTAATTTTCTTTATCAATGATTTCTGAGAAAATTCATTAATTTTTTATCATAAATAATAAAAATTAAATTAATTAAAAATGAAACTTTTAGAAATGGTTCAGTTAATAAAAGTGCCAGCAATCTCTCAAGAAACTGATCTAATGAGTTATGGAATCGTGCGGTGTCACGCAATCAAATTTACTAATTCTACACCTAGAAGGTCATCAGTCAGCATAACTATAAGAACCTTAGATCTAGGAAAAAAAGTTTGGATTTCGTTATGAAAACTTTTTCAGGCTGTATAAGACTGAAAACACTAAATTAGAGATTTGACAATTCAGCTCCGCCTTAATAATTGGTTTAGAATTCACTATAAGAGACGATTTGACCACCATTACCGAGACGATCTATGATTTATCGGTATTTCACCTTTAGAATGTTCAATCAGAGCTTGGTTGACTTTCCAAACAATGATTTTATTTCAATATTTTCTCATCCTTTGACACTGCTAGCACAATATTCAAATTGCTTCAGACAGGTAATCGCTTAGCCCAAAGTTGTAAGTCCCCAATGTACTTCTGTAATCCGATCAGTAGTTGAAAATTTTCTATTTTAGCGCAATTCTTGAAGATTTGAAAAAAAAATGAAATCTGAACCGTTGAA
>LN483532.1:75221-258651 GCA_900002565.1 Culicoides sonorensis
TTCATCATAATGAGAGCGGTTGGTTCTTAACCACAAGAAACCTTAAAAAATTGTAACATCTGTGTGAACAAAGCCGAAATTTGTGTATAACATCAGTTCCAAACATGTTTTGTACCTTGTATACAAAATGTTGTAAATTAAACATGTATTTCAGATGTTACCACAAAATGTGAGGGTTTCTTTTTGTCATTTTTACATTTGTGTAATACTCCATACAAAAGAAACGAAGAAGAGAAAACAAAGTTTTAAGAAATAAAATAAAACAAAAATAAATGAAGACACACTTCTACAAACCTTAAAATTATAACGTAAAAATGTTAACTGAAAAATGCTTTCACATTATCAGTAGAATTGTAAGTAAAATATTGTTAAATTGTGAGATTAAAGATATAAATAATAGATTCGCGCGAAAAAATTGCATCCAGCCATTTGCATTTTGTTGGCATAAAATCAAAATATTACTTTTATGTCCAATTTCACATTATTTCTTTGATATTTTGAATTATTTTCTTAATTTCTGTGTAAAGCAATGAAATTACATTAAGAAAGAACGATGTCTCGGTAGTTAAATTGTGTTTTTTAAAGCAATGACCTTATGAATTAATTACGTGTGTGTATTACGTATACATATCATAATATTATTATTTACTCTCGTTTTTTTGTAGACGCCAAAACAGGACAACAATGAAACCTGTAGCTGTGGTGATAATTTGCAACACATCCCTTTCTACTCAATTATGAATAATGTTTATCTGTGCAACGGAAATATTGCTACTGAAATTTTACGGTATCACAAATTCACACATTTAATTAACATAGACAGGGAATACTTTTTGCACAATGAACAATTGACCCAAATTCGCGAGAGGATTCAAGGTGATGAAGCAGAACGGATGATTGATGTCCATGATCCTGCAGTTGAATTTGAAACGTTAGATTTGAATTTTGGTCACCCATATTCAATGACAGTCCTGCCTAATTTATATCGTGCTGTGAAATTTCTTGAAAAAGCTTTGGAAAATAGTGGACGTGTATTAATTGGCGATACAATTGGAAGTGAGAAAGCAGCTACAATTCTCATTGCTTTTATTATGTATAAATTTAGGTTAAAGTTCGTTGAATCATATCAAATTATAAGACGTGTATGTACAATACCTTTGGTATTGGACACCTTTTTAATTGCACAACTCATGGAATATGAGCCCATACTTGAAACACAACGTCGCACATTGTTGGGATCAAGTTGTAGCAGTGAAATTCGAAGTTCACGACTTAAACGTAAGAAAAATATCCTATTAGACCAGCTCAGATTGTCCTCAAACACAACTAGTACTGATAGTTTTAACAATAATAATAACAATAATATTAATGATACTGCTGATAATCCACATGAAAAGCCAAATAATTTAGACAAGGTAGAGATAAATTATCACGCATCTTTTTGGACTGACTTCAACTCATCTCCAATCGAAGATAACAATAATCATGTTAATCCACAAACTGTAGTCGCAGATCAACAAAAAATGGAAACCTAAAAATTTAATATTTTATTTTTAAGCTCGAATAATATCAAGATTGTATTTGATATCATTGGAAAAGAAATATTATTAATGGAATGTACCTTAATTTGTATAATTAAAAAAAAATACTACTAGTATTTATAAGTTTTACAATTAGAAAAATGACATTTAATTATTAAAAATGATTTTCATAAAAACTAATCATATGTAGATATTTTGCTTTAATTTTTTTAATTATAATTGCATGACTGAGATTTTTTAATTTTATTTAAATCTTTTATGAAAACTGTATATTTTTGGTTTAATTTTAATCTGATTACATATTTTTTGGCTAAATAATGCGTGTGAATTCGCTTATCCTTTGAAATTGAATCATTTTAAAATAATTTATAAATTGAACATATGTGAAAAATAGGTAGTTTAGAAATTTGAGACGTTAAATTTCAACTAAAGTTAAAATGAAATTAATTAGGAATTAAAAAAATTTAGATTAAATTTTTGTAGATATGAGAAAATGAATGAATAATAAAAAGCTATTATTATTATCGATGTTTAAATGATAAATTGTGTCACTTAATTTTTACAAAAATTCGATCTTGCTTTGAATTGAATATCTTTGGTAATATTGATCAATAAGGCATGAAAGTGAATGACATACAACCGTATTAACTTCTTTGTCTGGACATTTAAAAAAATGTATTAGAGCACACATATCATAAAATTTGGTATCTATGTGTGCAAAATATCGTAAAATACATTTAAATAGTAAAACAAAGTTAGAGATGAGAAAAAGTGGATCAGACCGGTACATTAAGTATTTCTTTTTAATTTTTAGAAAAGTTTCTTTTTGGTATTGCTAGTAGCTGGAGTAGCTTGACTACACCTAAGATTTGGGAAATATATGGAAATTTTTATCAAAATTTCATAGAATTTTTTTTTACTTCCTAAGCCTGGTAAATAAGGCAAGATACGCATAAAAATAATCCTGCAATAAAATGAACTTTCAATTGGATGATCTTAACATTCAAGTTCAGGACGACTGATCAAACCCTCATTTAGGACATCAATGGGATAAAATACTTAAAGCTATATCATCTTGGACATGATCATTGAAAAATTACAGGTCACTTGAGCAACTCCAAGACTGGAATAAAGATAGTGGAGCAGCCAGAGTCGTTGGCTCATCCAGAATGATTTTAGGTAGAAAAATGCAAAGTCTGTTGCAATCAATCGTAGTAACATTATATTTTATATTTTAATGGAACAAATCATTTATTGTCATTTTATTCATTCTATTAAAAACCATTGCGTAATAAAGACGTATAATATTTTAATTTAACAGTTATGAAACTAAATTAAATTAAATTTAAAAAAATTAAATAGAATCCTTGAAAAATGTCTTCAAATAATTTCAATATTAAAAAATTAACTGGACGTATTAATTATTCGTCATGGGAGTTTTCAATGGAGAACTATCTCAAACATGAGGAGTTATGGGTTGAAATCATAGTCGACGTACCAAAAAAATGGCTTTGATAGTAAGATGAATACCAAAGCATTAGCAAAAAATAATATGTGCTTGGATTCAAAACTATTTAATCATGCCAGAGGTATAGAAAGAGCGACGGATTCGTGGAATACACTCAAGAAATTATTTCAAGACGATGGTCTCGATAGACGTGTTGCATTGGTAGTTAATTTGGTCAATACAAAATTGAAGAATTTTTCCAATACTGAAGATTACGTTGATTCTGTGATGACTTTATGATATAAAATAAATGATGCAGGATTAATGGTTACTGATGAATGGATGGGAATATTCTTGCTTGCAGGTTTACCAGCAGAATATAAACCTTACAATGCAATTGCTGACCGACCTGCAGATGGCCTTCATGTTGATGAAGCACAGTTTTGTAAATGACTTGCAGACTGGACATCTTGGATTGATGAAACGCACTCAACAAGTCGTAGCTTGACAAAATGTAGTTTATGGCCTGCTAGCTCATTCGCATTGGAACGAGTACATTAATCATTTTTCTTTAATTAATTTTTTTTTACTTTAAGTTGTTGTTAACACTTCAAACAGGTCACTTGTCATACCACAAGACTTCATTTCTAAGCGTTTTTACAAAAAAAAATATTTAAAGTTTTCTACTGTAAGGTCCATTTTGACAACTGATTTATCGGTAACATATGAACCGTTTGAAATATAACCTGGCATTTAATCCCTATTTTGCTATTAAAACCGAGTGTACTGTGCCTTTAGTATCATAACATTTATGCTTTAATATTCAGTTGACAATCATTCCCCGGTTTAATAAGACGTACTTTTAAGCTTTTGTGGAATTTAGTCAATATTTTCTTAAAAGTATAAATATTTAATTTAAGTAATACGTTTTTAGAAGTAATCCATATTCATAAATAATTATTTACAAAACATTTTTGTTTTTATTTTAACTAACTTCCAGTTAAGTTTCGTGATTCATTCAAATTTATTTTGAATTTTACAATTTCATTGAAAAGTCAACCAGAAAACAAAAATAAAATGAAAAACGCTTTTGTATTTTGTGCTGTAATTTGTTGCCTTGCATCAATCACTTATGCATTGACTTTCGATGATTGTGGTAAGTTTCTGAATAAAATTTTTGTTACATACCGAAATTCATCATTTTACATTGAAAATACAGTGCTATGACCTGTAACTTCTGAGTTGAGCTTAATTGGAGAACAATAGAAAACATAAATTGAACAGGAAATTTTTCATTTAAAAGCAACAATAATATTTGAGATAATAAATATCAGACAAAGAAATGACACATTTAGTAATAATCATAAAAAAATAAGTAACATGAGACGACTCGAAAATTGACAGACTCTCAATTTCAGCTTTTAAATTTAAATGAATTCCTTGAATTTACTCTTGAAATTAAACGTTTATTTAATTAATTGAAATGAGACAAAAAAAATCGCCTCATTAACGATAATAATCTGACCAGACGCAGCTGTAACCGTTTTTATCACGCAAATTATAATTTTAATAACATTTTTGCTGAATTATCAAATTATTCCGTGTTTTAAAATGAAATTTGAATTATGATTCATTCATTTCATTCCATTGAAAGTTAATTTCTTTCAAGATAACATAAATGTTGTTTATTTTACGTTAATAAGTTAATATGAGCTGTTAATTATAGCGCGTGAAGTTGCATGAATAGCAAAATATTGCATAATTTTTTTTTATGTATGCAATATGTGAGAAACTAGTTTTTTTTCGATAAATTTCAATAAATTGACTAGATAAAAATTTATCTGTAAATAAATTACGAGAGATGTGTTGAATATTCTTTGACCGGTGAATTCCAAGGTCTTCATTTACGTTTGCTGTAAGAAAAACAAGTAGAATTGCCTGATCACCTGAAACAAGAATGTTTTTTAATGATTTTAACATTGACATTGAATATGAATAATGATTTTTTTTTTACATATATGTCTTTATATTTGTTTTGAATTGTGTTAATATACCATAAAATGTATATTTAAAGTTCAAATACAAATTTTTCAATGATAAACTCATGATGAATAATAAATAGTCCGGTAGTCTTATCAATGCTTTGTTTATTCATTTTTAAGAGAACAAAGCAGAAATTTGATGTGCATTGACTTTTTGAGAGTGAAGATTGCATCGATGCAGGCCTGATTTGAAAATTTTAATTTAATTCACCAATTTTTGGAAATTTTATGACTAAGTCGAATTTGCTTGATAGCTTTGTTAGTTCTATGACTTTGGACTTTAAATTTTGGAATTTTTATACAAAGGTGTGACATGTACGTTGCGTTCGTCAAATTTGATATTTTTTTCGTAATTTGAGCTATTTTAGCTTAAATGCGATGTATCTGGAAATATGATGTGAAAATAAAGACTTGAACGACAGATTAAACATGAACTTTGATGAAATTCCTTTTAATTTCAATTTTGAAACCAATTCAGTGTGATTTCAATACGTAACACATCTCATTCGAAATTTTCTTTGAATAATGAAAAAATGAGCAAAAATTTATTATTTCCCATCAATTTCACACAAGTGAGATATTTAAAAATCATTACTAATTACATATTTTTTTTTTCATTTGCAACAGGAAGTAAAATCGGAAAATTTACAAAAATCGATGTTGCTGGTTGTAACACCGATAAAAAGGCATGTGTATTGAAACGTGGCTCAAACGCATCAATTGGAATCACCTTTGAAACAAGTAATTATAAATCGATTTTCTCCTCACCTTTAAATCCAATTAATAAAAAAAAATAACATTTAATTTTTTTTCATAGCTAAACCCGTTAACAAAGTTGAAGCATTAGTTTGGGGTAAAATCGCTGAAATTGACGTCCCATTCCCGTTACCAAATCCAAATGGATGCACATCAAACGTCTCATGTCCTGTACAGCCAAACACACCACAAGCATATGAAACAACATTACCCGTTCTCAAAGTTTATCCCAAAATCCCTGTCTTGGTCAAATGGGAACTCGTCAACGAGAAGAAAGAAGTTATCGTGTGTGTTTTGATTCCAGCACAAATCAAATAAAACATTAACTCGAATAATTCATTGAAATGTGTCCACAAGTGTAAAGTAAATATTGATTAATATATAAAAAATTGTTTGTTTTTAATAATAGTATTTTTCGGTAAATTTCAGGTTTTTATCTAAAATCTCGTATATTAAATGTAGTTTTACACGAATTACAGAAATAGTATTATGATAATAAAATTAAAATTGTTTTGACAAAAAAATTGTTTATTATGAAATTTAATGTTATGAAGATATTTCGTGACGTGGATGAGCCATCATATGTCGTCGTAATTCAATTCTCAGTCTAAATGAGGAGTTACATTGATCACATTTATATGACGTATCATGATTATGCTGCCTAAGATGCTTTACCAAATCAGCTCGTTGCGTAAAAGAACTTCCACAATAATGGCACTGATATGGCTTGATATTTTGATGAATAAGTTCATGACGTTCCTTGTATTTTTTTAACTTGAATGCCCTTTCACAGAATCGACATTTGAAATTTCTTTCATTTACATGGGTTTTGAGATGCATTCGAAGTCCAGTTTTACCATTGAAGGATTTTCCGCATATTTGACAAATGTCTGGTTTTTCCCCGGTATGTGTTTGAATGTGAGTCCTTAAATGTGTGATATCACATGCTTTATGTGGACAGTACGGACATTGGTGTTTATTGAATCCCTCTTCAGTGTGCTTACGTTTAACGTGTTTATCGAGTCCAGATTTGTCTGCAAATGTTTGGGAACAATATGAGCAGAGGAATGGACGTTCACCGGAGTGTTTCCGAAAATGGATTCTAAACGCTTTGAGATCAGAGTAAACTGTAAAATTAAAATTGTGATTAAAATCTTGAATATTAAAGTATGAAATGAATTTACCTTTATCACACAAACCACACTCATATTTTGATAATCTGCTTATTTTGATATTATTTTGCTTATCAATGATTGGTTTTAAATCTCTGGATCCCATTGAAATGTCATCTGATTCAATTGAAACTTCAGCGATATCAAAATTTGTACAAGGCTCATATGAAATGGACTCATCTTCAGACGAATCTTCCATTTGAGGCTCATTTTTGATTTCAGAGTTTTCATCTCCGGTCATGCAAGGCTCATAAATTATTTCATCACTTTCAATATCACTTGAATCCACCTGATTTGAATACTTTTCTACTAATTTAATTAGATTTCTTTGAGAACTGAGAATATTTTGCTGAAATTCAAATGCATCACTTAACTTTTCATAGCAGTACCGGCAAATATTGGATGGAAGTTCAATTGATGTATCTAGAAAAAAATGAATGAATGTTTTATTAAGTTTATAAAATCATAAGAGTACCTAATAATGATTTGGACGCATCGTTATCGATTCCTATTAACGCTTCAATCATTTCTGAAACGGAATTGCCGTTCAATGTTTTGTAATTCAATGAAATTAATTCATGTTCTGGTATTTTTAAACATAGTCGACATGATTCCTTTAAATTTTTTATATCAATTTCCATGTTGTCATGAAATTTATGGAAGATTACTTTGAATAAATTCACATTTTAATGCTAAGTTTGGCAGTCATTGTAGTGATTGTTAATATTTTTTAATAAAATATTTCTTTTCAATGAAATTTTGCTTCAAAGTGGAAAAATCAAAACAAAAACATTGAATTTCACCAGTCAACAGTCAACATTTTCTGTCAAAATTTCATTTTATTTGAAAAGAAAAAACCGTTGAATTTCATATTTTCTTTGATTAATGAATGAAAATTTCTTCAAATCACAATCAAAATTGAAAATTCAAGTTCTCACTTCTCAAATCATTGCACAGTTCTCCTCCTCATTGAAATGCATCAATTTTTTTCATATTCTTAAGAAACAAAAACACTTCGTTCCATTTTCATTGAATCGTTCATTCATCAAAATTCATTCATTCACTTGAAACAAATTACTATTTTGTTTACTATACGATCATATGTTCGTGTTCATGTAAAAAGTTTTTAGGTTCCAATCAGAAAATTCTTATGGGAATTTCATTTAAAAAGTTACATTAAATTTCAAGTGTTTTTTTTATTTTTTTATCGTGATATTAAATGAAATATAAAATTGATTTTATTAAACAAAATTAATGAAAAAAAGTGCTTTAATGTTATCAGAAAATTATAATAAAGTGATTTCATTTTAATTGTGAGTATAAAATCTGGAAAAATATAAAAATTAATATTTCAGGCCATAAAATGTTGAATGTTACTTTTTTGACATTATTTTTGCCATATGTGATTATTCAGATTTGTTTTTCATTTAATTACATGAAAACTGTTTAGTTTAAGATTTTTTTTATGATTTTCATATCAAAAGTAACAAAAATTATCGTTGTTTTGGAAAAAAATGACGTAATTCAGTAATAGAATCACAAAAATAGAACTTGAATATTAGCTAATTGACATTTATATGAGTATTCGTAAGGAAACGTGTACAATTAATATTCAGTTTGAGTAAGAAGACGCATGAATATGAAAATGAAGTAAAATTTAATTACTATGCGAAAAAAATACAAAAGATAATCAATAAAATATCTGCAAAATCACTTTTCTTCATATCAATTTAATGTCACATACATCCTTAATAACAGTAAGATATTGAAAAAAAATTCAGGTAAATAATAAAGACGGGCGATAATGCTCGATAATGATTGACGAGATTTTTTTTTTTTTATTATACACAATCGTAAAGATAATTTTCTAATAAAAATCTTATCTAATTGAACTCTGATTGATTTTTGCTTTAATTTGAGAAGCCGGTAAAAGGGAAATGCCCTTGTTAAATTAAATTGACTTAAGTAAAAATTGGACGGGAAATTATACAATTCGTTGTCACTCGACTGTAAAATCCCAAAGCCAGAGGGCAAAAATGATAAAAAGAGGGTGCAGTGCAGTGGGTTGTGTGCCTACTACAAACGAACGAGTTTCCATTAAGAAAACTTCTCTCAACACCCGATGGTTGTGCCACTGGACCTAATACCTATAGTGGGCAGTTAGGCAATTTTTTTGTAAAGAAAGGATATTTTATTAGTTTGCGTTTAGTACAAATTCAATCCGTCAAACACGTATTTCCCTTGTTTGATAGGGGATTGCTGTCTAAAGACCAGTAGGGATGCAAAGAGAGCGAGGGATGGAAAAAAAGAGAGAAGGATGGAAAAAGAGAGAGGGATGAAAAAAGAGAGAGGGATGGAAAATGAGAGAGGGACAGAAAAAGAGATAGGTATGGAAAGAAAGAGAGAGATGAAAAGAGACAAAATGGGAGAGAAAAAAGAGAGATATACATAAAAAAGTTAGAAAGAAAAAAATGGAAAAGGAGACACAGAGAGAGTGCTTCAATAGCCCTTCATGGACAATCACAAATATTGAACATTTCTTTTGGGTTGGACGTAATTCAAATTAAAAAAAAACCTTAAGTAATTTTTTTTAAGTGAATGGAACAACCACTAAGGTGTAAGAACCCGATTTGTCCATGCAGATAACATTTAATAAAAATCCTTTTCATGACTCCTCAAGGTCAGAACAATAAACACCTAAATCTAGATACAAAACACTAATCATCATCATATCGACTGCGACTACTAGGAGTCAATTCCATGGAATTTCACACATAGAATCACATACAAAATAGATAAACAAACAGTCAACTCACATTCACACACACATCCACAACATTATAACATTGTATCATTTTATAATTTTTTATGATTCTTATTCTGAATCGGTGTCCATACACATAATTTCATATAATCGCAAGCAGTCTGTCTGTCTATTCACATTTATATCACATAAAAATTATAAAAAAAAAGAATAAAATACTTACAACGTGAACGTGCTTGTGAGTGAATAATAATTTTTATTTTACACAAAACATTTAGTCGTCTCAGTTCTTTCATTGATTCAACAAGAAATTTTTTCATTCATAATAATCGGAGTATGAATTGAATTGAAGTGAATTTGAACATTAATAATAAAAAACGTAATTTTCAATTAATTTTCATTAGATTGTATTGAAATTGTGTCATTGCCTTGAATATTAAAAGTAACAAAGAAAAAATCATTATCATTTTAAAAGGATATAAAATTGTCACGTTAAATATCGATTAAGTAATTTACTTGGACGCGTTAAGTCATTAGAAATTAATTTATCATTCAAAAAAAAATACATTTTTATTATTTTACTCATGAATATTATTATTTTTATTATTAACTGAAGTGAAAAATCTATTTTTAGTTATATTTTGCAGAATTTATTGTTATTTCAGTTCACACACATCTAAAAAATCATCAAATTTTATGTTAAAAGTGAATTTCACATCAAATTAAAGTGAAATAAAATTGCATTTTCATTTAAATTTCAAATTTAAGAGGAAAATCCAACAATATGGGGTATGTTAAAGTTTTACATGAAAATATTGCTCCCTAGTCACTGATCCCAAAACAATTTATCACTAAAGTGACATCATCATCATCTTAATAATAATCATTATTATCATTATTGTACTAATTTAAGATTTGGGCCAATTTAAGTGTCATATCATAACAAAAATTGAAATATTTCATTGAATTTAGAATCATTCACTAATATTAACCTTGACATTCGAGGTTTGATTCGATTAATAATGTGAGAAATATTCTGACTACATTTTGGGTACATGTAAAATTGATGAAGTTTTGTATTTGATACATTCAATGAATATTGTGTATATACAAGTCGCTGCTAAATATAAACAGATGAAGTAATCTCGCTTTGTTTGTGTTCGTGAGTTAATCATTTATAGAATTCTAATAAATAAAAATAAAAAAAATACGTAATACATTGAAAAAACCGGCTTTAATGTTGTTGTTTATGTTTATTTTCATGTGATTTCATGGAAACGCCTGGTTTTTTGCTATTACATGGTGATTCCTTAGTGGAATCAAAACTAGAACTTTAAAAAAATCATAGTCCAAAATAAAATGAAATTTTATCTTCTTCTGAAGTTAATCAACTTCAAAAATTACAAGTTTTCGTAAAGTGAACTCAAAAACATAAAACAAGCGAAGAAAATTAAAATCTGAAACTTGTACAATTTTTGGTACAATTATTAACAAGATACAGTAATAATTACAAATTGTACAAGTTTCAGATTTTAATTTTCTTCACTTGTTTTATGTTTTTGAGTTCACTTTACGAAAACTTGTAATTTTTGAAGTTGATTAACTTCAGAAGAAGATAAAATTTCATTTTATTTTGGACTATGATTTTTATTTATTATTTTTGAGTGTTGATTTTCTAACACTCAAAATCAAATACATAAAGCACATTCCTTTAAGAAGTGAATGTGATGTGAATGAAAATTTTTTTTTTGTGTTGTATGAAAAAAATTTTTCCTGTTTGATTTAGGTATAGGGTGTCTTCGGCAAAGTTGCTCAGAATGATAAGGCAAAAATTTTGGCATGAAAAAAATTTTCCATTTTCTCGGAAAATTTTTGGAAAATCGATTTTTTCATGGTCACCCTATTTTTTTGTATGGTCACCCTAATTTTTTTTGATTCATAAACACTCCCACGCTGAATACGAACATAAGCCTAGAATATACTTTGGGTCTCAGATGAACCGTTCGGGCGCTACGCGGTCTCGAAGGAATTAGTAGCGCGAATGCAATATAAAACTTGTAAAAATGGCCTTAAGATATTTGAAATGAAAAATATCTTGATAAATATTTTTCCTTGTAACCCTGGATCACAAACAATTCTTCTTGAATAAGATAAATAAATAAAAATGAGATTTCATGTAACTTACATAATTTATTTAACAAATAACACACATCACATCCTTTCAGTACCTTTTTCTCACAATAAAATTTATATTCGTGTAAGTAAAGAGTAATGATTTCATGTATTTTTAATGAGTTTTGTTATCATTTCAAATACAAACAAAAAGAAAAAAAAAATAAATAAATTTTATATGACTTACTAACATAATATACTTACTATTGTGATTTATGGTTGTAAATATTTGCAATTTTTTTATTGTTTTATTTTTATTTAGATTTATTTTTAGATTTATTTTATTTTAATGTTTTATGATAAAATATAATAATAATGAATTATTTGATAGTTTATTTGAAATTTATTAGTGTACTTGTAAAATGAAATTTTTTAAAGTTAGTTTATGACTCAAATGACTCACTTTGAATGATGATTGTTTCCATACATGAGATCACCATGGATTCGGCGTTTTTTTTTGCATTATTTATCTTGGATTAAGAAAAAAAATATTCTTGTTTTTTTTGTATTTTAATTTGAGTTCCTATGAAATTATTCATATTTTGATGAGTATACGATCTGGGATGAGTAATTTTAAGTAAAATGCCAGGCATTTTCATTATGATAGTTCATTTTTATATTATTTGAGCTTGAAATGACCCAAAATGTTGCTGTCAAAATCAAGATGGCTTCTTCGAAATGGCGGAATTTCCTACACTGTAAGTTGAAAACGCCCCACAGTGCAAATCGACTTGTTCCGTAGACAGAGACCTTTTATTGACCCTTAAAAAATGTTTGATAAATACAATTTTTAACGCATTTTCTTTTAATTTGGCACTGTTTTAGTCTATGCATATAATGCGGGGTGGTTTGCGGACGTTTTCAAATTACAGTGTAAATTATTTTCTAAAATCGTAAAAATTTTCGAAATTGTTGAAAGTTGAAATTTATGGAAAGTTCCAAAACCGTGGAGAATCACAGAAAATTTCCAATCAGTAGAAAATAGCGCAATTTTCTAAAATTGTGGAATTTTCTTAAATTAAATACAAAATACCAGGCGTTTCCATTTTAAACCCTTTTTAAAATAAAAAATACTAAATATTACAATCAGTGAATTTGTCAGTTATCAAAATACAATCGTCTTAAATGTAAAATGTAATTTTCAAAAGCAATCTAATCCATCTCTCAAAAGAACTTTTTTTTTCTTTTATTTGTCTTTTTTTGATCGTTTTACATTTCTTGAAATGTTTAAATGGATGTTAAACAATGTGTAAATAATTGATGAAAATTATATATAATTATAATGTTAACAGAGTACTTTAAGCCCACAGGTCATAAAAAAACTTATTAAATCTTTGTTTTGTTTTAATTTATGTGCACGTTTCATGGAAATTAGGAAGATCACGAAAACAGCTTTGAATTAATTTCTCATTTCAATTTCCATTTAATGGATTTTTTTTGTGTCTTTGAGAGACAAAATTACTTTTTTTTTAATTTTTTAGCTTGAATCATTTAAATCAGGTTTTAAAGAATATTCAAAATAAAAATAAATTCTCATCTTACTCCCGTTAAACAGGTAGATTTTTGTTTATTATTATTAATACAAATGCGGATTGGAACAAGAGCGCAAGCTCTCTATACATGTATTGAGAATATTTTGGTTCAAATGCAATGTTGAAATTCTTTTTAGTGTTTGAATGACGAGTGACTTGAACAGTCAAAATCACGTTGATTAAATTGAATATATAAAAAAACTTAATATAATAACGGATCGTATTTCACATTATCCTTCCGCGACACATTTTTACATATCCTGTTTAAATAAATTATTTTATTTTAAAACATAATACAAAAAAAAATAAATCAAAATTCGGTGGTACAAGAAACTTTCAATGAAATACAAAAGATCCTCGAAAAAGTATGTGATGCATTTTTAATTTTATGATAATTTTTATGTGTACACATTATGTTTTATTTAAAATGTTTTTTGAATGAAGGAAAAAAGAGGAAAATGTGATATGTATTCAAGAGGAAACAAAAGGGGTTAAATATTTATTCAACAATACAATGCGAGGAAGAGGGTTTATGCAGTCATTTTTATGCTGTGGCACAAAACAAGACACTTACAGGTTTTCTTTTGTCCCTTTTATGTTTGAGCACACATACATGCATAGACACACACACACACACACACTGCATTTATTATGCAATTCACTTGATTGCTCATAAAAAAGTAGCATGTAGTACACATCAAATCACATGTCTTGCAATTCTATTGCTCACTCACACACAAAAAGCGATTATTTTTTAATGCGATAAGAGAACAAGTGCCGATAATTAAAAATTATTATTGGTTTTCATTTTAAATTGAATTGAAATCAATCAATTTTAATCGTTTTTTTTTCGTTCTCCTCTTTCATTTTTAGAAACGAGGAGCACCAATCAAGCTCTGGCAAATCTGATCCATTACCGCCAGTACCGGAAAGTGGTGTGACATCATCGAGTAGTCCAAGAACACCTGTTGATGAGAAATCGGTAGAAATGACAGGCGCAAGCAAAGAATTATCTCCCGAGAAATTGGAACCCAAAAATAGTGATACATTTGTCGATGCACGTCCAATTGATGAGGGCATCATTGCAAGTGTTTACAGTTTTGCTAAAAAGGCAGCTACTGTTGGTAATGAAATTTAAATGAAAATATTAAAATCAAATAACATTTCAAAAATTTAATATCCAGGCATCGTTTATTTGGTTGGCTACATGGGCTGGTCCGTTGCATGGTTAATTGGCCCAGTTATTTTATCAGTTATTCGTGATCAGTGGCGACGTCAAAGTGACCAAAAGCGAAATGATGCCAAAGCCATTGCAACTACAGATGAACGGAGAGTTATTTTAGCTCGACTTAACGACCTGCCGTCATGGGTATGTAAAAAAAATATGAAATTGATTTCATGCCTTGATTACATTTTATGACTTTTACCTGTGAACTTCGTATATGCATGGAAAATATATTTTTTAAACGTTAATAAGGATTTGAAATGTGAACAGAAAGTCGACTAATTAGTATTTAAATGTAAACATATTAAAGACATACATTAGTGGAGTGACCTTGAAATTTGTATATTTGTGTCTCATTATTTGGTATCAACATGGGTGATAAGATTACTTTCTTCCAAGGTGTTAAATGTCAAAAAGTATTTTTTTTGTAAACAATTCATTTGATTCATGGCATTTATTTGAATGAAAGGGAATAAAAATGTTTCTCTCTTGCTCTTGATTTTTCTCTTTGTTGAGCTACTTTGCTTAAAACTTTCTCTCCTTGATTTTTTATCTGCTCTTGGGATCTCTCTCTCTCTCTCTCTGAAAACTCTCTGGCAGATTTTTAACTCTTTAAAACGTTCATTTTAATGGATGTCAAAAGTTACCTCTCTCAGTTTCTCTCCCTTTTCCTCTTCAAACCTATTCAAAACGTTCATTTTGATGGATCCTAATTTTCCTCTTTCAGTTTCTCTCACTTTAAATTTTTCTCTCCTGGTATTTCAGATGCTCTCACTCTCTCTCTATTATTTTCTCAAAAACCTTCTCAACCGTTCATGGATCCTAATTTTCCTGAGAGCAGTTTCTCTCTACTTAAATTTTTCTCTCTTAAGGTTTAAACTGCTCAGACTCTCTCTCTTTTTTCTCACCTATCAATATCTTTTTTCATATCAGCAAAAAATTCTCTCACATGCCACCTCATTACCCACCAAATTTGTTAAAATTGTTGATTCACTTTCAAATGAAATGAAATTTGATGCGCATAACACTCATATAAAAGCTACACTAATAAAATTAATGTACATGGTACTCGAGATACTACCTCATAAAAAAATATGAATAAACACAGAACATCTGAATGAAAAACTTGTTGCTCGCCTTTCTAAATACTCATTTTGTATAGCTTTGTACTACATTGATACATGGAGCTATTAAAAGCTGTTTAAAAATAAAATCAACATTGTATTGAATAAAATAATAATATTATCAAAGGAGGAACACTCAAAGCACTTTACCTCATAATCGTTTGTACACTCCCATGGTTTGATATCAATATGTTTTGTACCTTTTTTTACTACAATCAAAACATAATTTATCTTATGTGTCAGTATGTAAATCGACTCAAATCATCCTACTTTGTAACATAATTCCATTAATTATTCAAAAACTTTTGTTTACATTTGAAGTATTTACTTAATTATATCGATTTTCTCATTCTTTGGGTTGAAATTTATTTTAAATGTATTCATTAAAGGATTAATTTTGAACTGCAATGAACTTGAACACAGTGAGAAAGAAAAAAATTAATTGTAATTAAATACCGTTCACGGTAACATAATTTAATCAAGATGTAAATTTTTTTCAGGTATTTTTCCCTGACGTTGAACGCTGTGAGTGGTTAAATAAGATCCTTAAACAAGTATGGCCAAATGCCAATGACTTTGCACGTGCATTACTCAAAGACTCAATTGAACCAAATGTTGCAAAAGCCTTAGCCGCATACAAATTGCACAATTTTCGCTTTGACCGAATCATTTTAGGCACAATTGTGAGTTAAAGATTTTTCTTCATCTAAAATTTAAATTTTAATGATTTTTTTCATTTCATTTCAATTCCAGCCCATTCGAATTGGTGGCGTCAAAGTGTACGAGAAAAACGTTTCTCGCAACGAAATTATCATGGACTTGGATATTTTCTATTCAGGTGATTGTGATATCACATTTACACTCGGCGCAATGCGTGGTGGCATCAAAGATTTCCAAATCCACGGTATGGTTCGCATTGTAATGAAACCACTTATTTCAGCCATGCCATTTATTGGTGGATTACAAATTTTCTTCTTAAATAATCCAAATATTGATTTTAATCTTGTTGGTGTTGTTGATCTGCTTGACATGCCTGGCTTAAGTGACATTCTACGTCGTATTATAATTGAACAAGTTGCTGCTATCATGGTTCTACCAAATAAACTACCAATTATCTTGAATGATGCAGTTCCAGCACATCAACTGAAAATGCCTGAACCTGAAGGTGTTTTGAGAATTCACTTGGTCGAAGCGAAAAATTTGATGAAAATGGATTTTGGAGTGTTGGGCAAGGGCAAATCAGATCCGTATGCTATCATTTCAGTTGGAGCACAACAATTTAGAACGGAAATTATCACGAATACAGTTAATCCGAAATGGGATTATTGGTGTGAGGTAAGTGACATGGAAAAAACCTTCTCTAAATTCCTTCTCATATTCATTCATCGTTACATTAAACGAGTTTTATTTAGGATCAAAATTAAAGTGAATTGAATTTTGATTTTTGGTAACCGATTATTTTTAAAAAAAAATTTCAAGGTCAAAATTTTTTGTGACTTTTTTTATTATTTGCATGTCATCACCTTTCTTCATCCAATCTAAAATGCTTTTTTTGAATAAAAATATCAAATTTTTTCGTTTTAACATAAAATTTTGTGTGAGTGAATTCAAATTCTCCAAGAAAACGGTTTAAATATCTTGACTACTCTAAATAATGAAACACGAGGTTTGACCGCATAAAACCGGGAAGTAAAACATTTTTGAAATGAATCAAAAAATAATATAGATTTTTTTTTATTTTTTTTCTACCATCTTAGTGAAATTTTTGATATATCGCTTTAATGAAACTAACACTGCTTAAAAATTTGCAAAAATAGAATCAGAATAGTTGTAGTTAGGTGAAGATGATGACACATCTTATGCTCACTTCATGACATTATCTTACCTTGCCTTATCCTGGAAATCATCTAAGGCGCCAAAATCAGAGTCTGCACAGAGTGGGAACAAGATTTTCCACTGGCCTCCCACTGGTGTCCCACTGTTTTTGGTTTGAGAGTGTGGATACGCTAATTTTCAACTTTAAAACAATAATTTTGCTATTTTAGGGGCCTTTAATGAGACAAGATGAGATAATTGCATGAAGTCAGTGTAAGAATCAAGCACGAAATCAAATGAAAAAGAACTATAGAGACGTTTTTTTAAGTAAAAAAGCACTTTTCAATGATTAAAATTTGAATTGTAGTGAACCTTCGTAAAATCGTAGATTTTCACAATATTTTTCATTCATTCACCTTTTTTGATTCTTATCAATTTTTTATATTTTATTTCATGTTCAAACGTTTTTTTCCTACCTCGCAACATCAAAAAAAAACAAAAACTTGAAACATTTTATCTCAAAATAAAATATCAATTCAATTACATTAAAAAAAATATAAATCATGAAACAATGCTAGGCAAATGTTTATGCTGGCAGTGGACAAACGCTTTTTATTCAATTATATGACAGAGATGATGCAAAAGATGACGAGTTTATGGGAAGGTAGGATATCGAAAAAAAATTAAAAAGAAAAAATGTAGTTAGCTTAAATTAAATTAAATTAATAATAATAATCATAATTCATGCAAAGAAAGAGCTTTTATGTAATATAACGTTTGGTGATGGTCAATATGAAAATTTTTCAATGTAACGCTTACGATTTTTTTTCCTTTCATGGAAAAAATCAGTTCATGTTCATGTAATAAATTTCAACATTGTCCATGAAATGTCCTTTAAAAACATGTAAAAAAAGGCAAAAATTCGATTAAAAGCATGCACTGCACACGTGTTTTTACATTGCATTTAGTAAGTGCATGTTTTTTTTTATTATGTAAAGAAAAATTAAAGTAAAAATAAAGGAAATTTCAACACAGAATTAAATTGAAAATAAAGAAAAAAACCATACAGTATCGTAGAAGTAGAAGTTGAGTTATTTTTTTTGTAACTAACAATAAAACCACGCTTTTTGCTGCTCACTTAAATTATTTTTTTCAACAAAATATGCATGTTTTTAGATTTTTGTATTACAATTCAAATTTTTTGCGCCATAAATTAAAATTTTTTCCCAATTTTTTGTTTATTTTTGTAAAAATATTATCCAATTTCGATCATTTTCACTCATTTTCATTGTAATTTAAATTTTAATTCATAATTTTTAAAATAAAAAAATTAAATTATCATGATATTAATTAAAAAATTTTTTTTACAATTGTTGTGTGATTGTCCCAATTCAAAAAAATGAAATGAAAATAAATTAAAAAAAATAAAATAAAATTGATCGGTGATGGTACTAAATTGAAAATAACAGGCACAGGTTAATGCGACACTGGGACAAGAAATTGAATTTGAACTATGGGATTGGGATCCTGGTTTTCCAGGCGTACAAAATGATGATCCTCTTGGAAGGTGTGGTGCAAGTTTTGGTTTTTTTTTTGCTTTTTTTATGTTGAATTTTTATTTTTATCATTTTTTTTTCTTAGAATTAGAATTTCTAAGGTGTGTGCGCGTGTGTGTGTATACTTTCCTCTTTAATCACTCATCTCTTAAATTTTATCAATCATTTCAATGACTAACAGATTTTCTTTGAATTTTTTGTGATTTTTTTACATTTTTTTTATGATCAAAAATAATATTTGCTTTAAAATCATCTCAACCATCCTCCTTACGTTAAATTGAAATAAAATATGAATAAACTTCCTGTCATGCTTCACCCAATTATTGTCAAAATAAAAGGCATGTGTTGAAGATATTCATCAAACAGTGATCAGCATACGATTATATGATTGGGATCGAACTGGAGAAGCAGATCCGTTAGGAAGGTTCGATATTGTAACAAACAAAAAAGTCTAGAATTAAATTTATCTTCAGCCTTTTTATATATGCATTGTAAATGTTGTATGAGAAAAAGAATTTAAATTAAATTTTTTAATGTCATGCCTTTTTAATTCCCAACTTCTTTTAATTCAAAATTCCGTTTCATAAATGTCGATCCAATTTTTTTTTCCTTTAAATAAGCTAAAATAAATTCAAATGTCGTGTCTTGTCTTGTAGAAGCACTTCACTATTAATTTAAAAAAAAAAAAAAATAAAGCTAGAAGCACAATTAAATTTTCTTTAATATTCTCATTGAAATTGATCTTAATCTGAATCAAAAAAATACAAAAATACAAATAAAAAACATGAAAATTACATACACATACACACACACGTACACGTAAACATACAGAGAAATTTTCATTGAAAAAAATATTTCACTCACATTTTATCTTATCCTTTGATCTTTTTCAAAATTTCCTTAAATTTCATCACTTTCATTGTAATGTGTTTTTTTTTTTTAATTTGAATTTAATTTAACTAACAATAATTTTAATTTAATTTGTAGTTAAATGTGCTTTAAAATGCTTTTAGTCGTTGTCTGTGATTGTGAGCTTTTAGTTGTGCCTTTAATTGCTTTAAATTTTATTTGTTTTAAGCTGAATTTAATTTCATTTGAACTTTTTCCCTTTAGTGCCACCATCGAAATCAGCACAATTGTTCAAAAAGGAGAGTTTGATACTGTAAGTTTTATGAATTTCATGAAATTTATTTGTTTTCCGTTAAAAATTTCCATTTTCATATATAGTGGCTTGAATTGGAAAATGCAAAACATGGTTCAATCCATCTCCGTATGTCCTGGATGACGTTGAGCAAAGATAAGGCTGATTTGCAGTTAGCCCTTGAGGAAACACAATTATTGAGAGTGAATTCCATGAGTACTGCTGTTTTGACGATTTTTGTTGATTCAGCTAAGAATTTGCCGGTAAGATTTTACCTGTTTCAATTCAAATGATGCGTTTTTTTTAATTGAAATTTAATTTCATAGCATCCACGACCACAAAGCAACCCAGATCCATTTGTAATTGTGACGGTTAACAAAAAGGAGGAACGGACTGCAGTTCAAATGCGTTCCGACGAACCTGTTTGGGAACAAGGATTCACTTTCCTTGTAGCCAATCCGGAAAATGATACAGTTCAATTTAAAGTAATTGACCAAAAAACCACAACTAGTCTCGGAACCTTGACATATTTGATAAGTTCCTTATTGCAACGTGATACCATGGAAATTAGATCACAACCGTTCCAATTACAAGGAGCCGGAGCCGAAACAAAACTCCTTATGACAATGTCATTGCGAATTTTGAAATCTAATCGTCCTGAATTTGATGCTGAAGTCACTTCATCAAGTGAACCAACTTTGGCAAGATCTAGTTCTGTCAAAGCTCCTTTACAATCTGTACCGTCCTTTAAAAAACAGGATTCAAGAATCTCAACAACTTCGGCTCAGAGTGCCATTGAGGAAGGTGTTGCTGCTGTTGAAGAAACTGCTATCACAGCAACGTCAGCTTCTGATTTGAACGCGGCACGTCCAAGTAGTGAAGATCAAGTTTTGTATCATCGCAGTCCAAGCACCACATCATCAGCTGGATGTGACGGCCTGGGACGAATTCAAATAACTTTGAAATTCAATGTACAACGACAAAGACTTTTTGTTAAGATCCACAAAATTGCAAATATTCCATTGAAAGATCCAAATAACATCCCCGATCCATATGTCAAATTATATTTGTTGCCAGGACGATCAAACGAATCTAAACGCAAAACCGTTACCGTAAAGGACAATTGCAATCCCGTGTATGATGTTGAATTTGAATATGTAATTTCACATGCTGAAATGAACAACTCGGAACTTGAAGTGACTGTTTGCACCCAAAAAGGATTCCTAAGTGGCGGAAGTAAAATAATTGGAATGGTAAATTTTTAATTGTTATTGAAAAATTTGAAATTTATAATTCATTGATTTTACAGGTGAAATTACCATTCAATGATCCAGAAATCTTTACCGTACAAGGAGCAACTGCATGGCACGATTTACTTCATGAAAGTAAATTCGAATAAACAAAAATCGTTACTTAACAATGAAAAGTTAAATTGCAACGCATTTATCATAACAATTTTTATTAATTTTTATATTTAATGAAAGCCTTTAATTAAAACCATGTCGATTTCACAAGATTTTAAAGTGAAGTATTGAATTGTGACACAAAGAATATAAAAATGCTTTTATAGTTTAGCTACTCTTAAAAGCTTACTATCGAATATTAAATGTTAAGTGAATATTTTCTAAAACTTTTATCAATAAATTTATATATTTTGTTTTCATTTGAAGCAAATTTCATCAATGTTGAAATAAAATTTTATGAATAAAATTCAAGATTTTATGTTTTACAAAATAAATACTAGTGTTTTTTATATATAAAATTTAACAATAGTCAATTTAATCAATTGAATTAAACCAGTCACTTGATTTTGATGCAAAAGTGTCAGTTATGTTTCCAAGGGCACCATCGCGGTCTCAATGTGTCCCATTGTGCTCAAAAATATAAATGTGATTTTTAACGGTTTTTATTCAATTGAATTTTTGAATGACTTTTAAATTAACAGTTCATTTCAGTTCGATTTCGGTGAAAAATTTTTTGAGTAATTATTTCGATTCAAATTCAGATGGCGCTTCAATGAATAGCAATTTTTTTAATTTCCTTTTGATTAGACGAGGATGTTACATTTCAGATTCTTTTTCAGCAAATGATTCAAAGAAATTTCGTAGGCTCTTTGATCTTTCTTGGATATCATCGTTTTTGATTTATCTGAATTTTAGCTTTCATTATCTCGAATCGTTTTTAAATTGAAAAGCCATCGAATTCTCAGAGATAAGTCAGTACCATGTCACAGGATGCCAAATTTATCCCGATTTCATTTAAACATTTCAATAAAATTCACTTTCGACATTCTTTTCACCACTTTTTCCCATCATTGATTCAATTAACCATGTTACGACTAACATCTCAATTAAAATATAAATTATTTCCGGTTTGAAAAAAAATTTATCATTACACTTCATTTTCTTCCATCATATTAATAACAGGTGTTTACTCACTCGTCATTTCGAAATATACAGGTAATGTGACAATGTGTCATTAAACCGCTCGTACTTTGTCAAATCAGTTTATGAACATTTACCTAGTCATTGTATACTATTATTATCAACAACCGTGACGAGAGACGTGTGTGCGTTGTTGATTGTGGTGTGGATTTGAAGTGAAAGAAAAAATATGACGATTTTAAATGCATTTACTTTGATGGAATGAAGAATTTTTAGGTTTGTGGCAAACATTTCTCTGAATTATAAGATTTTTTGGAATATGAGTTTTACTTCAGTCTCATGGCCAGGCAAGAAACGACCTAAGTCATACTGGAATTTCTGAATAACTAAAATTTCTTTCCATTAATTTCAGCGCATTTCAGGTCGATGTGAAAAAAATGCGAGTAATGTGGACGGTCATGTTGTCCGTTCCACAGTCTCTGTCATAAAACGGCCAAAATTTTTCAAAATGGCGGAAAATTCTTAAATCTTGTTAGTTACGGAACGGTAGAAACGATAAAATTTTCCAAAATGAACGAATTTTCTTTGGTGACTGGTTAATTGTATTTCTAGAAATGCGCTAATGTACATCGTTCATGATCACGTTCTCCTTTTTTTAAGAATTTGATCATTAAATAATATCTGGTTGTTTTTTAATGCACTTTCAGGTCCGCTATGCTTGAAATATGAGTCTCTTTCATCATTCCACCCACCATTTTTGTCTAAATCGAGCCTGGATTACTTTCAAAACAGCAATTGAGACTGGTTCTCAGTTAATATTCAATTTCCTTCACCTTACCTACAAAATATAAAGTCATTAATTTTTTTTCATGTTAAAAAGTTCAAATATTAACTCAGGCTATAAAAAAATTAGTGTATTCATTAACGACAATTACCATTTTTCATCTTTATGAATCCTAGACAACACTTTTCAATTAATTTTTATGGTTTGTCCCTTTCTTCATTAAAAATAAAGAAAAATTTACCCTTTAACTTTTGTTCTCAATTTCATTTAACATTCACCATTAAAACCCTAATTTTCATTCATAAGAATCATAATTTCACCGTATGGCAGTATGCAAAAAAAAAATTACTGTAAGAAAATACATAAAAATTCCAAGTACCATCATCTCGGAAAAATTTTATGCAAAATAATTAAGAAAAATGTGTTCGACAAAAGTTTTGAATATTCCCCAGAGTACGATTCCATGAAAAGAAAACTTTCATTTAAAATTATTTTTACAATTCAAGGATGAACAATGAAATTTGCAAATTATTGTATGAAGGTGTCTGTACGCTACGAACCACTTTTCGTATGTAAGTGAAATTTGTGATGTCTTTGATCTTTTTTTTTTCAACATTTCATTGTGCTCATTTCCATATTAAATTGATTTGAAAATTTGTTACAATGTCACAAAAGTATATAAAATTTAAAATTGAAAAGCATGAAATATTAAATACCAATATTTATCCAATTGGCAAATTATCTGCTATGCTGCTGCTGCTGCTTCTGTGCCCTAAGGGGTAATTGCTTTGCTCTTTATCATCACACACATAAAAAATAAAATAAAAAAAAGGGAAATAATAATATTATTATTGTTTTAAATTTTTGTAACAATTACGATCTTAATAATATTGAAATAAAAAAAATTACATACACACAGACAACACACAACAAAGGGAGGAGGTACAAATTATATGCACTGATAACAATCGAACATTTGATATTATTTTAAATTTTTTGAAATGTCACGACCCTTTTATTATTATTTATCGTTGAGTGAAGATACTTTAACAAGATAATTTTGATAAGTTAAATAAGATTAAAAATATTTTTGTCAAAGTCGTTTATTTATGAATTTCCTTAGGGATTTCCTTTCAACAGTTTAATTCCATTTCATCTCCGTTATTTCAATATTTGTTCTTGGAAAACAGGAGTAGGAGATGTTGTCGTTTTTAATTTAGCGAATTATGTATCTCTGTTTCAACTTCAACTTTTTTATTTATTTATATTATTATTTTATTACATTCACTCTCGGAGAATTAGAAAGAACAAGGAAAAAGGGCACACACACACACCCTCACCACCAAAAGTACTTTGTAATCAATCTTGTGGAAAATGTTATTTTAAAACAATTTAACCTTTTGTGCTTGTGTTCTGTTTATATTTTTTTTCTTGTTGTTTTGAAATATTAGGAGATACCCTTTATTCTGATTGTGTGTGCTCAAAAAAGGACTGTGATCGTATTTTAATATAATTTACAAAAAAAAATGAAATAAAACAAAGACAATCTTTCTTGCAACACTTTCTTAATATTAAACTTTGAATAAGATTGAGTGACTTTGCATATCAACGTGACATGTTTGCTAAGGTATTGGCAGCTTTTTTTGAATCTGATTTAATATGCTCCTCATTTATTATATGATGAGTGAGGAATTTCACTGAAAAGTTACGGAAAATTCAAATCAAGTCCCTTATGGTTCGCACTCCATTGACATATCCAATTACAAAATCGAAGAAAATTGTTGGATTTTCAAATATGGCAGAGGACAGTGCATTTCTCTAAAATTGCGGAATTTTTAAAAAAAAACCGTTAAAAATCGAAGAATTTTCAAAAACCGTTAAAAATTGCAAAATTTTTAAAGCTGTGCAATTTCCGAAATAGCTCATTGAACTCCCGTGCCGTTTCCTTCTTGCAGTGTAATTTCAAGCAAAATTCCTGCCATGCAACATCACTTTAGATACAAACATTATAATTTAGTGTCAATTTTGTGACTTGTTATACATATTTTTTGAATATTTTTCTTCATGTTCATTGTACTTGATTGAAAAAAAATGTGTATATCGGAATTTGCATATTTATGCGAAGAAAATTGACTTGTTATTGATATGTTGTAAAATAAAAAGAGAGAAAATTCTTGACATATTTATCATACTATCAAAATATGAAATAAAATTTAAAATATAAAAATAGGTATCGTAATAAGAAAAGACATAACACGGAAGAAAATTGAAGAGCAATTTGTGTCAAAATAGGGTGTCTGTCAATATTTGTGAAAAATCGATCATATTTTTATGATTGTGAAGTTTTTCTTTAGGTGCATTATAGAAATAGTCTGAGGAAACGCGCGTAAAATGAAAGTCATATAGTGAAGTTCTAATTTATGATTAGTCGAAAAAAGGGGACCCCTAATGAAAAATCGCTGAAAGTTCAAATTTTTTAAAAATTTCATAAAATTTCACATTCATCTCTATTTTTGAACTGCCAAACATGGCTCAGGCTCTAAATCACAAGCTCTGATATCAAGATCCGACTTAAATGTCTCAAAAAAAAAAATTAACAAATTTCAGTGTCACCCTATTCAAACAAATGTTGCACTGCATTTATTATTATAATTTTTTTTTATATTTTTATTATAATCACTTTTCAATTGAACTAAATTTAAAAACAAAAATTTGGCACTTCAATATCCAAAAGACAAGAAAAATAAGTTTCAATAAGTTTCATATTCTTTACCTGTCAATTGGAAATTTCGATTCAAAAGACACATATAATAAGAAAATTTATTCAAATTCACCTCGATATCAAACTATTTTGAGACATACACAATAAAAAAATAAAACACTCGAATTTTGCATATAAAATATGTGGATGATTGTCATTGATGTTTGATTTGATTTGATTTCATTCCATTTGAAATGCTATTGAAGTCATTTTTGATATAAAATTGATATTTATGACAGTTAAAGTTCTAAAAATATAAATTTTAAATTATTTCCAAGCAATTAAATTGCATAAATGGCCTATTAGTGTAATGATTATCCTTGAAAAAAAAATTTCTTGAATTAATTTTTGCACGAACTTGGTATGATATTAAAAATAAAAAAAATTATATGAAAAACAAACAAATATGACGCGACATATGATAAAGCACTCTTGTGGGAATCATAAATAACTTTACTGTCACATTCTATTAAACGACTTCATGAACCGCAAAAAGTGAAATTGAATGTGTAAAATAAATGTGAACTTTTTCTTCGTCTTCTTCTTATTTTTTTGCTATTTCTTGGTTGTGATATAATTTTAATCTCTCTTTTTGTGTGTATGTGTGTATGGGTGTGTGTGTGTGTGTGTGTGTCGTAAATGTATAATATTAAATGAAGTTCATATTTATTTTGATTGTAAGCTCTTAACGATGCAATAATATGAATTATTACATTTTCCGTCACTTATCGCGACTGGTATCGAGAAAAAAAGTGATCAATGTAGCCGAGTGAACTTAATTTGACTTTTTTGTAAGGGATTTCGATTCAAGATAGATTGACGTTCAAACCTCAGGTGCAGTGGCGGATTAGCAGTGTCTGCAATCAAGTAAATGCAAGGAAGACAGGGCCGAAGGAGATGATTTTCGAGTTTCAAACTCAGTTCTGGTAGAATTTAAATGAAAATTTCATCTCATGGCGTTTAATGTTCAATTTCCCGGTCCATGCTCGTCATCGTGGTGCCATACCAAACTTTTACCCATCGCATTAGATGACTATGTTATAAGCAAACAAAATAATGATACACAATGAGAGTGACGGAAGTAAATATGAATTTTAATATTAAAAAAAGAACAATAAATCAACATGAAACATTAAAATTAAAAAGCTGCTTCAATTTTTTCCTATGCAACACTTATATTTTTTTTTAGATTTCTTTCTTAGAGCATTGTATAAGCAAATTTAGATATAAATTTTCATTTTTATGAGCCATCATTGTCAAATTATTCCATTTATTTAACATTTTATTACTCAATTCAACCCGAAAATTAGCAATTTTTCCTCTTCATCTGAAAGTCCAGTGTTTTTTTTAAGACACAGAAAATAAAAATAAATAAATTTTCGCAAATTTTGCACAAAAATAAAAATAAAACCAAAAATATAAAGGAAATGTATCGCAACATCCCATGAGAGTCATATTTCATATCTTTCCTGTTTCATTCTCACATATTATTATCATTTTATGAATTGATAGAAATATAAAATCGAATTTATTACGGACAATGTGAATGTGAATATGAATGAGAAAAAAAAGATATGATTATAAATAATTTAAAAATTCTGACCGATACATTTCAACCACATTCCATACATAAAACATTCATATTTTTTGTTGTAATATTTGTGTTATTTTCTAATACTAATGTTCAAATGTATAAGGGAAAAATGAAATCAAGTGAAATTCACCTCTACACACACATTGGATTAATAATTGATTAAGTCTCAAATCATTGATAATTGGTAAAATAAACTTACAACATCCTGTATTTGAAAATTTTATCATGACATTTCCTTTTATTTACTGGGATGATACAAGCAAAAATTCCAAAAAGTTGACTTTCAATTGGAAAATAAAGAAAGTGCAGTAAACCGATAAAATTTTAACCGCATTTTCCTTCATTTCGATTTTTTTTTAAATTGTATCGCCTCTGGGGAAGAAAAATAATGTGAATTTTTTTTTTCCTAAATAAAATATATGGGTGATTGGTTTGAAATTCTTGTTGAAGCTGGACAATAAATAAAATCAAACGATTTCAACACAGATCACGTTTCGTATTATTATTATTTTATTTAATTTTTTTTTGTTTAAAATGTGGGCAGTATTCGGACAGTCAGAGCTGATGTTCATGTCGATTTTTTTGTCGTTAAGATGAAATTGTGGATGAAATTGAGAATGAAATCGATTGTGCTTGTGTCATTATAAATGTGAACTGTAATTAAAGAATGAAGGTATTAAAGGAGGAAAAAAAAGGAAAAGAAAATGATAGCAAACACGCACTAAACCCTCATTAATTGTTCTGTCATTTATCACCCCATTCAAAATGCTCATCGACATTGTCGTTGTTGTGCCCTGCAAAAATTATCGCATGTGTGATGCTTTTTGTCTTTTCATTTTACTCTCACAGTTGTATTTTTATTTATTTGTATTTTTTCCTCTAAATGCCTCAATATTAAATACAAAAGTGTTTGTTTGATTGTTCTTTTGCATGTCTTTTGTTTTGTTTTTACTCACAACTCATGATAATCAACACAAAAACGCAGCAATCTTTTCATTTTCAATCCTGTATTAAATGAAATATATCCGGTAGAACGTTGAAGGAATATCTATTAAATGTTTTTCTTAGCCCTTTTTTGGTTCATTGTTTTTATTTTTATACTTCATCGTTTTGCTTCATTAAATCGATGTATTTCTTTGTATTTTTGCTTTAGGTTTTTTTTCCTCTCTTTTTTTGTACATTTGATGGACAAGGTAATTATTTTCAAGGGTTTTTCCTTTTATTATTTTATCTAATTGTGAACGTGCCATGCAATTAATGACCTTTGTGACACCATATGTATGTGCTTGTCAATTTGATGTTTGTCGTTTAGTGAGATATTTGAATTGTAGAGGACATTTCATGTAGGAAAATGAAAAAAGTGAAAGATTTACATTAAAAGCATTAGCAGAGGGAGAAAGCAGGGCTTTTAGATGAAAAATATTCTCTCAACTGAAAACCAGTCGGACATCGATGGGAATTAAATTTCTCTCTAAACTCTCAAAGGATTGAGCGAGAACGTTGAACACTGAAACAGACCCGAAACCTACGTCGATCACTTCAACTCGGCTTAATTGTAATAGTTTTCAATTAAAATTTGAAAAAATTGTTGAGATTCCAGGCGTGTGATCTAATTGTTATTTGAGTTCCAATTTTATTAGAGTTCCAATTTTTATTTGAGTTCCAATTTTTATTTGAGTTCCTATTTTTATTTGAGTTCCAATTTTTACTTGAGTTCCAGTTTTTACTAGAGTTCCAATTTTAACTAGAGTTCCAATTTTTATTTGAGTTCCAATGTTTATTTGAGTTCCAATTTTTACTTGAGTTTCAATTTTTATTTGAGTTCCTATTTTTACTTGAGTTCCAATTCTTACTTGAGTTCCAATGTTAATCCAAGTGAAATTTTTGATAAATTTTAATAATCTCTTATAAAATTTGACTCCAAAATTTACTTCAATGCCCTTAGAAAATTTTACAGTAAAAAATATCAAGGTTAAAGTCGTTGAAACTCGTTTGGGGAGGGTCCACTCGTCCGAGTCTGTCAAGGCTATTTATTACTTCAGCCTAACAAATATTCATATCAAGCTTAGTACGAGGCCATTAATGAGGTCCCATTAACTGTGTCTAAGCCAACAGAGGATACATTCAACAGCTTTCAAACCACAATTTCCTCAAATTTGCACTATTTTCATTGACTCTCTTAAAATTCCTTACTTTTCTCATTTTTTCATACCAAAATCACACTTGATAAACTTCATTTTTCTCTTTATGTTCTTCAACTTTATTTCCACTAAAATTGACCAGTTAACAAACACACTTCCAATCAAATGAATTGAGAAATATAATATTTTATTGAATCGACACAAGTACACACAACACATAATTTGTTATTTTCTTCACGTTTTTCTTCTCAATCAACTTGTTTGGACAGAAACACACAAAAAGGGTAAAGAAAAAACTTCACAAAATTGAATTAAAGTCAATCGAACAATAACAAGAAATTAAAATCAATCTTTAATATGCGTCATTAAGGGTTGATGTTATTTATCATCATCTAGCAGCATCAAGTACGTTATATTACATTTAAAGCACTAGAGGTATTGATTTTTATCTCATTCCTTATTGAATAGAGTCTATTCAAGTACTTACAAAAGTGGGAGTTGAACGGACTTGACTTGAGTTCAGGGAAAAGTTGATGAAGAACAACAAATAATTTTTTGTTTGTTACTTTTTATGTGTATTTTGCATTAAATCCATTAAAAAATTGTAATAAATTTTCCATTAAAAGTATTTTTTGCATATTTTAGTACTTGTGAGATGAGAGAGAAGACAAAAAAAATCATTCGTCGCGTAAGTATTTTGCTATTAAAGTAATAATATGTTTTTGCTACTTAATAATAAATAACAAACAATATAATGGCATCGCTGTCTTGAAACATTTTCCATTAGGTTCAGCAATAAATAACAAAGTAATACGAATAATTCTTAAGGTGTTACTAAATAGCCTATGTTTTTAATTGATGTTCGCCCCATTTCATTTGTTTTTTTTGTCTTGTGAATTTTCTTCATCGTCTTAAATGTTCACATAAGCTTACATCGTGGACATGTCTTGAAATGGATAAAATAATAATGTTGTGAACTTAAATGTGTGTCTGTGCATTTTCCTCTAAATTCATTGTGTAAATGTGAAAGTTTGCGTGATTCCTGCTTAATATAACATTAATATGTCAACCCTCGTGAGAAATGGACCATGTTTAGGTAATTACAGAACAAAAACGAAAAAAAAATTGCAGTAAATATGTCATTTTATTACTGGGTGATTAGTTACTTACTTAAAAACTTTCCGTTTCTCTATTTTTTTTTGTGATATTTAAGAGAAAAACAATAAATTGTCAACGATCTACCTTTTAAATGAAATGAAATGAAAACCATCCCTTAATTCATTAAATTTACTGTCATGGTCTTACAAACAAAATGACAAGTTTTATTACTTTTCTTAATAAAATAATTTTGAGTTCATATATCAGGAGATCCGACACTTTCCACAAGAATAAACAAAAACAAAAATGAAGTAATTGTCGGTTAACGACTATTTTATGACATAATGTCTATTATTTTTCACATTTAAGGGTCAAGTTTTAATACTTCGGTACACATAGAGCAATGTGTCATTCATTTATTTTTACTTTTAAGAGTTCTCTCTTATTATTATAACGTGAAAAGACATAAAACAAAATCATTTCAGTCATTATTCTTATTTCCCAAAAAAAGTACCTTGTACAATGTACAAATAAATGATAAAATGAGCATGTGTTAATGAAGTAGCACGAGAAATAATCTTTTAGATTTATGTAGATGAATTTTTGCCTATCGATTTCTCTTGGGACACATCTTATGTGTATAATAATAACAATAATAGGAGAAAATGAATAAGAAAATACAACAAAAAAAAAGAATAGTTTGACACAAGTTTGACCATTTCACAAGTCAAATGTAGAAAATAAATCACTCACGTTAAGGAACAAGAGAGGTCAAGCAAGGTGACATGGATTCCTTTGACAAGGATATTTTGAATATTTGAAAAAGATTTTCATGAATGTTTTATTTTTTGAATGGTAATCTAATTTCAAGGGTTTAGACATTTTTAACTGTAATTTTACTTTTTTTGGAATAAGATTAGTTTGATATCTGATATTTGGATGAAATTATACCAAAAGATGTAAAATTGCATAGAATTGCTTTTTGTACAGCTTCATCGATAATATTGACTTAAGTTGATATGGATTTATTTCCATTGAAGATTCCAAATTGTGTCAAAGATTTATATTTTGTCATCTGTTTTTATACATCGAAGAGTGGAACCAAACGAGGTGCTTACAAAGCATTTGAATTTTAAGCTCATTCCTTCCCCTTGGGAAATTTTTTCTTGATCTTAAATCATTTGAGCGCCATGTTAAGGTACTGCGAAGTTTTTTATGTCTTTTGCGTGAGTTTTTTTGACTTTTCATACATTGCTTCTCGACTGGCTTCACTTATCCCATTGATCCATCAGTTCTATGTCCTAAAGATTTTCCATTGAAATTTCTCACTCTTATCGATTGGATCAAAAAAATTAAAAAATCTACACTCTAAGTCGAAAACACCCCACTAACCACCCCGTATAATAAGCGTGGATAACAAGAGTGCCCATTATAGTCGATTTTATTACAAATTAACAGGAAATGCGATTAAAAATGTTCATTCATAAAACGACTTGTAAACGTCAATCAAAGATCTCCGTTTGCGCACCAAATCACTTTGTACTGCGGAAATTTTCAATTTACAGTGTATGAAAGTCATTAAAAATCGTACAAAAATCCAGGGATGGTTTGCGGAGCGTTCGAGCTTTCCATAAAGAGTTGACAGGGCATCGGTTATTTGACATCATCTTGAAATAATAGATTGTCAATCTTATTTGAATTTTTCTAAAGAATTCTCTTAATTACAAAAAATATTCTTTGAAAAATTGTGCTTTGGAAGAAATGCGAGCTCCGTCTGTGTCAGGATGCAATGCAATCCGATTTCTGAGCTTCTGCACTCCTGTAAAGTAAATCGTTCACGATCATGTTTTCTTATTTCATTCAAATTTTCTAACGCATTTCACCGTAAAAAAATCCACAATAAAAGATCAAAATTAATAATGAAAAGGCAAATAATAAAAGTAAAAATAACTCAAATATTGTATAGGGCACAAAGTCAAACAATAGAAGGGGTTTGTTTGTAACTAAATTATATTGTGTAAGCAAAGCTATTTTAACTGCACATAAATTAGATGCTAATAATAAGAAAACAAAAGAATTTCAGTGAGTGTGTCTTTTTGTTTGTACACATACACAAAAATTATTATAATTCACCGCCAGAAGAAAAGAAAAACGTGCACATAAATTTTTATAAATATTTTACCCTTGAGATGAATAAATATTGAAAAAATATATAATATATAAATGTAATATTTTTACGGTATTTTAATAGGCAAATAGAATTTCAAATGTCCTCATTACCACCGTGAACGTTGAGTCCGAAAAAAGGGGTAAATTACAATCCAAAAAAAAAAAATAAAGTCAAATGTTTATATTTTTTCTTCTAAACATTACAAGGCAAAAATATACAAAATTTTTTATTATTTGATAAGTTATTTTGTATTTTGTATTTATTATTATTAAAAGTAGAGGCAAAAAAGGGTGACAATGAATTTAATAATATTTTTTTTATTATAACAACAAAACAACTACAAATACTCCAGAGACTTTTATCATAATACTAATTTTACGCATTTCATCTCATCGGAATTTTTCAAGGAAGTGAAAAAAAATACAATTTTAATTATTTCTTTATCCTTTTATTTTATTATTATAACATTTTTTTTCATTTTTTTTTATTATTATAAGTAGAATCCAGAAAAAAAGACAAATTACATAACTTATTCATAAGATCCTCTTTAGTGGATTGTGTGTGTGTGCTGTGTGCATGTGTCTGTATGTATGGATAAAACAATATGAATGCTCATTTTTTTCATAATTATAATATTTTTTTTCCGCTGCGTTGCTGATGTGCTTTTCCTGGAAGCAAGTGCTGAGTAATGCAATCCTTTGGATATTTGTTTGGCTTTATTTTAATAAAAATAATAATAATTACATAAATAAAGGAAAATGAGCAAAAAAATGAAGCTATTGTTGTTTAAATTTTTAATGTGTTTAATATTTTTTTTCTCTTGATATTTTCTCATGTATCAGGATTTTATAATTATTTGCTTAGCGAAGAAAGGGTTGTGTTGTATTTTATTACGACGAGTAATTAAGCCATCATTTTTTATGTGTGTCCATAATTTTTCATATAATACATTGAGAAAATGAGGAGTATTATGAACAAAACATTTTTCTAATGGTCGTTTTTATTCAATTATGTTACAATTTTTTTGCTTCTCATAGGACCTATGTTTTAAAATTGTTATTTTATTTTATTTTATTTTAATGTAGGTTTTTTTTTGCTTCAGAAATTTCTTTACTAAATTCAATTTTTGTGTAATATGAGTTTTGTGAATTTTTATTGCCTGATTTTAGAAGGAAAAAGGTGAGATTTATTTATAAAATGCATATATTTGGATATTTATTTGCGGGTTTTTCATTTGAAAATTTATTGTTACGATTCATTTGGGAGTCATATTAGAAGATCTATTACAATTTGTGGTTTTTTGCCTATGTTTGACCATTATGAATACAAATTTATTGTTCTTTTTTGAATAATTTGCCTTTCGAATTGAATCTGAGTGAGTTTATTCAGATTTTAAGTGTGTGTATTTTTCACTTGAATTCTCTTTGTGCTGTCAAGTTTCTGTGAAATTTTAAAATTTTTAAAGTTAAAGTAGGTCAATTACGAAATTGAAACACTCTAAGTTGAAAACGGCCCGCAAATCACCCCGTAGTGCTTGGCGATAACCCAGCATGTGGGGTGATTTGCGGGGCTATTCGTGAATCGCTCAAGAAAAGGTCACTTCAAGGTATTCATGGCAGTTTTTGCTTAAATATTTAAAGATTTTCTTGACATTTACGACTAAAGCCACTGAAAAGTGAATCATATGCTTAAATTTATCAAATAATCGTTAAAAAAACATTCACCTTTCGCTGCATTGACTTTCATTCCCATTCGCATTGTATATTATGCGATTGTGGTTTTTTCAATAAACACAGAAGGCAACAGATACAGAAATAAATAAACAAGCAAAAAAAGACAGATAAAACCACACAAAACCTATTACATTATTGAGGATATCATATTCCCTCAAAACATTCACATATTTGTAGATAAAAAAATATCAAGTACCTTATAAGTGGGATATTTTCACTTAAATTTGATGTTTTACATCAGAATTTTCCCCCATTCATTGATAATATTTATTTTTTTTGTCTGGTTTTTTTCCATAATTTTTTTAGTATTATTTTTTTTTCAATCCTCTTCACATGTTATACAATTTGATGAGATGAAAAAAAACTTGTTGCAAATTTAATACCATTAGTACAGACACTCACATATCAAGTTAACTGTTAAAAAAATAAAATAAATGTTAAAAAAGTCCTTGGTACACATCCGATGAATTTGTTCACAATATGTCATGTATTCATCAATTCACTATAAAAAACATCAACCCCATTTCAATGAGAGTTCACAAAAGATAAATAGCCGTGTAAAACATACATAGAAATATTTGGATTGACTGGTACAGCTCACATTGACAAATCTTCCTTTCAAGTTTCTCTGTTTATTTTAATATTTATTCACATGTTAACTAGATGTTTTACTATTTCATTTTATTAATAGGATAAATGGTCATGTAAATGTCTTTCTTGTGTAAATATACGACAGAATGATTAAATGATTAAAATTTTAAAGGGTATTTTTACACATCAAAAGATGCGATTGTATGATAATAATTTTAAACTTAAATAAATAGCTTGAAGGGGTTTGAGTGAGAGAGAGAAATTGAAAATGACATTTTAAGTATAATTAATTAATTTGAAATAATATTTAATTGAAATGTATTTTTGGGTGTATGGTAAGGTAAGGTAAAGGAGTGTTCAGAAATAAATGAGATAAATCGATCTCTCATTTTGACTTGTTTAAAGATTTGTTTCATTTTTTGTTTGTTGACAAGTAAAATATAATTAAAATTGGTCATCCCTCTGAATTTGATGGATTAGTATTTTATTTTTTTAATATACCTTTCAATTTTATCTGTTATCTTAACACACACACAAACAACCATCAGAATTCAATATTGTTAGATAATTGCTTTGAAATTGATGATTTTGTAACATTTTGACCAATTTTGTTCAACAAATGGGTTTTTGATTGACATGAACGAAGGCACCACCACAAGTAAATGAATAAAAAATAGGAGATAAGACAAATTGTGTACAAATAAAAGACAATATTGGTCTCTCATTTTCAACAGATTGTCAAATGAATGAAAACAGTAATCGTGAATTGATTTTGCTAAGCGCATTTGAAGAATGGGAAACGCCAGGTGAGAGCACCAACTGATGACTTCTAGGGTGACAGCTGATGTAAATTGCAAGTCAGTGGTGTTACATGATCTGTTCCTAAGTCTGAAGGAAGTACTGAAGCTCATTTTAAATCAAAAGAGACGGTCAATCAAGCCCCAGCTCACTCAAGGAACCACAGCTCTAGCCGGTTGCAATGCTGTGATAGTTTTTCTGTGCTTCAAATCACTTATTCTAAATAACAATGTAAATCTTCCATCTACGCCTACAAAACCATTCCCAGTTTCAGTTTGGTCAATAGTTCGCTTTTTTTAGTATGTAAACTAAGGTCAGATGTAGCCAATTCCCTATACTGGTTAACAATAGTTTTCAATCTGGTCAGGGGCTCGTTCATACCATAATTAGTTGAGTGGGTCCCGATTGAAAGTCTTATCATAAAATTATAAACTATTCTTAAAACTACTCCTATTAACATTAAAATCAAACTTATGGCAAACAAATGCATTTAAAAAACGATTCACTGGCTCATTAGATAAATAGTTGTTTCTGCAATCGTTTCTCTCAAACATCCGTATTTGTCTGGTACGCACCACAGGACTATGAAAATTTAGCTTTTCCAAAATATCCGGGGATTTCACCTTATTTGTTAGGATGTCATACCCAAACATCACAGTGGCAGTTCTCATACGGTCTCTTAAATAGTCTAAATCAAATGTTTGACACATCTGCTCATAGTTGAGGTGAGTATTGACCGTACAAGTGAGAAATAGAGTGATCTTGATACATCGAATTGCTTGGCGTTTCTTTTAACAAATTCAAGCATTCTGCTAGCTTTCGCAATCTTTTGATCGGCATCGGCATGATCATGAAAGTGTATAATTTTTATGTTGAATTCATTTTATTACAATACTCCACCAAAAACAGACTCACCCCAAAAAAAAATTTTTTACTGAAATTCAATACAAATTTCCACGTTAAATTCTATTTTTTGTACAATACACTTTTAAAAGTAAACCAACGCAAAATTTTCTTTAGTGCAGTAAAATTCAACATTACTTTTTAGGTCTCAATTCATTTTCGTTTTTGTGTGTTAACAATAAACAATAATTGTAACACATTTTTATTTTTTTTATATTGTTTTATAAGGGTGTGAACTTTTTTGTGTTATTGTTAAACTAACAGTCAATGATGGTTTAGCTGGTCAATACTCTCTCACTCACTCACTCCATATCTATATCACGTGAAATGATTAATGAAATAAGACAACATTTTGATGGATTTACTTTTGTGTTGTCTTTCGATAACGATTTTTTCTAACAACAATTTACAACAAAAAGGGACATTAAAGCGTAATGATGCGAAAAATTAAATACTTTGATATAGGACAAGATTTAACTTTCTTTGATGATGACCACCCTGAAATAAATGTGTTTTTTAAAATCTTATGATTTGAATTGGACGACACTAATAAATTACGTGACAATTTTCTTATCGCACACTATTAATTTTGTGAAATATGATATAATAGTTGCAATAAAATGACAATAAATATGACTTGCATAATGAAATGAAAAGAATAATAAATTGAAATGAGATATAAAAAGATTATTTTATCAAGTAAAATTGTCACATAAACTAATGACAAAATATGAATGCTACTGTTCCTTGTTTCATATTGCAATTGTTGAAAAGTTTTATGGCTTATCAAGTAACTTTATCTGTTTCTTTTATTTATTGTTTATTTTAAAGATTTATCATTATTTTTATGTGAGTGACATTATACTGCAATTTTACAACTTTTGTTTAAGAAAGACAACCAGCAACAGCAACAACAAAGATGACGTTTCATATTTCTCTGAAAACAAAAAAATAAAACTTTTATTAAATTTTAACATACAACAGTGAATTTCAAACAACAAATTTTTTGTTTATGATACGAAACCGTGAAAATGATGTATTTTTAAACTGTCTTTCAAATTTCTTACAAAGAACATCAATTTTGAATGTTTTTATTTCAAACAGAACAGACTCATCACTGTCGTTGTGTCGTCATCGTAATCGTCGCTGTTAAATTTTGTTTTTTTTTTTATTTTCTAAATATAATATACACAAAAATATTATTATTATTATTTTAAGTCAGTGTTCTGTTTATTTCATACTTTTTTGAATTTACTTTCTTATACGATTATACGACACGCTCCATTAAACATTCATAACTTTTGTTTTTTTGATTAAATTTTAATATTTTATTTCGCGTTCTTTTTCATCCTCTCATCATCAGTTAATTTTTAAACATAGAGTTAAATCAAAAAATTTTTACTTGTCTTTTATATGCAAAATAAAGAGCGACAATATGAAATCTATGAAAATAATTTTTGGAAGAAGAAAGAAGTTTTTATAACCCCATTTAGTCATGGAAAAGATTAAAATTATTATATCGCGATTTTATGTTCAGAAAATTGTTTTTAAAAGGAAAGTTTTTGTGCAAACAACAATGTGTGCGAATCAAAAGATGTCTTTTTTGTGATGATACATTATTAATATGGTAAATATTGTGAAATGTGATTAAAATATGGATGAGTGACTTTTATTTGTGTCTTTTCAAGTTGAGATTTTCGCAATATGTGATCCAATCATTTTAAGTACGATTTTTGCTAGTGTTATAGGGCGGCTTACGAGCAAGTACTGCGATAAGCTCAATTGAGGCTTCAGTAGGAAAAATTGCTCACCCCCAGAATCTATCTCTAGGGTGGCTAACATTTCTGGACTCTCACTCCTCAGGTCAAAATCCACTTCAAATTATTACATTTTTTCAAATAAATTTTTCAAACAAAGATGTCTTTGTACAAATTCTTTTTCAATTCAATCAAATCACATTTAATTCAAATTTCAAAGGACTGTAAAAAAAATTCATTCATTTCATTTCAAATTGACTCAATTTCCTTTTCATGTCAAATAAATTACAAAAAATAGATCAAAAGTAGCCATATACTTTTCATATCATTACATCTTTTATGCTTATTTCACTTTCATTACATTTCACTCAATATTTTTTTCTCCTTTCATTTAATATCCAAACAAACATCAACCAGGTAAATACGCTTTGAATAATATCATCACAAATAAACAATTATCAAAATTATTTGTTTACATACAATTTGAAAAATTTTACTTATTTTGTGTGTGTAAGTGAAGGAAAATAATAAGGACTTGGATAAAAGTTAAGTATCTTATTCAGTTTGTCTTTTCCCACAAATATACTTCCTTATGTTCACTTTTACAAGAGCAATAAAATAAGTGGAATAAAATAAATACTATGGAATCATAAAAAATGAAATAAAATAAAAGAATCTTAGAATTAGCTTGGGGTAAATTGATTGTGTATGAATGGTACATTTTTGTTTGTTTTGTACTTGTATTTTTTTTTTGGTTTTTTATGCTTTTTCTTGAAAAAATTGAGCTTGGGTGAGTGGTTTGCATGTCTGTCGGTCTGATATGAATTGACGGACTTTTTCAATGAAAAAATGTCAAAAATTATGGATGTAAGTGAAATTTTCATGATAATGATAAATTTAAAATAATTCGGAGTTTCCTTCAAGATTCGAGATCATTCAAGAGAATAAAATCGCAAGAAAAGTTCAAGGAGATTTTTAAATTTTCTCTCAGAGGCTTAGGAATGATGCTTCTCTCATATGAGCTGCGCTCATGATTACTTTCATTGATAAATTCATGATTCTACGTTTTTTGAGCTGCCGGAAAACCAGGAGACGATTGAAAATTATTTTTGTCCTGAACTTAGTCAGGGCGGATTGAAAATTATTAACGACCCTGACATTCTGTATGATTTTCTTTAAAATTACTCTAAACTTAACTTTTACAAGGCGATCGACTGCGGCCATTCTCGAATTTGCTAGATTGCCCATATGGCTAATCCGCCACTGAACTCAGTGATTCTGATGGTCCATAGGTTCATTGGATTCATTTTTGAAAAATTTCTGGCATTTTCCTTACGTTTTTGGCCAATTCGCCATCTAATATAATTTTTTTTCACAATTAACATGACATCATGCATGAAAATGCACTTTCAATTCATCATTCATTGAAACACTTTTCCATTTAATTTAATTTTTTTTCCTTTTGGGGGCAATATAAGACGACTCACTTTTTGTTTGAGTTTTTGTTACATTTAACCTTTAATGTCGTTGAAAACTCAAATCCAAAGAAAATAAAAATGAAAAGATCAACATTTTTTTAATACTTTTCTAAGGGTGAAATTTTTCTTGGAATTGGATAAAAGAGAAAAGTATTTTTCTCTTTTTTTGTTAAATTGCCTTAATCAAAACGTAGGCAAAGAAAAAAATTAAATATAAGTGAATTCGCCCTTATTATTCTTCTTATTTCTTGTTTTCTTACATATTTTTTTTTTCATTTTTTTTGGGGGATTAAACTGAAAGATTAGACACTTAATGTGATGTTTTAATACCTTTATGATTGAATAATAACATAATTTGACTTTGATTATGCAATTATTTGATTTTTTTTTGTCCTTTTACTGTAAAAAAATTAACAGTGAACTTTTTAATTTGTTTTAATGGAACTCTTAAATCCATTACTCACTTTTCACTTTTCAGACAATTTTTTTGAGTCAACCCATTTTAATGGTTCTCTATTTTACTTGTTATTTTCTTGCTGTGTAACCATAAATCAATTAATTTCAATTAAAAATTAATATTTTCACTACATAATTTAACATTACAAAAGACTTTCGCGACAAAACACTCCATTTAGTGACATTGTTCATTATGCAGTGTATGCGCGACCACCCCTTCAATTTATTTCGCGTCTCAAAATCTATTTTTCTTTACAGATTTTCCTTTCTTTTGTAATTTACGTTTCTTCATTTCATTTCAACACCAGACATAATGCCATCAGCAAAAAAAATGTGTATTAAAGGAATCAGTAGCACAAAAGTAAAGTAGAAAAAAATCACAGAACACATATATTAATAGCACTGGGAATTAAATACTCCGTGTTTATTTTTTCACGAAAAAGACATTAACCGAAAAAAAAACAATACACAACAACTGGTAATGTGATACAATTTAACTGCTTTCTTTGCTTTTTTTGTTTTGGTTCGTATTAAATGAAAAATGTTTGTTGTTGTTGTTGTAAATTGTAAAAAACGCGCGTTGGTGGTGATAACAATGTGCCCAAGTTAAATTGCTCAAACACAATCCAAAAATAAATAAATGGATAACAAGAACAAGAGAACAAGGGTGAAAATTGCAGTGTTGTTATTCCAAATCATTTTTCATTTCATAACCTATTAGACATTCTCTCACTCATTTTGGTTTATGTCGACTGATTGTGTTAGTTGAAAAGTAGAGAGAAAAAAAAACAAAAAATAAATCAAATTAATTATACTATATTTGTTTCCTTGTCATACATGAGTCCATTTAAAAACACGCAAAATTCATGTCACGATATTATTTTGTTGATGATGGGTTTTTTCTTTCTTTATATTATTATTTATGCCATTTCGACATACAATCTTTCATGTACCACAAAAGACATAAGAAATGACACAAATTAACATCACATCTGAGACAATTTCAACTAAATCACGTACAATGGACACTTATTATGTGAATATTTATAAATAAATAAAATATCTATACATTATTTTTCATTGACTTTCATCAAACTCATATGATTATAAGCAAAAAAAAACAAAGAAAAAAAACTTGTAATAATATTATTACACTGAATTTTGTTATTTTTTTCATTTCATCCTTTTCCTTGTGTCTGATTATGTTCGTCTATTAATTTACGACAAAATGCCATTCTTTTCCTTTCATTTTCCTTGTAATACACATATACATAGAAAAAAAAGGAAAATAAAACACTTGTATCAAGATAAATTGAGTGTTTTTATATATGTGAGATGTTTAATATCAAAATATCTCACTCGTTTTACATGAAATATGTGAAACAATTCATCATATTTATGTCTCGATTTATCCAGTTCATCGCGTCCTTTGCTTTTCCTATTTATTATTGTTATTTTTATTATAAACTTTCCTGTTTTTTTTTCTTCATTTTCAAAGCAATATGTGGACATGACTAGGAAAGTCCTCATATCACGCATATGATGATGATGATAAAGGAGACACATGCGATGTTTTTTTTCCCTAGTTTCTTACGGAAAATTATTACAATTGAGATAACAAGGAAAATTATAAATGGACTGATATAAAGATAAAAATTCTTAAATGTTATCTTAATTAAGTTGAAGAAGTTTCATTTGAGGTTAATCAAAACAGTTTTCTTCATATTTTTACTTATTTCTTGAATAAATTCAATGAAATCAATTTTCAATTAAATCCAAAGAAATACCTAAAATGACAAAATGTATGGTTTCGTTCAACTGATAATATAAAAGTGTATCAAAAAAAACAGTTGTCTGTAATGGTTTTTATTACATTTTATGCACATTTTTATTGAATTCACCAAAAAAACATATCAAATCAAATTGAAATTCAAATCAAGTAAAGTGAATATCTGTTAATGTGAGGTTTTCTGTGTAAAATGACGAAAAAGACTAGAAAACCATGAACATTAAAATGATTTGGTTTAATGTAAATGGAAAATTGCAATAAGGTAAAGTTTGGATATTTATGATTCATGTCCTGTTTTTTTTTATATATTTGTTTCTAGATATCGTTAAATTTTATTGAGGAGAACTTTGTGCAGGTACTTTAAAGTAATTTTTTTTGAAAAGTTTTCCTTTTAGAGAAACACAGGTTCTTATTATATTTCAGATCTTTATTAAATATCTTTGATTTAAGGGACAATTCGTCCGTCTTTCATGAAGGTTTACAAAAAAGAGGAAGCGGTAGTTAACGTTTATCCCTTACCTGCAATTCCTTCCCAGCTTACCAAACTGTAAGGTAAAGACACCATACAATGTAAGTATCATAAATCATTTGTTTCGGTAGTAAAAGCCCCTTGGCATACATTAAATTAAAAAATTGTCAACTAAATCAACAAATTATAAAATACGACCAATAAAGATGAATTTGAATTTGTTTCGGTACCAAACATATTCCAAGCTTCAGTCCATAGTCTGTTCTTTAAGAGATGGGATGCAGAAGGAGACACAAATATACGATTTTAGATTGCTAATGAGATTTACAAGCATTGAAATCAAATATGATCACTTCAGCACTTTTGCTCGATTGCCTGGGTATCCTTAAAGAACTGGAACAAGGTTATGATATCACACTGATATAGACACCAGGTAAAAAAAGGATTGACGTAAATGAAATGGCAGACGTACTGGCCAGGAAAGAATCTGAAAGCACAGAGCCCTTTTGCGGATATGGCTTTAGCTTTTCAAAATACTCTCCAACTACTGGCAAGATATGAGAGTATGGTTATATTAGATACAATCTTACGGAATTTCACTCCAAAGACTTTATAATTTATTCTCAGAAAATAAGCGAAACTGAGATGAGTAGATCAGATCTAAAAATGCTCATAGGACTACTTTTGGCTCATTTTGATCTTACATAAGATTGGCAAAAACGAATCAAATTTTTGCAGACTTTGACTCGAGCAGGATGAAAAGTCTAAACATATACTCTGCAATATGAGACAAAAGCTATGATAAGACTACAGCACTTTTGAGAAAACTTTCGATTTATCAAGAACAGAGACCGTATTTCTCCTTGTCATACATTTCATAGACCAAAAATTTAATTAACCATCTTTAAATTCAACATAATTTAATTTAATAAGACAACAACCATGCCATAAAAAAATCCAAACAACATCAACCTGACATTTAAAACACACAAATATCTTAAATTAGTTTAATAGTGCTTTGTTTCAATCACAATGCGTTCAACTAAATACAAATACATAATCTTAAAGTCATGTACCTTTGTGCCTCCTAGCAATCACTTTTATTGAATGGTCCTTTCTTCATTCGAGCAAATTTTCTTGAAAGTGTAGTATTATTTTATTTTAATATTATTATCATAGAGCACATACACTGAAATTAGAAAAGAGACGAGAAATTTCAAATCATGACATTTATAACTGGAAGTTAGAAACCAAAGATTTAATAATAAAATGTTATGTTTTCTTCTTCATCTTCTGTAATGTTATTTGATTTGGTTTTGTCTTGTCTTTTAATATCAACTCAACTCTGACACTGTACAAGACACGATTAAATATGGACTGAGAAAAGAATTTTTCTTCAACTTGACATGAACTATGTTAAAGTCACTTCAAACGACAGACAATGTTTGTAAATATTTTAATTTTAATTTTTATTATATCAATGTCTTATGAAATTGGAGGTGGAAGAGGACGAGGAGAAGAAGGTCAATTAAGGGGGGAAAAATTGAACGATACATGACATTTTATATTATAATTGTTTTAAAGTACAAGATGTTTTTTCATACCAAAATTAAATCACTCATTTAATTACTAAATTATTTATATTGTGGTTTCCCTTGTTTTTTTCTACATTAAACATTAAAATGAATAGGAAAAAAAGCAAAAGCAATCTTAATATCTGACACAAATCCGTAAAAAATGTGGTTATAAGAATGATAAATATCTCATTTTTTTCTTGGCTTACATTTCACCCTCTTACACAATTTATATGTCTAATTACCCTCTTTACTTAGTTTGTCGACTTATGTTAATGTTTCTTTTTTGATGATATCTTTTTTTTCACAAGAAGCGTCCAAGAGCAATTAAATTATGAATTGATGATTTTTTAAAACCGTTTTTAACAATAATTAAGGACACTGTAATAATAAAAAAAGTGTACTATACAAAAACGGACGTGTTAAAATATTGCAGCTTAGTGAGGGAGCATCTGCTATTTTCTTGTAAGATTGTGAATTAAAAAAAAAAAGTTAAATTAGAAAAAATGATACAAAAAAAGAAGGATAATACTTTAAATTAATTAGACTAAATATTTTATTTTTAAAGATATGATATGAATCAAAATCTTTTTTTATTTAAATGCAACAGTTGTCACACTTTTATCCCTTTTTATTTTTTTCATTTGAAAGAGTTTGAAGTTTAAATTGAATTTTTCTTGTGGGTAACCACTTTTCATTGTATTTTTTGAAGAAAGTAATCTTGGTCTCAAAATTTTATTTGAAATATGTCCTGGCATCCTGTACTGAAAATGCATGTAAAATTCGTCGTATCGATGTAAATCGAAAAAGCTCTCGAGAAATTTCAATTTTTAAGGGATTGCAATAAGTTCTATAAAAAATAGTGCAAAGAGAAAGACAGCATACGGATCAAAGTAAAAGGAAAAAAAAAGAAATTTAAATACCTTAGAACGCAGCTATTGCTGTTGCGAAGTGGTGTAAAATCAACTCAATGGTCCTGAACATTGACAAATGTGATGTGATAAGTTTCTCCAGGACCAAAGACTTCGACATTAATAATTTAAAGAGATATCTGGGTTGATAGTGAATCGAGTAATTAAAGATCTCGGAGTCTGGCTTGACACAAAGGTTTTTTTTAAACGGCTCACTGATATCGTCATTAAAAGATTAAAATCAATTCTTGGATTGATCAAAAAATTTGGCAAAGAGTTTAATGATGTCTTCACCCTGAACTCCTTGTTTTCATCACTTGCGCTTCCAATAATTGATTATTGTAGCATAATATGGATGCCTGACTATCAGGTTGACTATGCCAGACTCAAATCAGTTCAAAAGCAATTTTTGCTCTTCTGTTTAAGAAATTTAGGTTGGCGAAGCTTTCAACTCCCTCCATATGCACACAGGTTGAATTTACTTGAAATGATCACAATTCGAGACCGACAAAGATTGAACTGCTGTTCGTTCATTTATCATGTTGTAAGCCACAATATTAACTCTAGTCAATTATCCAACAGTATTCAAATTAGAGATAGTAGTCATCACGTTAGACGGACCTTTCGGAGGTACAGTTAGTTGACTGTAGTCTTTATTAGACGAATGAATAAATAAAAATCAAACGACGGCCTAAGAATTCGCAGTAACTAACTCAGCTTAGTTTCTTCGCATCGAAATTGTCTTTTTTTTTAACTTTTTATATATGGTTTGTGATATCCATAGACCACCAAAGTAATTTTCAAGCAGAATCAATATCAAAAGACATTTCGTGTCACCAAAACACATTACATGACTCTCACATGGACAATTAATTAACGTTATGTTACAAAAGCAACTTATTTTTTTATCAAAATTGTTAATTCCCATTTTATCTATCGTGAATCTCGCGTTTCAACACCTTTCCTTCTTCATCGTCTTCTGTATTTTTCTTTTTTTGCTTTGTACTTTAACTATTTGCTCGCTTACATAAATAATTTGCAACATAATACAAATTTTAATGTTAGAATGTTAAAGTAAGCAGTAAGTAAGCAAAGTATCTTAAATATAAAATACAAATAATCAATATTTTTGTTATGTATCTTTTTTTTTGTTGTTGTTCTTGCCACAGTTCACGAGTTATTATTATTGTTATTCTTTTCTGCTTCTTGTATATCTATCTCTCTGTAATGTAATGTAACACATTGAAAATACTTGCGCAAAGATCTGAAAGATTTTCATTTTTACTTTTATTGTTTTTAAGTGAGTGTACACACGGATGAAGTTCAATATTCAATGGAATGAGATACATTTTTAATAGTAATGAGTTTACGTTTTTCTTATCACAAAGAATTTTTATTATTTTTTTAAAATATTTTTTCTTACAATGTCTTAAAAAAACATCGGTTCTGACATTGTATTGCAATGAAACAGTCACAAATATTTGTAATTTATTAATTTAATGTAAAAAAAGAAAGACATGAAACATGCAATGAACATTAATTAAAGGACAATATTGATAACGGTCTTGTGTTAATTAATTATTTGAGCATGAGTTTTCTTGTTAAAAGAAGAATTTTTGTGTGAAGGTGTTTTGTGTTTACCTTTTTATTTCATTTTTAAATGGATTTGACAAGTCAAGTATCTCTTAGACATTTTTTTTTGAAAAATGAAAAAAAAACAATATCAAAGAAAAGGAAAAAGGCTCACTTTTTTTATTAGGCGTTTAGCCTCTAGTTGTATACGAGAGAGAGGAAGATGAACTTTGAAAATGAACGTTTTTTTTGTTTTTTTAATTTAATTAAAAAAATGTACCACACAAAAGTAAACAAAACATCAAAAGGAAATTCTTTTCATTATATTTTTTCTCTGTTAAGCTGATTTCAATAATAAAAAAAACATCATCTCATGGTATGCAATAATGTCCAATTGAATAATGTGCGGGATGAAGATGTAAAATGATGAGGATGATTTAAATTTAAAGTTGGATTTTAATATTAAATGTGAAATGCAAAGTTTTAAAGTAAAATTGGAATACTTTGAATTTATTTATGAGAAAAATTCTTAGCCAGCCAGTGCGTGAAGATTCAAAGATGAGCTAATTTTAACATTCAAATTCCTTGAGTCTCATTATCTTTACTTGTATTGTCCTTTTAGACATATTTAGGGCTTATTTTTTGTGTGTGTTAAGTCAAATTATTTCAGACACGTTATTAAATTGAGTTATGACAGGAAAAAGCAGAAAATAGTTAGGTGAATCGGTGAAAGCTTCTCAAAGGTTTGTATCAAGATCCTTTCAATTTTTGGATTTAACATTGTTTGGCCCTGTCACTTTTTCCGACCATCATCCATTAGCTCAAAATACTCAATCGAAGAGAGATCTGCCTTTTTGGACTGTAACGGTTAAATTTTTGTACCTTTCGAAATATTTTGAATAAAATAATAGTGGTTTCATCAAAATGCACTTTTCTCTGCCATTTTTGTATATCACAATTCAAATCATTGTCCTTAAGTTAGGTGAGAGAACTTCAAACAATCTAATCAGTATATAAATCGGGAAAAACACATAATAATGAATTTCATTCATAACATTGATGTACATGTCCTTAAAATATTGATGAATTAAAGACCTTGTTATACAAACAAAGTACACTTTTTTTATTACTTTTATTATTCATAGTCGTTTCTCACCCTCTTTTTTCTCATTGTTCTTCTTTTTTTGACGTTATTTAGCATGTGAGAATCAGATTTTAATATCCGGTGTGCGTGATATGCGTTTTAATTTTCATTCAGGTTTGTATTTTAACATTAAATTAATACTTGTTAATAGATTTTCTTTTCTTTTTATAACTACTGTGCCCTTATTTCGCTTAAACTTTGAATAACTAACAATTAATCGATAATTATTGCACAATTTCATTATTTCTTTAAAATTATTTTAACATAAAAGTCTCATGTCAAGCAAAATGAATCAAAACAAGGTTCCATGCATCATAACCATCATGACATTCCATAAATAGTATTCTTTTTCATGTCTATCACAAATGTTTGAAATGAAATGAGAAAGAAAAAAAAAATGATAAATTGCATTTAGATTAAAATGTAACAAGTCATGTTGCAGTTGTTTTTGTCTTTGTTTGATCAATCTGTCTAAATCAAAGATGGAATTGAATGAGAATTAAAATGAAATTGACCAGATTAAAAATAGCTAATTAATCTTGAGATTAAAGAAATAAAATATTAAAACAAAGTTTTACAAAGCATCTGTTGATTTCGAATAATTAATCACTTATTGATTCGCTTTGGTGTGTATACACTTAACGGCATCGAGACATCAAATTAAATAAAATCTAGATAAAATTTATGGGACTAGAAAGAGAAAATATATACAAAATTACAACAAGTACCATATGTCATCCTTGATTACATTTAACTTGCTCACTGCCATTCCTTAGCACCCAATTGCTACAGAAAATTCGTGTACTACAAGATAATAAATGGCTTGATTATAAGCGAGACGTGCAATTATGTTAATTTGACCTTAATTAAAATTTAAGTGGAATTAGGAAAATGTTTTTCTTATATTATTTTTTTTTTAAGTTGGGATGTTTTAAAGAAATTTGTGTACTTTCAACGTATTTGGAGGATTCACCCTTAATTTATAAGTTTAAATTCATTTGTGTCGCCTGTATATCGTTAAAATTCATTAAAAAACGGGTGTGCTTTGATAAAACCTGAAGGTAAATGTGAATTTCAATTAAAATATAATTCATCACTTTGATTTACGTTTTCTTTAGATGTAAGTACGATGATAAAAATTCCATTAACCCTCGATTTAGCGATGAGGTCTGGCCAGGCCCCTACATTTTTTGGTTTATACAAAAAAGTCATATTTTTATGAGATTTTAGTAAAACTGACCTGAAGAAAAATTGTAGAAAATATTTCAAGCTATAACTTTGCTGAACAGACGAGTCCGTTTTTTTATTGCCTTCATCATCATCGAAAAAAGTCAGTCTAAAAAGGTTATTTTTGCTTGGAAAATTTCATAGTCCACCACGCTCCTCATCATCCACCAATTTCATCTGAAATCATAAATCGCTTGACCAAATTTCAAGCAAACCTCTGATTTATAATTTTCTTAGAAATCACAGTTAACAGTTAACACCCATCATAAAATAGTAATTTGTAATATTTCATTTAACTCATAATAAAACATGTTAAAATATTGTGACAACACATTTTAAAAATGTCAAAATTGTCATTAAAATACAAAATTCATCATTCATAAGTGGTTTCTATTTCTCACTCATTTGTAATTTATTTTTTTTAAAAAAGAAGGCGAAGAAAAAAAGTCACATAAAATTCAAATCATTCAAAATACCAATTACAATAAAAATAATAATTATTATTATTATTTTTGTGGTCAATATTGGATCTTGAGTTAAAATTTATTGAGATCATTTTTGTGCGAATTTTATGTGTCAGACAAAATAAGTATCAATTTAATTTGAAATGCACTTTTTAAACTGGAAATTTTTTTAAAGAGGGAAATGTAATTCGGAATTATTTTTATTGCAAAAGCAAAGTCAAGATTACTTTTCAATACAAATACAATAAATAAAGGTGTATTTTTGGGACGTGATCTCAATATCAAAATCTTACTCCCTTTGAACATATTTTTTTTTTTGATAAAAAAAATTTGAATTTATGTAAGAAAAATGTCAAAATTCAATTGAATTGAATTCTTCGTACATTCCACATACAGAGATAGCATGTGACAAACCATAAGAAACACTTGTGGTATCCCTTAGAGGTTAATATATCTTTTAACTGTAGTACGCGATAATCTTCTCCTTTTACTCGTAACATATAAACAAGTTGCCTTTAATGTAGTGTATAAAGAATCAGATACACAAAAAATAACCCCCTTATGACGATTTTCACGTGTGTATAAGGAAGTCAAAAATACTTTTCCATGTCACTTTGCAAAAAAAGAAAGAGATTCAAGTTTATTTTATTTTATATAAATGTGTAACGATAATAATGATTATGATTATTGTTATTACTATGGCCTTTTTATTGTTTCTACATGACACGATTTTGTGGCTTCTTTTCTGAAACATTATATTTTTTTTATTTTATTTCTATCTCATAATACATTAAAATCTACTCTCTATTTGTATGTCATTTATTTAACATTATATGGGCAATATAAAATTATTACACTTATATTTTATGATTTTTATTGGTAGTGAGATTGAGTGTGTATATGTGTGTGTGTGTGTGTGTGTGTGTGTGTGTGTAAATGAAAAATTCATAACATTTTTATGAATATGATAAAGATTTATTTATTACTTCACCTTTTTTGAATGAATATTATGGAAATTAATATTTAAATGTGTCATTTTATTTTTATAAGAAAATATCTGTACTAAAATGCAATTAGAATGAAATATGAAGAAAATACTCGGGAAATACTGATTTGGATGTTTAATTGGGTGTGTGTGATTTAGAGGCTTCTTAGATGTTTTCAATTAAAAACAAAACGAAATCATTTTAATAATTATTATTTAAACGATTCAAAAATTTTCTTCTTTTGTAACTAAAAAATATAGGCACTACTCTGATTAGCTCAAATTCTTTATCTGAAACGCTTAAAGGTCTAGGTCGAAAGTTTCGAAACCACTTAAAAACAAGATAGCTTAAATGCTTAAGTTTTTTAAAAATATTATTAAAAACTGAGTCATTTTTCACAATTCACCTTAATTGCAAACCCACGCCACAGTGCTTGGCGATTCGTCCTGCATACAGTTTACTTTATGGAGTGAATGCTTAATATTACTTGGGTTAAGCCAGCGAACGATGATGCACGAGTACAACTCCTTGAAGGCAGCATACAAAGTGAAGCAAACTGCGTTCAACCAGCTCGCCACCCCAGAAGAAGCATTGGGTTAGAAGCTGGTGGAACAGAACACAACCCGGCAAGTCCACCAAAATAAATTGGTGAAATCTGTCACCGTAACCGAGACAGGCAAGGGTGTAAAACGAACCCATTGAATGATAATTTGATTTATAATAAACGTTTGAAGTAAATGATTATGTCTTTTATTTAAAATTTCCAATTGGATCCTCCAGAGAGGGTTCTGAGAGGGTTTTTGTAATATAAAGATCGGTTTTTAGACTTCCCTGAAAAAAAATCCTAAGACAAGGTCGTTGATGAGTATACAGTTCGATAGAGGATCTAAAAATAAAGTGTCTTGTATCTGGGGTTCTCGATATGACCCTCCAGCGGGTCAGGAGAGGGCTTTTTGAGAAATTTTAATCGTTCTTAGACTTTCCTGAAATTTTATTTATTTATTTTTCAAATATGTTTCTTATAAAAAGATTTCTAATATTTTTTACCATGACCGACTTTTTTAAAATCACCAAAAATCGCAGAATTTTCAAAAAAAAACCGTACACTTTTAGTTGATAACTCCTTGCAAACCAACCCACATTATAAGCGTAAACTACTAGAGTGCCCATGATAGTTGATTTTTTTATGCAAATTAACAGGATATGCGATTCATTCATCAAACCCCTTATAAGCGATAATTAAAGATTTCTGTCAATGGACCTAATTACTTTGTAATACTTAAAAACACGAAAAATCGCAGGATTTATTTAAAAAAATTCGAAGGATTTTGATTACACTAGTGTATAAATTTAATTAAATATTTTTTAGAATCGCTGAAATTTGTAATTTTCATTTTCAGAAAATTTTGAATTTGGTTGATAGGCGCTAATTCATTGATTTCTTCATAGTGTGATTAGTATTAATTTAACAAAGGTTTTAATATTCAGGGAGTATGAGATTAAAATGAGAGTGATAGAAAGAGAAAGAGAGAGAGATTCATGACTGTAACCATATTTCCTGTGATATATTTTTTTCATGCTCAACTTTGATAACTTTAAACCACATCACATTTAGTTCATAATCCACATAAAATAATTTATAGTACAAATCTCAGTAATTTAAATCAGTTACAATTTGATGCAAATGTTGTGCAAACCATTAACAGAGTTGCCAATATCAGCACATTAAATAAAAAAAATATAAGAGAAGAAAAAGGAATGTGAACAGAAAATGATATACTACGTGTTATTCCCACGACTTTATACATAATATTTAGTTATGTTTACTGCTGTTGCTGCTGCTCTTTTTTTTTAGTTATTATTATTATTACTTATGTTTATGTACAAAACTCTTCTGTATGTTCAATTCACATACAATAATGTAAAAAAAAATTTATATTGACTTGACGACTATATAATTATTCATTACTTGGAAGTCGTTTATGCCGACAAGTATTAAAATGTTACCACCATACATCATCATGATAACTATTTATAGTATAAAAATACGTTAGTTAGCATTATTATTTATCGTCCTTCATTTGTCTTGAACGAAAAAAAATACATTTGAATTGAGATAAATTGTAATAGAAATAAAAAAAAAATCAATTATTTTAAAGTCGCATTTTAAATTTCATTGTAAAGGCCCCATAACACTTTAAAATGAGTTTTCAGCTGAAATCGGAATCCCATGCAACCTTGTTGCACCAAATTATTCGTAAAAAGGTACCATTAAATTCACTTTACTGTTCTTGAAAATCAAAATTAAAGCCTCATTTTATTATATAAATTCTTCTAAAATTTAATATTAACTCTAATCACATTAAAACTTTATCCCAAGTATATGAAGTGAAATTTGATTGAAATACATATAAAATTTCCTTAAATTCTCCTTCATTTCAATACATTTTCTGTGCATGTTTAAATGAGAGAAAGAGAAGCCTGAAAATTGTTATGTATTACATTATATACGATACAAGTCGTTTACATTGTAAATATTTTCTTCAAAAGTTTCATGTGAACAAGAAAAAAAAGAAAAGAGTAGGAAAACAAAAATTCAACAACAATGTGGAAAGAAATTAATTAATAAGTTTAACTAGATCGACAGAAATCGATATTTTACATGTGTTTGAAATTTAATATGAAACACGCACACAGTTTATGAACTCTTTTTAACTCATTCATGCGAATTTCAGTTTAATTTCTAGGATAAAGTGTTTTTTTTTGAAAAGGAAAAAAAGACAAATATGAAATGAAAATTGTGAGAAGGTGGACTTTTAAATAAAAGTTATGAATATTATATGATATTTTTTTCATATTTTTCTATGTATTTCATTTCTAAGAAAAGCCAACTTGTAGCTCGTATCCCATGGTTTCAGCGATGACTATTGGTGTGTTTGCATTTAGTATTGCACCAATTGTGTCACCATTTAGGTCTCAATGTTGATAAAAAAATATACTGTTATGGTTTCATTATACGACACTCTGTGTGTATGTATGTGTGTGTGTCTCTGTATTTGGTATGGGAAAAAGTGTCCTCTGTATTTTTGTTCAAGCAAATTTTTGTCACTGCGCATTTTCGAGAAGGCGTTTCCTTTTTAATGTACACCACATGTAAAGAGGTTCCTTTTTTTATCCAGAGTAAAATCACAAAAGATCAGTGTAGCACTTATATGTGAGAGGATAGCTAGAGCTACTTCTCTTATAAATGTCCTTGTACATAAAAATTTTATATGTCGTTCCTTTTTATTTTATTTTTTTTTCAAATGTCTTTGATATACCAATTTTTAAGGCTACTCTGTTTGTATGTAGAATAAAAATTGCCAAGCCTACTATTTGGTTCATGCTTAAATGTATCGTATGAAGGGATATTGGCCTTCTTTATGATAAATTAATCTCTGTTGTTACATATACATTGAGAAAAATCGATAAAGGAAATCGGTCGAAACTTAAAATACACAAAAACCAACAGCCCAGTCAATTAGCTATGTTTTGTGTATGAAATTCAATGTTATATACATATATTTATATCTAGTGAGAGATACTTCTACTGTCTGTTTAGTTATTTTTTGTGTCTGGAAAAAATACTTTTACCACGCATGCGGACACTATCTATAGAATTTTTTGATATAAATTTTGCATTTAACCATCCAAACATTTTCCTTCCGTGACACAAAAATAAAATAAATTTTTTAATAATCTGTGTCGCCACTAGAAAATATTTAACACCGTGATACGATAAATTAATTTATTTTAATATCTTGAAATGTGTGTGATTATAAACAATTTGTCTTTTTCATTTAATGGGTCTTCCATTTAAATTCCAAAGTCATTCACATTTAATGATATTGTCTTTTAATCTCAAATTCTTTGTAAATACATGTATTAGAAGAAAAATAATCTAAACAATAGTGGCAAATACGGCGCCTTTATTGTAAATATTTATACTAGAGCCATGTGTTAAACAAACGGAAAATTTAATTATATTTCACTTGAATCACATACAAACACTGTTTTTTCTATTCTGTTTTAGAGAATAGACGAAATTTTCTTAAGACAATTTTTTTAAAGGAAATGTCTGACTTCAATTTTTTTTGTCAACCTTCATAAATGCATATGAAAAAAGACAGAAACCATCATATTTACTCATATTTTAACATATTTGTTCACATTTCACTAAATAAATAAATAAATAAAATATAAATTAAAATAATTGATTGCATTTTCAAATTGCAATTGAACAACAAAAAATGTATTCGAATATAAAATTTATTAGCCGTTTTATTTTACTTTTATATTTTTATTATATTTTATTTGCCAACTGCATTTAATTTCATCAATAATAAATTTTTATAAAAATATACTTTTATTTTTTTTTTTCATTCATTCATGCATTGTGATGTGATGCGTTTTTTTTATTATTAATTTTTTTTTGAAATTGGAATTCAATATTTTTTTTGTTACTCATTGTAAATTAAAAATCAATCACTATAAAAAATTGATGACGATGATGATGATACGAGCTAATTTGAGAAAAAAATTATTATTTAAATGGACTTTTCACGCAATTTTTTTTTGCTGATATTTTATTTTCTGGATGATGTGATGAAAATGCCAACGGCATTAAAATAATTTTTTTTTCTTTGATTATGGAATATAAAATATTGAAAAATGAAGTTAAATGGAAGCAATTTGAATATAATTAGGTTAAGGTAATTGATTAAATTGATAAAAAATTGGGTTATTGATTGTTATTTTTCAAGTGTGAAGTTTCGGCCTTACACGAAAGTTGGTTTTTTGGCCAAATATCACGCAAGTCATTAAAAATTGCGCAAAAGTCATTAAAAATCACGGTAAATTTGGGAAAAGGTGAACTTATTTCTCAAAAGACTCAATTGAAGTGAGTAGGGTTGGAAAAAAGTTCGTTGGTACCAATTTTCGCGTTCTGGAGTAAAATGGGGAATATCGAAGTCCTTAGCAGTCCTTTGCGAAAGCATATCTTGGAATTTGAGCGAGAGATTCAAAGTTCTACATGATGGTGGAAATTGAATTTAGTGTCCAGCATTACCACGAGGTCTTTCATCACACTACGATGCTTGGATTTGTTTTAAGACAGTCGTTGGAATTTCGGAATCCGAAAGTTCTTCTTTAACCAAACTTGGCACTCGTACGTTTTGTGTTCGAGTATTGTAGTGTGATCTGGTCGCCTCATTACCAACTTTTCAACACACAAATGGAGCATGTTTAAAAAAGATTCCTGTGTGCTGTACTTCGTGATCATTCGAATCTTAATTACAAGCAGATGTGCCAGACATTCAACCTAAAACCGCTCTTCATTCGTCGTTCTATTGCAGAAGTTGTACATAACTTGCTCTCTGATTAACCAGAGTGTCCTGATATTCTCGCCACATTAAATTTCAACTGTTGTGCTGTATAATTAATGTAAATGTCAATCACAGGTTCAAACTTCACACTCAGTTCCATGCTAACTTTCAATTTCATTATCATTTAAAAAATTTTTTAATAGTAATGTCTCACTTTACAGAAATTTCGTCTTTAATTATTTGTTTTAATAAGAAAAGACAAGAAATAAACTTCATCTTATGTATTTTAATTAATCCTATAAAATATTTACTTTACTAATTATTTTCAATACTTTTTAAGGTTTCATCAAAAAATTTTTCTGACAATTAATTAAAAATATGATCCATCAGCAATTGACAGAATATTCTAATTTGATAATTATTTTTTTTTTGCAATTAAAGACCTTCATAATAAAAGTACATTAAAAATTTCCATAGAAACCGATTTAAGGAGCAAATATGAGGTTATCTTCTATTTGTGTTTCAAAACATTTTTAATATATTCTTATTTTTATTATAGCTTTTTTGTTCATATTTTTTGTAGACATGTACCAAGAAAAATTTCATGATGCCATGATGATGTTGATGCTGATGATGATAAACAAAAAATTAAATTGAATATTAAGTGGCATAGAAGATTTTAATAAAGCAAACAATATGTCTAACCCTTTATCAGATATACTTTTATACGGAAAAATTACATTAAATGACTACGAAACCTTATTTTAAGTTAAAGTTCAAATATCATCATAATTTTTTGGGGATGCGAATGTATATATAAAATGGTGGTATATGTAAATTATAATTACTTTACATGTAGATACACAGATTTCCTAAAATATTTTTCCAGCTTTTAATATAAAAGATATATATAAATAAAAGACATCATAGTCTCATATCAATTATTACTCACTTCAATATGAATTTTAATGTATCTTCTCTCTGTATATTAAATGTTAAATATACGACGATATGATGATGATGATTTGCATAACAACAAATGATATGACCCCTTTTAAAGGCATCTTACTTCCATTTAAAATCATATTTTGGAAAATTTTACGTTATTTGAAACCATGGTACTATGTGATATAATAATAATAATAATTTTCCCTCGTCTCTTAATGTGTGTGTGCGTGTGTGATGAGGTGCGTGTATCATTATAAATAATTTTGTCGAATTTATATATATTATTTATATGAGAACGTAATTATAATCCATATTGAAATTGAATCAACGATATGTGTTTAAATTTTAGATATGAGCATCATGTTTGATTTGTTTTACAAATAATGGAATATTTGTCGATATTATTAAAGTAATTTGTGAGTAATTGATATCAAATTTTGGAATTTAAATTACAATGATCATGATGATGAGGTAAATGAACCAATTCTGTATTTTAGTCTATCAATGTAAAGGTTGGAAGTTCGATTCTCGCTTCGGCCATGAAACTTTACAATCTTAAATGTCCTTTTTCCGGCTACTCAATTTGAGTTAAGGGCTGGATAAAGATGGCACCTTATTGGAATGACAGTATAAAAGCTAAGGCCCTTGAATGATGATGACGGATATGCACAATGGACCAGACAGATAATCTAAGTACAGGTTTAGTAGCCTCCCTACAAATCTGATCAGGTCTTATTGAAATATCAGTTTTCCAAGACGAGAGCTGCAAAGATATAGTTTTCAAAAATCTAGACAAAGATTAAGAGAATTAAATCAAGTAAAATTTCCATTGTATCCATGTAAATATAGTTGAATGCACACCTTAATTTCATTTCACATTGAAACACATAAATTATACGATAATGTTCGTTTTTCTTCTCACTTTAAATAAGTTAGTAATGTGGTTAGCCACAATGTGATATGTGAAGGATATGTATGTGTGTAATTTCAATGTGGTTATAAATGGTTCCATGTATTGTGTGTGTGTCTATGCCAAGGTAAGGAGTTTTATAGTAATAATAATAACAAAAAACACACTCAATTTATCTTTGTGAGAATATAATTTCACACACATAAATTTAAAATAATAATAATAAAATGAAGAAAAAAAACTAAAGTAAAGGGTTTATGTACTTGTGAGTGAGTGAAAAGAATTGCTAAACCAAAAAATCTTTCGGGATAAAGAACATGTTCATTTAAACATACAAACACCTTTTGATATCTTAATTTGGCACCGCACATTTAAAGTGTTCTGTTTTTTTTTCTTGCTTGCTTTCAAAATAACAAAAAAAACATACATTTACGATAAAATATAAAGAGCAACAAGCGATGCATCATAATATTAACATGTTAACCATAAGATTAATGTTATGATTTGAAAATATGATCAAACATCTATAAATAAACTTTTTAACATAAGAGTGTTCACTTCTCTCCTTGTTTATACACACACACATGGCATCAAATACGGGCAAAATTACAATTTAGTTATCACACATTTCACAAATTTATGTGAGTAGAGATGTTTACAAAAACATAAATATTCATAATATTATCGGTGGAATGTTAACTCTCTCTCTGTGCATATCATGTTTGTAATTGTGTGTGTGTGTAAAATTCTATAATAATAATCACGCGTACTAATATTTTGGTAAATAAACGCGTTTATTTATTATTTTTCCACTAAGTCCTATAATACACTTTGCTTACTAAAAACAAATAATAACTCGATATAAATTTCAATTTTGTATCAGCATATTTGAAAGGTGGAGAAAATTCACACAAATTCAACATAATCCAGTTACATATCATTTTATGATTCAATTTTTTTTTCAATACAAATCGGTATTTAACAAAAAAAAATAATAATAAAATTGTAACTTCAACACAAGGCATTAAATTGTCCAGAGTACTAAGAGAGATTATTATTAAAAAAAAAAATAAAACCCCAACAAATGATATAGCACCTCAAATATCATAATACGACGCGATTTGTGGATCATATGCAATGGATTATAAACACATAATAAAAAACGATTTAAATAGCTTTAACCACGCAGCTGGATACAATTTAATGTCAAACAACAACGATAACATTCTTTTTTTTCCTCTCTTATGTTATTTTAAATATTATTGTATTGAATTGTTAAAAATACTGATTTAAAATAAATGTTAAAAAATCATAAATATCATTTAAAAATACGTATTGCGATGAAATTTATGCGCAATTGGACAAAAGGAGAAGAAATTTTTATGTTTATTTATGGATGTCTGAAAATGAGATGATTGAGATGTTTCAATTCCAGCTTTAACGTGAAGAGAGATTTATTTTGAAAAATTTCAGATTAATTTTGATTTCCGATTGCGAGTCAGTATATGTATGGGACCCATCATTTAGAAGCGCTATGTTTTGATCTAGTAAAACATTCTCAATAATTTGAGCTTTTTCGTCAGTCACTCGTGAACCTCACATTGTATTTTTCGCATTGGCTTCACACAGAATGAGTAAAGTAAGTAGGAAGTTTAGCCATTAAAGACTTTAAATCCTCACCATCAATATTCGTTCCCTGTGATAAATACAGTGAGTACACTGAGACTTCTGCTTCTTCTGAATTTCGATGCAATTGATGATGCACTACGGAATTCTTCAAAATACTACCAACTCACCATTTCGCACTGCTCCTAGTGGTTTGTTGATTATTATTGCCATAAAAAATATAGTCACGTGGACAATGAAAGTCGATCGTGTGCAGTAATTACGTTTCTTGCACTGCTACAACGCTTCAGTGATAATTTTTCACCCACTGAAAAAGTTCTACGGCATGAAGCCTTAATGAGTTAAAATTCCATTGGATTAGGGTAGGAAAACTATCCATTATAGCAAAATTTGAGTCTTTCAGTTACGCATCTAATATTCAAAATCATACAAGTCCGAATTCTAATAAGTCAATTATCACCTTTTATGTAGTTGTTTAAGGTCACAGATACGAATTTTTCTCTATTTTTTAACATCAACATCCAATTTTGACTATCTCCTATAAAAGAAGTTATCAGTTCAATTTCTCTCACAACATTTTAATTGAATACTTACCTTTCCATCATTATTCTATCCAACAATAATTTAACTCCCCCTCGCAAAAAGCCAACCACAGTCAATGTAAAATCCAATGAATACAAAATAATCACCATGATACCTGTTAAATAATCATAACACTGCCACTTTTCAATCAATGCATTTTAAAATAATGAATTCCTGCACCTTTTTATCTCTGCATTGGGATATTCAACAACTTCTCTTTTATATGATGCTATGAGACAATATAATGCAAAATTACAAAACAAAAAAAGCAACAACAGACATTTGATATAACATCATTTAATCAATCCCCTGATATTTTGTTGAATTCTTTTATCCGTATCTCTATTTTGAATTGATTGTCCACTTGACCATTTTGCATTGAAATGCGCTCAGTTTTGTACTGTTGATGATGAATAATAATATGTGATAGAGTCATTCTGATGAAAAAACAAATAACACAAACACATTGATATAGTGCAATGTTATCTTTTCGCATTTTCATTATCGATGAATTGTGATGCGATGTGATGAATTTCATCAGTTTCATTAGTTTGCTTTTACATGTGGTAATATTTGTTTTTGATTTTAATTTATTAAAATGCATATTGGGTGAGTTAAAGGGAATGAGAGTGAGAGCCCATTCAATGAAGGACAAAAAATCTTTGGAATATGTACCTGAAAATGAAATTTCAAGTTAAGTGACATCGAAACAGGTGTGATAATCTCTTACCTTTAATAAGATGGCATTTAACAGTTGACCAAAATTAATTTTTCTTTCTTATTTAAAAAAATATTTCTTACCACAACTTAATTTTAACAGATGTCTCACATGACAAATCTATCACATAAAGGCGTTGTATGGTCGAACTATTAAAAACTCATAATTTATATTATTTTTCTATAAATAAAACAAAAAGAATGGAAATACACAATAAATTATGAAATTAGCTGGAAGAAACAACAGTTTAAAGCAGATGTAAAATTTGACGTTCTCCACGATGACAATGGACAAACATGTGCTAATATAGTAATTATTAAAATTATTTTATTTTGAATAATCAGTATGAATGCCCTTTAGCTACGCTCCTTCAGTAATCGTATAATATTTTGATAATAAAATATTAAAATTCAATAAAATTTAAACCTTTGTATATCATCATCATAAACATTTTCTAAATCAAGACACTTGTCACGCACATCCAACAAAAAAAACGATATGTCATGTTAAATGTTGTTTTCTGATCCTTTTGTAGTGTAAATGAGACTAAACGAGATTATTCAATTTTATTCTTATTTTTTGATACATTTTATTTTTTTTTTGATATCCATATGACAAAAATATCATCCTTTTGTTCTCTCTGTTCAACTGTCGCAACTATTGTATTTAAACGTGTCTTTTTGTGTGTGTGTATTTTCTTCTTCGTATTTTGAAGGTATGATAATATGATTTTATACCGAATCCCTTCAAGGCATATAGTATTATAGTTCGTTTTGGAAATAAAACGTCTGAAATGTGCAAAATTTTAAACTGACATATTTTATAATGTGGCATTTGATGTTAGAGAAAGAGTCCGTATTATTATTGTGATTATTATTTGTATTGTGATGTGGTGTTTGTGTGGATTTTTGGTTGAATTTGTACATTTTTTATGATGTTGGTGTGTGGTTTGCGAGTAAAAGGAAAAGGAATTTATAATATCCATAAAGTTGAAGTTCAAATTTGCATGACAAAGTGACACACATTATGTGTATGAATATTTTATTTTTGAAGTGTATTCTATCACTTGATTTTGATCAAAAGTAGGGAAAAAATAACTTAAAAGTTGGATTTGAGTGCATTTTATGCAATGTAGTTCATAAAATGGTTGATAGAGTTTAAGGGCCGAGATAATTTGTTCTTCTCTCTTTTCGAATAAAAGACATTGAAAGGAGAGACAAAGCAAAGAGGAAAATAAAACGAGAGAAAGAGCGAGACGAAAATAAAATGAGAGGAAGAGAGAAAAGCAAAAAAGAATAAAAAGATGAGAGAGAATGAGCAGTACATACCTAGAAAGAGAAGACGGAGAACCAGAAGCACCGATGGAAAAAGAGAAATTAGTGAACGAAAAGCACAGATGGAAAAAGAGGAAAGAGGGAAAGAGAAGCTGAACTGGAAAAAAGGAGAGTAAGAGAGAATCAGATGCAAAAAAGTAAATAACTGCAGATGAAAGAGAGAAAAGAGAGAGATTTTGAGCGAATAAAAAATTGACATAGTTTAATTGAGTAAATTTCATATGAGAGTAAATTTTCTCTCTCTCTCTCTCTTGGAATCTCTTAAACAAGTTGAACTCAATCACCTCTTGATAAAAATTTACAAAAAATCAATAAATGCATATTTATCGTCTTCCACAGTGTGTTTCTTCCTCAATTAGATTATTAAATTTATAGAAAAGCAACATTATATCGGCTTCGTGACAAAAGGTGATAAATTCCTGTAAATATTCATCATCATTATTAACGCCCAGTTTTCTGTCAATAATTTATTTTACTATACAAATTTTCTAATAACAATACATTCTTCATCTAATCATAAAAAGGGCAGAGCACTATCACACAATTCAGTTAAAGACAAAAATTTCATACAAATTCATATCTGGAACAAAAAGCGGTAAGAGCTTTATAATCATTTTATTTATTTACTTTTTTTTATACGTATCATGAGAATGAATTGCAGTAACATAACTTTCAATCTACACAACACTCTCACATCCATGATATGATAAGATAAATAATTTTAACGAACTTGTCACACATAGAAGTCGCCATAAGACATTTATGGAGATTTTCACCTTATTTTTTCATTTAAAATAATAATAATAATAATAAAAGAGATCATCTGATGACTGAACAAAAAAAAACACACATAAAATTCCTAATTGTATGTGCGAGAGATATTGAGAGTGAGTGTAGTAGAAAAAAAGGTAAGTGCTGGAGCATGTTTCATTGGACTTCTTATCAAATATTTTAATGCAATATTTATGTAAGCAAAGTGAGCTTTAGTGTTTAAATGTTTTTATGTCTCTTCGTTTAGTTGTGTTTTTTTTGTTTGTTTGATTAAAATCAAGATATAAAATGTTTATTATTATTTTTTACGTAAATATTCACAATTCAAGAAGACAATTTTTATGTTGCATTACTTTGAATTTAATTGAAATTGAATAAATTCTTGTTTAAATTAAAAGACATGTTAGATCTAAATTTAAATATTTTTCAATTTTTTATAGCAAATCCACATTCCGAACGATGATTAAATTTGTTTTGAAATCCAGAAGCTGTTTATGGTCAAAAAAAGTGAAGTTTCAAGTTCAGTCTTGTATAAGTAATTTGTTCAAAACATTTTATATAATAATTGTGAAGCGCACAGTAATTCAAAAACAAAAACAATATGAAATTTATATAAATTGAAAAGGGAAAACACACACACACACACACACAGACAACGTGTCTGTACAATAAAATTTTAGTAAATGAAAACAAATACAATGTTTGATTTTTGATTAATTTGCACATGAATGACTTTGAATGTGTACCTTTAACAAAAAATTATTATTATGTATAAATTTATTTTAATTTTAGACAGAGAAAAAGGAAAATTCATTTCAATTGCCTTCAATTTCGATTTTGTTTTGATTCTTAAAGTTGCAATTAAAACGCCATCATAATAAAAAAAAAAAATTGCTTTTAAAATGAGAATTTTAAGCGGTTCCTTTTCTCAATGCCATTTTTTGTTTTAATAACGGTAATTATCAAATTTGTCAATGTTTGGTACATGACGCTTTTTGTATAAAAAATGGACATTAAAATATAAAAAGAGTTGAAATGAAATGAAATGAAAGAAAAATATCAACTGACATTTGATTGATAAGTTAATGATGCTCACTTAAATTCCAGTAATTAGTTCTCCAGAATTTTGTGGATTTTTTTTTGTGTTGGACTCCATTTTTTCTTAATTTTATGCTAATGGTTGAATTTTGTGTAATTTATTTCAGTTTTCGTAGCAATATTTGATCAGAGGAATTGAAAGATGATAAAATTCGATACAAATAATGAACGTAGTCCATTTTCTGGCCATTGCTCGCTACTGAGACGTTAGAAGATCTAAAAAAAAATCATTAACGGATTCAAAATTGTACCAAATTGGTCAAAAAATCACCTTCCTTTAATCAAATCACAAATATTATGCAGATTATCGTCAAATTTCATCATTTCCTGAAATAATTTACATATCTTTGTTCCATTCTTGAAGTGATTCAAAAACAATAACAAATAATCATTGTATTTACTTGTACAAATGTAATCAAAACAATCTATTTGATTAAATATCTTACCCTTATGGATATGGAATTTAGATTAGATAATGAAATCAATCGAAATATGCAGTGAATGTAAGAGATTTTTATCTATACACACACAAATTCTACATATTTTGATATTTGTAGAAAAGGAATTGAATTGCAGTTAGTTTTGATTTTCAAATTCAAATTCAAAGATTTAATTCAAAGGATGTGGAATGAAATGTGTACATCTCAAACATCAAACACTTAACGATACAAAAGCCATGTTATTAATAAGAAATAAATCATTCACCAATATAATTTTTCTTATTATTTTTATAGAAGTGTAAAAATTATAGTGATACATTACCAATGTTTCAATGTTCCAAAGTAATGTACATATTTTTTTGCTCTCTCTCTGAAAACATTTATTTTTTTTGTTACATAGGTTTGTTTTTTCGTGTGTTTTATGATGTTACATCAATATGAAGGTACATCATAATTTATTACTGTGTAATCAATATTTATTGGAACAATCGACCAAAGCTCATTTACTGGGTATGTTAAAAATATAAGGAAAAAAGTATCAATGAGACATTATACGAGGAAAGAAAAAAAATGAGTGGATGCTGTGATCGGATTGTTGTGTTTCATGTGATTTTAATGTGATGTGATATATTTTGATGGTGAAGTTGATAGAAATTGGTTTGGAAGGTGATTTGATTGTTGTAATACACCGCTCTCTCTCTCTCTCTCTCTCTCTTTATCTCTCTAATAGGAGAACCATTCAAATATAATGATCCAAATTTGCTTTTATTTTGATTCCAGAACTCTTTACGATCAAAACGGGGCTTTGACAACACTGAAAGTTGAAAACGCACCGCAGTACAAAGGGTATCAACTGTCATAGTCACATAGTAAATTATCACAGGCTTAATCAGCAATTGAAACATACTTTTTTTCAATTTTTGTATCTTTAATCTGAAATTCTTGTCAACAGACTTATTGTCAAATTTTCTCTTCTTTCATAGAACTCATTTTTTAAAACTTGACAGCTTCTCATTTATTGCCACACAATAAGATCGGGGCTATAATAAGTACGGGTCTTTTTGAGCGCATATTCTCCAGCATCTTCCCCGAGATCGCCTAATGTTAAGTCACCAATGTAGTTAAATGATGTTTACCTCAAAAGCTAGTTTTTCTCATTTTCTGATTCGATCTGTAGTACTTGGTCCACAGATGGAGATCTTTGATTGACGCTTAGAGGACATTTAATGAATGAAATGAGAGAGAAAGCCCAAGATAAAGAAATCTGAAAACAAGTCCTACTTTACTTCATCTACTTTAAATTTTCTGTATGAAAAATATTTAGTTGACAATGTCTTATAAAATTGAAGCACGAGTCAAATAAACAAATTAACGGCTAAAAATGTATTTTATAAAATTACAGGGACCAAAAACTCCCTGGACAGGATTAAGGTTAATTTTAAATCGATCACATAAACCAATTTAATAACCCAATTCACTTTATTTTATTTCCAGTAAACCTTCGTATTTGTCCTTCGATTTTGTGACAATAAAAAAAAACAATTTAATGCGACGCAACAATTGTCCATATCTTCATTTCAAATAACACAAAAATTCTTTCTCACAGTAACACAGCACGATACCTTCACAGTTTAATTCAATGATTTGACTATCTAATAAATCTTTTGTTATACGCAGTTTCGATTTAAAATAAAAAACAAGACATTGGAATATCATCAGTGGACTGAAGACCAAGATTATCACAATAAGAGAGAGAGCGAAAATAATCACATGAATATTATCAGAATTTTATTCATTTATAACCATTTATAACGTTCCTGGGTTGTAAAATGTAATGACATTTTTTTTATATTAATTTTTCTTATACATTTTTTATTGCTGCTTTTATTTTACGTTCATGTTCCTGTGTGTAGTTGTTGATCACAGTTTCGTGTCGGCATGAGCAAGAAAAATAATAATAATAATGGATCATAAAAGACACACATCACATCAGTTATTTTGTATCAATCATAATTTTATTCACAGTCAGACTTGATGTTGATGAATCTGTTTATGGATTGAAATTTTATTACTTTTATATTTCTATGAAATACACGTTAAATTTGACTTTGTGATCATTATACATTATGGCCTTGACAATACCATTCTGATTGGAACGTAAATTACATTTAAATTTTTTTTGACTTTTTATGATTCTAGCACAATATTTTATTTTTATAACTTCATTAACGATTGTGACCATTTTTTCATTAAAAATAAAATGATTAAATTATGTTTATGATAAATCTTCTCGATATTTGATTTCATTGAATTCAGGGGTTAATGCTTAAATTATGACAATCTCTTACTCTGTTAAAGGTCAAAAACTTAAGTGAGTAGCAAATGCACATAAAAATAAATAAATTATGAAGAACAGATAAAAACCTCATGAGATTACTCGTACTTGATCAAACCAAGTATTGGTCATTTGTCATACGGTTCAGTATAATATTTCATATGATAAATGATGTGTATTCATGGTGCGTTATAAAAGAATATGAAATGAAAAAAATATTATAAGAAATTTATCAAAGAATTTCTCAATCACAAAAAATCATGATTTATGTTCCATTTTGCTTATAAATATAGATTGACATAAAATTGAACTTGAATTTTCTTGGAAAAAAAACGAATTAAAACTCAAAATATAATTACATTAAAATTAAGATGAAAAATTGAATTGAAAAATCTCTGGCAATTTAGATTTTTATGATATCACATTAAAGGAGGTGTTTCTTCCTTTTTTCTTCTAATTTATTATTATAATAAATTTATTTATTTTTATTTTATGACTTCTCAGTTCCCGGAGTAAATTACTGATTTATTCTAATAAAATGCAAGGAACCAACCCCCCTTTTATTTAAATTAAACATTTTTTCTTTTTATTTTATGTGAAAAATATTCATTCACACACTGTAATAGGAAAATTGATTCACTTACCGGTCTTGGTCGTAGATTGTTTGACAAATATGTTTCAAAGTTATGCATATATAGAAAAGTGGTGTCATATTTATTATATTCCACCTTTTTCCTTTTAAATGAAAATTAGATTTCCACTTTGTAAACTGAATTTATGTGAATAAAATGTTTTAAGAGAGTCCTTTTTTTATTTTATTTTTATTTCATTTTATTATGATGGGTCATAATACCTCGAGAAAGAAAAAAATATAATGCGATAACTCCTCTTTATTAAAATTTTTTTTCACCCTTTTATGTGGGCAACGTATAAAGAAAATTTGACTGCGGTCGTTGCTTTATTTGTAAATGCTGGCGATTCATCTGAATCAGGTATAACTTTTTCTTTTATTTTATTGAGGGTTTTTTTCTCTCATATGCATGAATTATTTATTTTTATGAGTTTAGTACTGATATGTGTTACTTTTTATCAACACACACAGTCTCAAGTATGATGAAATGAAATGAAAGAAGTCCTCTTAAAATTCATATATGAATTCTGACCACATCACACACAAATTTTGGTTGTTCATATGTGGATATTCTGTGGATGATATAAAACCCATTTTTTTTTTAAAGGAATGACAGTCATAAACATTTTTTCTGTACGTTTTTGTACTCACTTTTTCATATATGATTTGTGGAAAATTTAGATGATATTATTTTGTTTAAAAAAATATATTTTTTTTTTCTGTGATAAAATAGTAGTAAAATTTTTAGAATCATGTCCATTTAGTAATTGATGAATTGGTATTCTTTCAATAAATCAATATGTGGAATGTGTGTGTAGAAATTGAATGTGAAAAGTTATATGATGCCACTGGGGAATGATAGAACGTATCGATAAATTAAATTTCATAAGCAATGAATTTTCAATGAGATTGAAGATTTTTTTTTTGCTGTATGATAAAAATCATTTGAGAATCAAATGTCTGTGTTTGTGTTTTTTTTTGTAATGAGAAATAGCATTATGGTGCTTAGAGTGATTTCTATGAAGAAATTTGTCGGCCTTGACTCTCGATAGGTTTACCATTTGCGCACTTTGGGGCAGGACAATCCCGATTTTTGAATCAATGTCCTGACTCCCGATTTTTAGCATTGAAAAATATTATTATCAGGAAAGTTCAAAAACTGACCTTAGTCTCACAAAATGCTCATTGATGAGTATACAGATCGATAGAGAATCAAAAATTACAGCGTTTTGTATCTGCGTTTTACGATTGGACCCAGAGGGCACTGAGAGCTGATTTTGTGATTTACACGAAGAAAAAAGTTAAAAACAGCAAAAAATATAAAGTCGGGGGGTCTGAAAAACCCCTCCTCGAGGCTGACAAGGTGGTTGATGAAGTCGTTGATAATGAAAACATAGTAAAAAGTGAATAGTTTTTAACCTTTCCGCTTTTTGCTTTCAAGTCCCGATTTTATATTTCACTAGTCCCGATTTTTCATCAAAAGTACCTGGTATGCCTAACTTTAGAGGACATATTTTTATATTTAAGCCCACTGTTAAAGGTTTTCTTAGTTAATCTCGAGCTGCGAGTATCATTGGTGCCATACAATTTAAGCTGTTTCGGGCTATTTAAAGTCATTTGAAAAATAAAAATTTAACTACGTAATCGCAGTTGATCATCCATGAAACCGTTTCAAATTACTGTTACCATTTAAATCAATTTAACTGAAAAATTTTCCATTCCATAGTTATTTTATCCCAAGCAACACTGATTTCTTTAAAAATATCTTAAAACATTGAACCGAAATTCTTTTAAAATTTATTTGTCAATTTAATTAATCATTGTCCAATAATTTTTAAATGGCATGCGATGTTCCATTTAAAAAGTTTTCATGTATATTTAATTTCATTAAATGACAAGCTAAACAGCATGGGTACCAGAAGTGACAAAATTATGAGTGACATCAAATGATGAAAAATTACAAGTCAGTTCACTCTCTTTGAGTGTATTTTATATTCAATTTATACTTTTGTGGTCTTATCTTACATAAAATATCTTGCTTTTGCCGGTCGATATCTTATTTTTCGATCACTTCATATACATAAACATTTTTTTTTGTATGATAAATTATTTTTATTATTTTTTTTATTCCATCATCAGTCTTAATGTGATCAAATCGGGGAATAAAAATAAAAAATGTAAATTTAAAAGTTAAAAAAAGGATTGCGACAAACGCATTTATTTAATAGTCAACACGATGTTACCTTTAAAATCTTCTTGTCATTCTTTTTTATTAGTTATTTTATTTATTTATATTTTTTTTTTCATTTTCATATATGTAGATTGAAGTTGAAATATAAAATTATGTCTACTGGTTTTCTCATTGTTATTGAATGTCTCTTTAATTTAATGTTCGTGGCTAATCAATTGTGTGTGTTTGTAATAAAGTGTCTAATGAAGGCGACAAACAAGTTATTGAATATTTTTTTTATACAGAAGTGCTTTAACAAAATGCTTTTTTTTTCTTTTCTTTTTTTTATGTTTCTTTTTCGTTTTTGTTTTTCGACATGTAAATTAAATTAACATTAATATAATTTAAAATCAAAGAGGAATCAAAGAATGTTATCAATTTTGTATGATGATCACACGTCAATTTAAATTGCTCTTTTAAACACACAGATTACAAATGGACCACTAATGCTTAATGATTTGGAGACGATTGATGTGAGAGCAACTTAAAGTTGACATAAATTAGCTTCTGTATATTAATGATATAATTATTTTGTTAAATGTCTTGTAAAGACGTGATAATAAAAAATAGGAAAAATAATATAACTGTGTGGTTAACTGCAGTGTGAATGTACTTTGATTATCAGTTTAAATGTTAAAAAAAAATAATCAAATCTGATTGCAGATGGCAATTAAAATTGAAAATTAAATAAAAACTTCGAGATTTTTCGGCGCATGTTTTTAAAGTTGGAATTTATTGCTATAATTAGCACAGTTTGTTGTCTGACGATCTTTAGCAACTTAAAATTTTACAGGAAAACGCTGCCATCATCCACCAGAAGTATCTATACGTATTGGAAAAATACGTCGATCTAGACACATTGCTGGATCATATCGTATTGATTGTGTCTATGCCAGGTGGATATCAGAACCCTAGAATGGATCTAGCTGGCTGGACTTTCAGTGTTAAGTATCAGTGGCCTGAAGCACGCTACGACGTTAAACATTTATTTAAGCGTAAATTAGAGGCTAATCAGTTGGCAGTTCATCATCCTCTCATTTTAGTTGTACAAAATGGTGTATTCAAATTAAAGGATCGGTTGGATACCATTCCGGAGTTCAGTTCCATTCAAATTCTCAGCTTTTCCCAGGAGTAAAGCTTGATTGATTTTTTGAACATATTAGAAAGAAAGAGAAAAGAATGCTGACTTTGATTCTCAGATTTTTCGTCAGTAGGATACGAAAACATACCAAGAGCTTCAGTAAAATTTAATTAGTTCAATGCAATCACTTAAATAATTTACAATTGAATTTCAATTTTGTATTTACAAATTTATTGTATATGTCCGGTTCTGAAGATTTTCACGTATCTTATCAATTTCAATTCAAAAGACATAGATTGAATACAAAACAATCATATCTTTGATAAGATAAAAAGGTATAAAATTGAATTACAGTCTAATTTAATTTCGTACATTATTATTATTGATCAGTATTAAAATTGATTTTCAAGACTTTGACAAGTCTTTTCGCGTTAAAATGCAAAAAGCATACACAAAACTTATTCGTCATCATAATCAACTAATGTCTAGTATTATAATTTTTTATTTTTTAATAAATATTTTTGTTGTCTCACTACCGATAAACTCATCAAGACTTTTGCCTAGCTACGAAAATAACAACACATCAAATGAGTCGCTTAATATAGCAAGAGAAATCATAGATGAGAGTCCATTTAATTGGACACGAAGATTAAAATTAAAAGTGCTGAGTGCAAATATTAAATCAGTGATTAATCGTGAATATGAAAAATATTTCAATAGCTCCTGGTTTAACAGAGATAGTGAATCTGATTTGTCATATGAATGTTTGTTGGGACCATCTTTGTACTATTTGTGGTGGTTAGATAGTGATGGTCGAATACGTCCGGGACTCTCATCAAAACATTACTGTGTTCTAGATCTTTCGAACATGAACATCACCTCAAATTCATCCCTGGAAACATATGAAGTTGAAAAATATGAAAAAGTTGAGATTTTATCACTAGCTAACAATCAATTAACATCAATTCCATCTTCATATCTCATGAAATACAATGGAACATTAGAACGCTTATCACTAATGGGAAACAGCATTGGTGGAATTGGTGATATAAAATCATTCCTTAAACCCAAAAATAGTTTCCCCAAACTACTTAAATTACATACACTCGATTTGCGCTATTGCGAAGTTGAATATTTGGAAACAGGAGCATTTGCCAATCTAATCAGTTTAGATAAATTGATATTGTCATACAATAAAATTCGCACAATTGATTTGGGTTCATTCTATAAATATAATCAGCTGCATCACCTTGATCTGTCATATAATTTTGTGGAGACTGAGGAAGATGTAGAAGAAAATAACTCAACTGAACGCATGGAACCATTTCGATCGTTGATTGATGGTTTATACTTAAAATCACATCTTTTCAGTAGATATTTGAAACGCTTACGATTTTTGGATTTATCACACACTAAATTGCATGCATTTAGTGGAATTGCTCTTGCATACTTGGGCACTGAAGTTGAGCAATTAAGCTTGTGTTATACTCAAATCCCGATTATAGCTGAAAAGATGTTTCAAGACACGAATTTAAGGGTGTTGGATTTGACGGGAAATCAGGGATTGGCAACGACTTTTACAAATACATCTTTAGCCGGAATTGAGGATAAATTAGAAATTTTTTCATTTGAAAATGCATACGTTAAACACATTCATTGGATATCACAATTGAAACAGCTTCAGATTTTAAAGCTTCGTCGAAATAACATCAACTCAATTCCACTCAATACATTCAGTGAATTAAACAATTTAAAAATAATTGATTTGAGTTCAAATCACCTATCTCACTGGTACGAACGAATCATATACAACCATTCTGTACAAGTACTCGATTTACGTGATAACAATATCAACGTCTTATCAAAAGAAATGATAAGAGATTTTCAGATGGTTGATTATTTAGCAATTGGACGTAATACCTTCATCTGTAATTGTATATTGAAAGATTTTTTGGAGATTGCGTTGCAAAATACGGTCAGACAAAATTGTGATGATAAGATACCGTTTTTGGAGGCAGCTGCAATTTCACGTAGTTTACATCCATTGGATCAGTATGATGCATATACGCGAATTTTGAATGATTATTTGAGTGAATTGCGTGGCAATCATCAGAGAATTAATGAATATTTTTCGCATCATCAAGAGGAACATCCACAATATGAAATTTATGATCCGGACAAGAAACGACAAGTAAAAGACGAGGAACGTAGCAACTCAGTTTCTTGTGATACAGTTAAAAATCAACAGAAATATATTTCAATGATTGGACATGAATTGGCAGATGGCGAGCAAATGTGGCCCAAAGTTCAATTACTGGATTATTCGGATGAGGATTATAAGTGTATCAATTCAAATTCAACTGTATCTTATCATATAACTGAATTGGAACCATGTTCGTACTTTGAATATCAAATTTACCCAACATCGGATGTGCCAACTGATGTGTTGATTTTGTATCCATTATTGGTTTTGCTTTCGATTTCAGTTCTTGTTATTTTTATTTATTATCGTGGATATGATATCAAATATTTTTGTATTACATTCAGGAATGTGACGGTTTTGAGTCTTTTGGATAAAGACAAACGAAAATTGTTGAAAAATAGAAATAATAGTGAAGTTGATGAATATGCTTATGATGTGTTTGTAAGCTATTCGGAACAGAACAGAGATTGGGTGTTAGACCATTTTCTGCCAAATGTTGAACAACGAGATGGAATCAATGTGTGCCTTCATGAAAGGGATTTTAAGGTGAGTTATGAAATTACATTTATGGAGAAAATAGTGGGGGTCATTTTGAATCCTCCCTTGAATTTTTCCAAGTCTTCACCTATTGCAGATGGTTCAATTCGCTCAATTTCCAGATCATCTTGATCGTTTCCGACCATCATCACTTTTCAATTTTCATAAATTTCACTTAAAATTTCAATTACAGGTCGGACTATCCATCCTTGAAAACATAATTCAATGCATTGACCAATCTAGGACAATTTTATTGGTCATATCACAAAGTTTCGTGTCAAGTAATTGGTGTCAGTTTGAGTTACATTTAGCTCAACATCGGTAAGCAAAATTTTTAACTTTAAAAATTGTGTTTAACTGTCATTTTAATTTGTTCCCCTTATATTTAGATTACTCGAAACGCGTAGAGAGCAGTTAGTGTTAGTACTCTTAGAGAACATTCCTCGCATCACACGTCCTCGCACATTACAATATCTGATGAGGACAAAGACATATTTGAAATGGCCATCAGAAAAGCGTAAAAAGAATGGAAATACAGTTATAAATTCAGCAGATTTAGTTGAACAGAGAAAATTATTTTTTAAGAGACTTAAGCAAGCGATTGTTGAAAGGCCATACATTAGTTAAGATGAAAAAAAAATATTTTTAATGATTATAATAAAAAATAAATGCATTTAAAAAAATACAAAAAAAGTGACACAATAATATTATGATTAGCATTGAAAAGAACTCACTCAAGTTTCGTTTTAAATGTCATGCTAGTTAAAAACAAAAAAAAAAAAATAATAGAAAAGAAAAGACAATGCTCTCAATGCATAAAATTGTCTCAGACAAATGAACATGAGCATAAATTTCCATTTATTTCTGTATGATATTCACATAATTTTCTTCATATCACATTGACATCACACACATGTAAAGAAGAATTACAAGTGAAACGAGGTAAACAATACGAAATGTCAAAGAAACTGTAACGACATAAGAACTAGATTATGTGCATAGATTAGCCTTATTTTACAATACAATTACACACACACACAGTCACACACAATACCATGAAAAATGCATATTAATAAATAAACAATAAAATGTCAGGTATGACGAGCTATTAAAAGGAAAAAAAAATCTGAAACAGTTCTTTTCCCATTAATTTTTTATCAACATTTCTATATAAAATGACTGTCTCTGTACAATGATGGCTTTAATTCAGATAATTTTTTCATTTATTTTTATCGTCATATATCATCACAAATGGCTGGTAACACACATACAAGGTGATGTAAATAATAAAAATATGTGATCTAGAAACTAAATCATAGTAATGATATAAACATTACTTTAATTTTAAGAAAAAAATATAAATAAAATACTTTCAGTGTCTTTTTATCTAGCGTGTATGTATTTTAATAAATTTTTTACATAAATAATAACAAATATAATAACAATAACAATAATAAATGAAGAAGTACAACAAAAATTTATTTATATTAAAAATTCATGAGAATTAGACGTTTACTGTATGTATGTGGCACATATATGATATTTAGTTGAACAAAAATACAATACAAGGGCTACTGTATTCTTTGGTATTGTAATTGAAGCTTCTTTTATTTGTTTTATTGTTGTACAGCTAAAATTATTTCTTTTATTTTGCATTGTTGTGCAATATTGGAATTGTTATGAAAATGACTGAATTTTAATTTTATTTTGAAAGAATTTGTATGAAAATTTATGAATTTATTGAAATGTCTAAAGAAATGTGATGTAGATGGAATTGAATGTTGTCTGATTTGACTCTTTCGAGAGAACAAGGTTTCATGGACTTTCACTGGTGTCTCGTTGGATTTGGGTTCAGAGTCTGGTCAAATTTGGCATTGAAGGTTTAACCCTTTGACGCCCAGATAAGTCGCATAGAAATCAATACAGCAACAGACAGGGTTTTTTTTTCTACTCAACCCTGAGGGAAATTTTAGTTTCAATACCATCACAGTTGCTTATTTACTTAAAAATATGAAACTTTTACTTTGGAAGTAAAAAAAATGATGTAAAACTAGCTTGCGTCGATCTTTATAAGATTTTTGCTACTTTGCTTCAAATCACGTTTACCTTACTTACTTTTTTTTACTTTTCTGGCATCACATCCAATGCTTGGATCTAGCCTGTTGAAAGATGAGGTTTCACGCTTGTCTGTCCTGTGCAATATTCCACCAGTTTCTCACTTTTAGAGCTCGCAGATCTTGTTCGATCCAATCAGTCCATCGAATTTTGCGACGACTTACTCCTGGCTGCCCTTCAGAATTGTTACGGAATAATATGCTTGGAGGTTTTATTTTTGTCATTCGGGCTAAATTACCCGCCCATGACAGTCGGCTTGTTTTGACAATGCTGATAATGTTGAGTTCAGCAAAGTCCCTTTCCAGTTTGAAGTTATATCGTCTTCTAAAGGTCTCGTTCTCTAGAACGCATCAAAGATTGAACGAAATACATGTCTTTCAAAGATCAACAGTTGATTTTCATTGTTTCTCGTCATCGACCATGACTCATAATCGTAAATCAACACCGACCTGATAAGGGTCTTGTATATGGTGCACTTTGTTCGTTAGGACAACTGTTTTTGTAAACCGTAGAAGCATCTGTTTGCCAACATGATACGTCGGTGGATTTCGAGAGTAGTATCACTATCAGCACGTATCAACGCTGCTAGGTACACAAATTCGTCGATAACTTCGAAGTTTACCTGCAACTTACGAATAAATGATTTTTTACTCAAAAAACGAAAAATGCGCTCCAATGGGAGTATTTTGCTATTTTTGGCCCCTTATATTATAGAATCTCGACTTAGTCAGTTCAGCAAAGTTGCAGCTTGAAAAATTCTCTACAATTTTTCTTCAGATCACTTTTAAATACTTAAAACTTATAAAAATATGACTTTTTTGTGCAAAATACTTAGGGGCCTAGTTGGCCTGGTTGGGGCCAAGGGTCCAATATTTTTAATTCATTTCTCAGAAACTAGTTTTCAGGGTCATATTCAATGAAAAATCCCTAAAACTAACTTGAAAGTCCTTAAACTGTAAAAACCCAGTTGTAAATGACTTGTTTCTCCATTTTTTTATATGAATTTGTTCAACTTTTCAATTTAAACTCGTTTTAATGACCTTTTCCTACTTAGAGAACAAAATCATTATTGTATTTAATAACAAAAATAAAACATCTCTTGTTCAAATTAATTATAACTTATACGTTAAAATTTCCAAGTATCCATCACAATTTAGTAGAAAGAAAACTAAGAACTCACAACATCGTCACTTGTATCGTTCATTTTATATAGAAAATCTCAATACGTATGTACAAAAAAATAAAAATTTATATTGAAAAATAATAAATAATTGCAAATCGCACTTAAACATTCTCATTTCATTTAATCTTATGTCTGTTTTTTTTATTCCCATTTTCTTCATGATATTATTTCTCCCATTACTATTATTATTTTTATTATTAATACTTGAGTTCAAATTTTTCTTGCTCACACAAATAAATAAGCACACACAAAAAAATCGTTCACAGGAGCACTATTAAATTTAATGAATACGTTCCATGTGTGTGTGTATGATATTAAACTAGTCACGTTTTAAACATTTTATTTGTATTTTAAAATTTATAAGTGAAGGAAAAAATTACATGGAAAATGTTAAAATTACAACGACGACGTCTAATCTTAACATTTTTTTGTGTGTGTATGTGCAAAAATAATGGCATTCAAAATGTATATTTAAATTTTATATTTTGTAACACATTAGACACGTTAATTTTATTGGTTTTCTATGATCTAAGAGAGAGCGAATTTGCAAATTTTATTGAATTTTTTTTTGCAATACAATCAAATTCATATCACGGATAGATAACCACAAAAGTATTTTATTAAAAAGATATTGTGACACGCCTCATGCACACAATGCTCAATTATAATGATTGTCTTACTTATATGACTGACATACGATGACTGTTTTTAAACACCTTTGCATATAATAATAATTCAATAATAAATATTTCGAAAAGTGTTTAAATTATTTATACAAATTTGTTATTTATACGATCAAAATCACTTGTACAGAGAGTAAACAGCTTAGCACACACAAAAAAGTAAGTTTATGCATATCAAAATGATACCGCAAATTGCACTACTTTATTTTTCCTTTATGTATTTAATGTATGAGTAGCGCATAACAACCGTGTACAGGTAGAAGTCACGATTTAATGTTAAATATACACCTTTCTTCTGTTTTGAGTTTGATTTTATTATTATTAGTCAATGTGTGTGTTTGTGTGTACGATATCGAAAAGTGATCAAATTATAATGTTTTATTAGACAATAAACGTTAAACGTTATCTGAAATTTTTTGAAATTACTTATAAAGTTGAATTGAAATTCATTGTATGCTTGATTTGATTGAATTTAACTGTAACTGGCATTAAAATGAATATGAAAAAATGACTCTAAAGACAAATTTTGTCCAAAATTGGACACATATATGACGCGTCATGACATCCAAGTTCGAAAATTTCAAAATCCTGGTTTAAAGTTATGAGGAAATTTTTGTTGTGTCTATGCGAGTTATAAGAAATTTCATTTTCAGCGGTCTCATTGAGCCTTGCTTTCATTAGAACGTCGGTTTCAAATTAAAATTTTCTTAAATCCATTTCAATGAATTTGGCGCATAAAATCTCAATTTAAAACCGTCGCAAAGACATTTTTAATTAAAATAATATTCATTTGATAAGATTTTAATCAACTTATTTTGATTTTTTATTAAAAAAGATGTTTAATTTCAAATTTAAATTAAAACTCAAAAAGTCAAAGACATAAAAGCTGAGATTACATTCAGATTTTAGCATTAGACACAAAAGAACCACATTTACAAAGTGGAACAGAATAAGAAAAAAAAATAAACGCTTGACTTTTTAACATTAAAACAATGAAATTTTTGTTTAACATTTTTCATCGCGCAACTAGTGATCAAATTTCATTAACACATGTTATATTGTTATTAAAACGCGGGTACATATTTAGTAATAATAAAATTTCAGTTTATGTGTGGTGTTTTTAAAATATTCTCATTTTAAACATATATATTAAATATTATTTATTAAAACTATACTGAAAAACAACAAAACATAAATTTATTCATTATTAGGAATATTATTCTGTGTGATGTATAATTTTGTATATTTATTATTAGTATAGAGGCCTTTATAGTTATTGTGACACGTGCCATATGCGGTTATTTCTTTTCTTTTCTGGTCTTTTTTTAATATTAATTTTTTTTTCTTTCTTTTTAATCTGTTCTGGTTTTATTTTTATTATTATTTGTCTCTTTAACTTTTTTTTTTATTTTATTTCTAATGTTAATTTAAGACTTTTTCCTGGTCTTTACTCTGATTGCAATTCAAATAATATAATTTAATGAAAAAAATCAATGTAAGACTAAGAAAAAGAAAATCATGGAAAATTTTGATTTCTGTTACTTGATGAATGCAAAAATAATTTTGATATTTCATTACTGATGAGCTATGTGTGAATTTGTATCATTTCAAATTCCATTTAAATTTAAATCATTATAACTCCCTCTAATGAATTTTGAAAGTTACCAGGCATGTAATGAAATCTAAAATGTAATGTAATGTAATACGATGAAACAAAAAAAAATAATTCATCATTCAAAATGTGTTGAAATTGATAAAAAAAAGTTCAAGTCATATTTAATAAAATTTTTATTGTAAGATTGATATTGTGGAGGCGTTTTTTACTTCTGGCCTACCTTGCTGAATATGTTTTGCATAGGACAAACCTGATGCTGAAAGTCTTATAAGTGCATGGACTATCATCGATTTTTTTTCACTCTGACACTTAGATTGACGCAATCAATAGACAAAGCCACATTCTCCGGGGAGACAAGAACGGAATTGGCTCAGCTAAGATCAGGTTACTCAAAACTGATAGTTACCTTAGTCGCACTCATATATCCGTCTCTGATACGTGCATAGTATGCCATAGCTCACCACATGATGTAGCTCATTTTTATGAATGCCCTAGTGATCTTACAACCAAAGACGTCTGGTCTAACTCCATAAAGTTGGGTAATTTTTGGGATCAGGAGACTCTGACGAAGCCGCTACAACAACTTCTTCTTCCTTACCTTCATTTATTCAAAATATACTACATTTTAAATGAAATTCAAAATATGGCTACAACAACAACAACTGACGCACTCTAGCCTTACCTTTCGGTTTCGGTTTAGGCTTGACCGCTGTCCTGACTTGCTGGATCAGTTATTCCTCGACTTGACCCTGAGACACTTTATGCAAGAGTCTGACTCCGTTTATGTTGTCAAAATGAAGAACTCTTGAGGATTATATTTAACTCAGTAATTTTGAGATTAAGGTCGGAAATTTGAATTCAGACCCTAAAAATAAGAAAAAGTCGTATAAAATTGTGGACCTACTGATTCTTTGGAGGTTGTGGTTGAATCAACCGTAAGCCAGAAATAGATCTAAAGATGGAAAGTTTCTAATTCAATTTATGACCAAGCCATGAGGAGAAAATAGTTCAGTTTGAAATACAGGGTGTTTTTAAATCCCAATTTTGCTCTTTATTACACTTTTATACACTTTGTTACACCTGATTTTTGCTCTTCTTTACGCTTTTTTACATTTTCTTACACTTGAGCCCTCTTTTCTACACTTTGATACACTTTCATGCACTTTCATACTCTTTTATGCTCTTCAAAAAATTTTCTTTTTTGCTCTTTTAAGGTAAGTAAATAAATAACCATAAAAGAGCATAAAAGAGTATGAAAGTGCATGAAAGTGTATCAAAGTGTAGAAAAGAGGGCTCAAGTGTAAGAAAATGTAAAAAAGCGTAAATAAGAGAAAAAAGCAGGTGTAACAAAGTGTATAAAAGTGTAATAAAGAGCAAAATTGGGTTTTAAAAACACCCTGTATTCAAGGGCTAATATAAATTTTAAATGAAGCAAACTAAAGTTTTTGAATCAAAATATTAAAATTCTGATCTCAACTTAATCTTAACTCATTTTAAGCGAATTTTCTGCCAATTTTGAATTTTAAACCAAAATTCTATCTCTAATTTTACTTTTAATCATTTTTCTTAGATCATTAAATAATAAAAATAATATCAAGACAAGTCTTCCTCTTAAATTTCATGCCTATTGTGAATGATCCACAATTTCTTTTTACACTTACACTAAAAATTCCCCTTTTTACATTATTTCAATGTTTGTGCATTTGCCCCTTCGTGTCTCGCTCTCTCAAATATTTTTTTGTACGATAAGGGGAATTTTGTTTAATAAAAACTGGTTTACTTTGCCTAACTTTTATTTTCTCAGAGAATCACAAAAGTTATGTGTGTGTGTGTGTGTGTTTGTATTTTACTTTGAGCAATTACTATTGAATCTAAAACAGTTGTTTTATTTTTATTTTTCTTCTTCTTTGAATAATAAAATAAAAGTAAAACATACTAAATATATAAAAGTTCTTCAATAAAAGTAATAAAACACATACAAATTTTAGCAATATTTAACCTCAACATCATATGTTTGTACTTTATTATTGTTAAAGTGTTAAATATTTGTGGGTTATATTGAATTAAATTCTAATTATTATAAATTATTCAACTTTATTTGTTTTTACTTTTCATGATATCAATGAAATTGAATTCGTTATTAAAATATGATTTTCATGTAAATATCAATGAAGTCAATGAATTCATGTAGTGTGAATTATATTCAATGAAATGAAATGTCCCAATCAGAGCCAAGTGTCACCAAATAAGAATTCGCTGATTTGTCAACAAACAATTATTTTATACACAGTCCACATTGATTATACTGATTTTAAAAAGAAGGCGGGTATTAAATTGTCGTTTGTTCAATATATTTTTGTATACATTTTAACATACATAAAAGAGTACTAAGCTACATTGCTCTCAATATTGTCACATATTCTACCACCATAAATACAATTCATAGTCTCTGTGTATGTTAAACGAATGAAACGACAAACCGAAGACACATACACACACACACACACAACATACACGATCCTAATATAGGGGTTTATGTGTATGCAATGTGTGTTTTTGTACATAAAAAGCGGACAATCGCATTTTATGTCATTTGATCACATCCCATTTATTTAGAGCATTTATTTTGTATGTATGTACACTTTTATATTAATATTATATTTTATGTATCCTAGTTATTTTCCATTTTGTACATATATGTAATGAAAAATTTCTATTCTGGAGAGTCACACCTACACGACTTTGCAAAAATTTCTAAAAATAGACAAAAAATTGTATCATTTTACAATTGAAATTATTTTGAATATAAAAATTCAATGAAAAGACATTTTAATGTGAATCGATCTCAATTGTTTTAATTCAATGTAACCGTGAAAATTTAATTAAATTCCTAATTTTGTGTTATTTCTATTAAATAAACACACACATTTTAAAATTAAATTCTTGAAATTGACCCTTTATTTACAAGACTCGCAGTTTTTGTATCAGCGACGGGTTTATTTAGAATGATATTTTAGATTATAGGTCATGCGCTTGCGTCCACTAGATTATATTATGATATTTTTTTGTCTTCTCATTCCATTAATATAAATTTTCATTTCTTTTTAACATTGAATGCAAACTTTATTAGAATCTTTTTAGATCACGTGTTAAATTTACTAGACAAACACAAATTGGAATAATGAAACAATAAAATGAAATTAGATTTAATTGTTGACGCCTAATTATCTTGTCATTTTATATTTATATTTGTTTATTCTAAATATTGGTCTTTTACAACAAGGAAAACAATAATAATCGCATAATCAGATTAAATTCAAATAAAAAAGCGTTGTTATCAAGATAGAAGGACCACCGATTTTCCGTGACTTGTTTATTACGTTGAGGAACGTATTTGAGAAACGTATAATAAAATAATATTGTCTTACATATTCATTTCATGCTCATTCATCGGTTAATATTTTTTTTGGTCTTTATTCGTGGGGTAGATTTAATGCTGAGATAAAACGGTTTTGAATGCAAATAAAAAAGAAAAATTAAATTAACAATGAAATAAAAAGGAAGAAGACAACGAAAAAAAAAGAACTGTTATTTGTGTTGTTTCACCCTTAAAATTAGTTTGATGTTATTTTTTATTATTTAAGGTTTTCACTAACAACTGAGACATATCACAATAATTACAGTAATAATTGTTTGTAGTGAAAAGGTATGAAAAAGGCATTTAATTTTATAATTTCTCTTAATTTTAATGTGAGTTGGATGAGGGTTGAAATTTTTATATATTGAGCTCAACATATTTTTTTAAGGACATGAGTAACTGTCACGGCTTTCAGACCAGATCAGATCAGATTTGTAGGGCGGCTGTTAAGCCCGAGCTCAGACCATCAGTCGGGCCCATTGTGCATATCCGTTATCATCATCCGAGGAACCCCGTCATCCCAAGCAGTTGCCAACTTTATCTAGCCTTTAACTCAAATCCGGCCGGAAAAAGGAATATTTGAGATTGCAAAGTTTGATGGCCGGAGCGAGAATCGAACCTTATTGCAAACCTTAAGATTGATGGTCCAACATGCTAACCACTGCACCGTACAATCCCCGCGGCTTTCCTGGTATTTGACACAATGCTCCAGGGTCCAGTTGACCCTTTTGGTTTGGTCGCCTTATTACCAGTAATATACCACTGGAATTGAAAAAATCCAGGAAAGGTTTTTAAAATCCATCTTTCGTGATCACAACAATCTTAAATATCAGCAAATGCGTCAAGCTTTCAACCTGGAATCTTTAGAAAGTCGTCGATAAACTGCAACGCTCATGTTTGGTTTTGACATTTTGGCTTCAAAGTTGGACTGTTTAGAGCTTGTATCCTCTCTAAACCTGTTTTGTCCAGTGGTGACTACAAGACATGCCCACTTGTTTGAAGTCAAAGCTAGCAGGAGAAACTACACTTTTTACCAGCCCATGAGTAGAGTGATGAAGGAATGAAATGCAGCCTGTGATAAAATTGATTTTAGTATTAGTAGATTAGAATTTAAGAATTGAATTAAGAAGTCATTGTTAAATTTTTGTAGCCTAGGGCTTTGCCTGTGGTTGCCAAATAAATGAAATGAAATGTGAGGTACTTTTTTGGGATTTCTATGTCCTAAAAACCACCCACCTGCTTTATATTTTTAATTGAAAATTGCGCGAGAGTAAAAATTAACTCATTCGACACCGCTCCTAGAAATAATGAGTTTTGAACAAAAAGTTCTTCTATAATTTATTTTTTAGGTAAAAATGAACACTTTTCTCTTCGATGAAAATTTCAAGTTTCATATAAAAATTTTACAGGAGAGCCAAAATAAAATACGTAAAAGTGCTACGAGAATGAAAAAAACGCGACTTTTCTTAAAAGTTTCGCTCATAATTTTTTAGTTTTTGGTTTAAATTCAAAAACGATTCAACTGTTTGCTAAAAAATATCTTAAATTAAAACTCTAAAAAAGATTGACAAAGAAAATTTTTGATATGAACGAGACAAGTGACCTCAAAGTAGGGGTTGCGTTGACGCAACGGATGACGCGAATGAGTTAATGAAAATTTTTAAATTATTCGTTAGAATGCTACTGATGCTGAGAGTTTTCTCAACTCTGATGTTTTTAACACAAGAGCTCTCATCATCAAATGACCATAAGCCTAGTATTTGCGTCCTATTCAATCAGCTCAATACAATTTAAAAGCCTAAATGTCTTCTCATCAATCTTTAACTTAAAAGAATGCTACCTTGCACTTTAAATGTACAAACACCATTTTTTTTAATGTAAGTAAATCACGATCAAAATTTCTAATCCAATTTTATTCGTGTGTGGTTTATAGAAAAAGCATTTTTTTTTAAGAAAAACAAAAAAAACTCCCATACACTCATTATATTATTTCAGTTAGTCATTTGTTTAAATAATAATATTTTAATTTATCGTAACCAAAAAAAAAAAATAAATTCAAATTAAAAATAAAATTATAATAATAAATAGAGAGAAAAATTTACTTAAATACATCTCAATTGTTTGTATAATCAACAGATTCATAGAATTTAGTGAAATAAAGTGATCTTATCCCATCTTATTCTTATTTGTAATAAAATTCAACTAAACACACATAAAAATTTTGATTACAGGAGTTGTCATTTTCCTAGGAAAAATCAGAAAAAAAACTACAAATATCTTATAATAAAAAAATACACACACAAAACTCACTGAAGTAGCATGTATTGAGGTTATTTGAACGAACATAAATAACTCGATCGACTTTAAGTAAATATTTATTTTACAAATCCCAAAATAAAACAATTTCAATACATACCACGTCTTATTGAATCTAACAAGATGAAGAAAAAAAAAATGTGTTGTGTCACTGCACTATTTTGTTTAGGTTTTAAACAATTTATCGTTTTACAATTCAAATATGTACAAATCTGGAGACATACATTGAACATGTAAATAATAAGAAAAAAGAGTTAAAATAAAATAATTATTTTTATTGTAATTGAAATTTGGTTCATTTACCGGAAACATTTATTTTTGTTAATTATTATATTATTATTTTTTTATATTTTAAGTGAGAGAGCTCTCACTAGTGAATGTGAACGTGGAATTAAATTCAAAAGTACTTTAAATGTCATTTTTTAAGTACGCATTAAATTGAGAGAGGACCAGATGACGATGATGATGAGATATGGAATTTGAGAAAGATAATTATGAAAGTGTAATACGTGACAAAGCACGCGACGACGACATGACAACCGGACATGACATTTATAGTGGTCAATTTATTGAAATTTATCATATTATGGAGACACTTGAGTCAAATTTTGAAGAAGGTGTTAAAAAATTATAAAGTCATCTAAGTCATTTAAATAGCTAATACTCTAATATTACAGAAGTAATACAGTACTTGAGTTATTTTTTTTTTAAAGTACCACAATGACGAAGAAGTCTTTTTGTCTTTCAAGTGTTATTTTTTCAAAAAAATATCATTTGAGCTGTCCCAATATTTTCTTAAAACTTATATGAATTGTGTCTAGGTTTGGTTTCAATTTAATAAGAATGTTACGAGTAAAGAGTTCATTTATAGGTCACAGAGAAGCTTTAAAATAATTGCTATATGATATTATATTATAAATTTAATGACCACGTTTCATCAAAGTAATCAGCAATATGTTTAGTTTATCTTCATTTTATTTTAAATTATAATTTTTTTTTTAATCTGCTTCATATGTTTAACTTTTTTTTTATTTATTATTATTATTATTATAATAAATGAAGGGACATTATCCACATTTAAACCACAAAACTGAGATACCTTTTGTTAACATGTTAAACCACATGTCGAATTACAACAGTTAGTTCACATTAACCATCAAGCAGTTAATAGAGTATATTAAAAATATCAATAAGGTTCTACTTCGCAACAGAAATTACAACAACAACAACAACAACAACAACAAAAACAACACAAAACATGATTAGTTTATAATTTTCTTTGTACATGTAGTAACATTATTATGTAATTTTCTATGCTCAATATATATAAAATTTATATGATTATTATTATTATTAATAATAAGCAAAATCTATATTGAGCATTTTCGTCATCATCGCTACACACATTGAACCACAGTGTATAAATAAAGATGGTTCACATCACACTCCGAAGTATAATTTTAAAGTTATTACACTATGATGCATTTTATCGGGAGAATGAACCGTAAAATACCAAGTGACGTTATGTGCTCTGCTGTTGATTTGATGTCGAAGTTGATCATGATGATTATTATTATTGCATTGCAGTGTGTGTGTTTATAAGCTTGGACACAGTAATAATAATGATAGCTAATTTTATATAGATATTGGACATTATTATTTTGTGGTTTTCATTTTCATTATGTTTTGTTTAATATCAAATTTATATTTTTGAGACATGATCAAAATAATTGTATTTTTGTGGTAGCTTTACATGAAATTCAATATTATATGTATATTTTTGCAAGACGAAGACGAAAATTTTTTGGATAAGGAATTTGATTATAAGAAATAATGATGATCAAAAAATATTAAATAATTTGATTGTAGATTTGATATTTTGTTCTGTTTTATAACAGATTGGATGTGTTTGAGGAATAATGAAAGGAAAATTGATCATGGATCTAATAAAACATATGCCGGCTTGATATTTTACTTGGATAAGACATTGAAATATTGAAATGAAAAGCAATATTCTTTGAAATTGATTAGAATGAATTTTTATAGGGTCAAGCTACATGTTATCGTTACCATGAGAGCACTTTTCGTTCATTTTATTTTTTTTCCTTTCATAAGATTTACTAGTGATACTAGGTCCTTGAAGGCATGTCTTTCATCTTCATGAAACTTAATTCTATTAATCTATATAATGCAAAATATTTTGCTAATGCTCTACTTTATCGGCTTATTCTAAAGACATCTACTTTTTGCTACGTACAAAAAGCGCAGTATCTTGCTAGGGTGCGGTAGTATCAACATTTTTACTGCTCCATACAGATTGATACCAGCTTGTGATCAAATTCCATGGTGTGTTGTTATACATTTTATCGCACTATATAATCCAGACAGGAGGAAGCGACAATATGTAGAACTGATTTTTGCCCGCTTTGAGTATCGAACCCAAGCCATCCAGTTGCAATGCGAATGCTTTAACCACTGGGCAAATGAAGCAGATTATTTATTGTCTATAATAATTTAAAGCTTCCGTACAACAAAAATAAAGCCCAATTCTGTTAGAGAACTAAATTATCAAAAAAATCATATTGATTCTAGTAAAAAATATTCAAAATACACGGTAAGTAGAGTGTTACGAACGGTAGACAGTTCAACGACCCTATTTCATTGTTAATTAAAATCTTGCAGTCGTTTTCTCATGTATGACTATTTCCATTAAGACAAATTAAAAAGTTTTTAGGATCAATATAAGACTTACCATCTACAGTGTCCTGAATGGATAAATCAGCATTTTTCAAGTCTCTCAGACCCAGGTTTTTGAAATCAGACATCCATTTTCCATTATTGATTTTGCTTTTTAGGGAGCGTTGAAATGCTGAATTTTGTCAGCTTTCGGTTAAAATTGGTTAAGAATTGCAATTTTAGCACTAAATCAAGTGATACAAGGTAAGACTTCCTCACGAGACACCATACAGCTCTACACACGTACAGATCAGCGCAAGTTCCTGAAAGGTCCAAAAAGAAAAAAATCAAATATTTTTTGACTCAAAAGCGAATAAATTCTGAAAATCTTGAGTACAGTCAGGTCTCCATATAGTGAAAAATACGCTGTACGTAATGATTTTTCACTATATGGAGACTTGACTGTACTTTATGTAATCAAATTATATTCCATATTGACTTAAACTGGTCTCAATATGATAAGAAAATCTTTCAAAAGTCAGAATAAAGGCGTAATTTCTTAAACAAATCAACACACTGATTTGATCGATCATGACAAAATTCTCATGTAAATAAATAAAAATAACATTTTAAATACAAAATTATTCGAAACAGTTTCAAAGAACAAACACTCAAATGTAAAATAAAATAACTTTTTTGTTTACATAAAACCCAAAAAAAAATCTTATAAGTCGTTAATTTATTATAATAATGATGATAATTCTTCAATTTTATTATTATTATTACATATTTGACTTTTCTATTGAAAGTTTAAGAAAAATACAATGAATATAATATTTACTGTTGTTTATTTGTTTTTCAATATTCTAAATTGTTTCAAAGGCACTTTTATATTATTAAAATTATTATTTGTAATACTGAATGATATTTATTCACGGTCATTATGATAAAAAAATTAAAAGAAGGCTTGACTTTTTTTTTGTTTCTTTCTTTAAATTCAAATTTAATATTTTTTTTTGTTTTACTTTTTGAGTTTAGACCAATAATTGTTGATGTTGTTTGTCTTTCTTTCATTTATTTTATTTTTTTTTTTTGATTTAATTGTACGATGATGACTATTTCAAGTGAGCAAGTTGGTACACACGATGTGATGTCTTGTCTATTAAAATCCATTTTAAATCTCTTTTTATGTTATTTGATTTAAAATAAGAGGAAAAAAAAATTATGATGGTGGATAAGCGATTAATTTAAGATGAAGTAAAAAAAATGTAATAGAAGAATCAATTTTTTTGATAAATCGTTTTTTCAATTTTCAATTTTTTTTTGACCTGATCGATAAATTTAATCTCAGGCATTAGTCAATTTTGGGAAAAAAAATCAAAAAATTTTAAGTGTAATTTTAAAACTTTTATCGAGTTAATATTTTAGCTTATACTTCAAAATAACGAGAAAAACAAAAAAAAATAAAAAATATTTTTTAAATACACACATAATTTAAGTTTGAAACTTGTACAAAAATTTAAGCTAAAAACTGAATGAATTTTAATATTTTTGAAATAATTTTTTTTCTGTGTTTTGAAATTCCAAGAAAAAAAAGCTTTTGGACATAGACAGCTTTAGAATAGATCTTCGAAAAAATACAAAGAAAAAAATTAATTTTGCTCTTGGAGAATTTTTTTTCAATGACGTAAATGTTGGATAATATTTTGTGTGTATATCCAACACTTAACCATAGTTTTACATCTGCTGGCGTTAATCCTTTACAAAAATCGTTGATATTTTATATTTTCCTCAAGATTTTATTCTTCAATAAAACTGCATTCAAGGAATTTTGATTTTGGTACAATTATATCAAAATAAACTAAATCAATTTTTGTGTATATCCAACACTATGCGTTAAATATTTTTAAAATATTTTTTTTTTTTACATTTTGATTGTATTTTTCGCTTTTATTTGAATGGAAAAGTATCTAAACAGTTTCTTGGTTTAATATTCTGAAGGAGCAACACTAAAATTAAAAATGATCGTACACAGTGGGCCTGATTGAACAGTTTTCGACCATTTATCAACTATTTTATCAAAAGTAGCTTTTTTGTGATCTATATCCAATGAAATGGCTAAATTACTAAATTTTGAGTAAATTTCAGTAAAATTATTTTCTTATACATTGCTTATTTTAATAAAACTCCATATTATATAATCTTGAACTCAAAAATAGTTCTGAATTTTAACAAATTAAGGTTTTTTAGGGGTTTTTATCCAAAATTGGATAAATTAATTTGAGCCATATCGTAGTCTTAACTAAGCCCTACAACTTTACCATATAACGTTTTAGGCATTTCAATACAAAAATTAATCCAAAGAATCAAAATATCAAAATGTTGATAAATTTCATTAATTCAAACAAAAAGTATATTTTTCATAATTGTATACTCAAACTGTGTTCTTAAAAGTTGATTTTTTTTCCATTTTAAGACATTTTATAAAATAATTTTGTCAAAAAACTTTAAAATACATCGCAGAAAAAAATTGGAATTTTGTGTATATCCAACATGTGTATATCCAACACCTCATTTTTAAAGATTTTATCAATGAAATTTCAAAATTAAAATTTCTAGTTTTTAAATGTTAAAGCTTTATCAGGTTTGAAACATTTTGTAGTACTAGGTTTAATTTAAAAAAATAATTAAGCAGTTGAAATATAGCTTTGAAATTTTGTTTGATAAAATGACCAACGAAAATTGTGTATATCCAACACTTTTTGGCAAGCCCTAAAATTCAACTAAATGTTTTTAAAAATCAATTTAGTTTTTTCTAAACTCAAGATCAATATTAAGGCTTGAGTTTTATAAAAAAAAAAATAAAAATTTCTAATAGGAAGAATAAGAAATATTAACTCAAATGCTAAAAATCCCGTAATTTCTGTGTATATCCAACAAACTAATGCCTGATCTATTTATGTATTTTTAATTTTTTTAATACTGAGGACCATAAGACAATGTTTTGAAATTGAAGTCATATTACAACAACATCAACAATAAAAAAAAGTGAATTATAATGGTAGTTCATTATTCTTTCATCATTGCGGTCACTGTCCTTCTACATATGTGGTGAGGTGTGTGAATGTTGAATGTAAAAGGATAAAAAAGTGTTTGCAGGAGTAATGTGAAAATAATATCAGAAAAAAAGTGAAGTGAAATACAAAATCAAAGCAATTATGGTTTATTTTTATAACATATGTTCACTTAAAAATTATGTATTGTGAGAATTATTTTGAGTAAGAGAATGAATGAAAAAAAAAAGTAAATCTGGTGTGATTGAATTGTGTTAAAATATTGATATGTGTAATGTGTATCTTCAATTTTTGCTTAACATCAGTATCAACACTTTAACCACAGTTTTGATCGTCATTGAAAAATGTTCTTTTTTTTGAAAAAAAAATATATAAACGCGTCTGTGGCTTCTTTGAATTTGATTATAAAAAGTTAATGATTATCATTAGATATAATTTTCTTCTCATACATGTGATTCATGGTCATTTAAATGTCATGGCATGGTTACAATGTTGCCAGGGCCTTCAGATGAGTCGTCGAGAAATTTAAGACCAATGTTGAATATCTTCTAAAATTTCCATAAATTTTGTTAAAAAAAATCTTTCAAGGTCACAATGAAAAAGATCTTTAAAGTCAAAATTGTCTCATAGAACCTTAAATTAATAGAAATTTCTATTGACACTGTCATTTAAGATCCAACTTTACAATTTTCAATTAAATCATCATTAAAATAAGCAAATATGTCCAGTAAAACAACATTTCAGTGAATAAAAGTTTCATCCCACTGAAAATTTACATTATTCATCGTAATCCAATTAAAAATTTGAATAACTTTGCACAATCAGCTCACTTGAGTGAATAAAATGAAATGAGTCAATAAAAAAATTGACGTGAAAAGTTTTGTTCCATTATAATTTTCAAATAAATATAAAAAAAACACACAAATTATAATGACCAGAATTTGATATCGCAAAAGAAAACAGAAGCTTGAATTCAGTAGAAAATTCTTCGAATAATAATATTAAAAAAAACAGTCAACTTTTTTATTCATACTTATCTTAATTATGCATTCAAAATTTTTATTATTAAGAGCACTCATAAACCATTATAATTATACAAAAAAATAAAAGAAAAAAAGTCCAGACATTTGTATAAATTTTCAAAACATTTCATTTTTAACTACTGATTTATTTTATATGTATTTTCAATTATGATTTGCATGTGATGACCATTTGCATAATGATGAATTTTTTTCATTTCATCTCTTTTTTTGATGTTTTAGATATTTTTTTAATAGACATTGAACAGTTAAAATTAACTATGATTATTAGTTTTGATCTGGCTACTCGGCTTCTTTCCTTTAAAATGCATACAAAATTGCAGATGATGCAATTTGAAAGCGCCCAGACAGTATTAATTGGTTGGTAAAATAAAAAAAAAAACTTGGAAATAAGAGTTACAGATGATTAGATGATTGACCCATCATTATAATAATGAGCCAAACTCTACAAAGTTAGTATTATTTTGTGTCCTTTATACAGTTAAAATTGTAACACAACAACACAAAAAAACGAGACAGAATTGATGTTTTCTGTTGATTGTTTACTGTAACATAAAATATTTTTTGTCGTTGAAAAAAAAATAATAATAATAGGAGTTCATCAAATTATAGACATGTTAAAGTTTAATTTGTTTCAACAAAACATCAACAAAAAAGTAATTTTTCAGTTTAAAACATTTTATCTTCAAATTGATTCTAAATGAAAGTTGTTAAATCTTTCTACTTCCTCATATAAACATTCCCTTTTTTTATTATTATTTATTATTTTATATAACATTTTAAATTAAACACACGAAAATATTATTAAATAATAATAATAATAATAAAAAATTATAACAAATAATAGAACATAAACATGATAGTAATTGAGAAAAGTGAGATTCTATCCAATGATGATGATGATCTATTATTAGTTTTTTTTTTCAAGTTTATATGTGATCAGATTAATAGTCTGTGCTCTGTTACAGATTAACCTATAAATTTATCAGCTGCGGGAATCATCCACGTTATATTATTATTTTCATTAAAAAAGATACATATTCTAAAACTTAAACATCAACTTTTAAAGGTTCAGTCACATTATGTGGCATGTTATAGACAATTATAATTATATAAACTTTGGATTCTGTGGGACTTCATAATGAACTTTGATAGAACATAAATGTTCTGATTCGATGATGAAATGAAAAAAAAGACAAATGAGTCTGTCAAAATATTTTGTTTTCGATTTTTCGGTCAAAATATACACTAATCATAATGATGATGGTGTTATTGTTAGAAGATGTTTGATTTGATCGTGACGTGAATTTTGTCTATCTTTACTTTAAGATCTCATTAAGTTAATAAGGAACATAGGGGTGCCTAGACTTAGATTGGTAAACAATCAATTCAGTGTGAAATAGATAAATCACATGTTTAAAACTTCTTTTGTATGAAACTAGAATAAATTTGGTTGGGTTTTAATTGAACGTCAAGAAGTTGGTTTGTAACCCTTTGTTGTGTGAATATATAAAAGAAATTTCGTTCTTCTTATTTCTCTGGCACTACCTCTATCTGTTAGACTGGTTTAATTGAAGATTGCTGTCCAGGTAAGGCTATCCAATAAGGCTATTTTAACCATCCTCCTGTCCAGGGACATTTTAGTCCCTGTAACTTTATAAAATATATTTTTAGCTGTTATTTTTTTTTACTTGACTCGTGCTTCAAATCTACAAGTCACTGTCACCTGATAATGTGTCATACAGAAAATTTAAGATAACCGGCCTTTTCGAATTTAATATCCCCTAAAAACAAACTTAGCTTTCAATTGAAGCTTACCTTTTGTCCTTCTAGTTTGTCTTTAATGAGCATGCAAGTTAGAGATCAGTTTGAACCGTACGGACCTCAGAGTTGTAATTGGTATGTTCACTGGTCGTAGTACTCTAGACTATCATCTCGGTCATTTTGACTCAAGAGATTCAATGTGCAAATGCTGCTCTGCAGAAGAGGAGACTGCTGCACACCTGCTTTGTGAATGTCCTAAGCATGCCAGATAGCATGGTATCACGCTGGTGAGTATTTCCCCAGTATTGATTCTATGATTTAAGTGAAGATATCTGCCCTGCTTAGCTTTCTGAGAAAGTGTGGTCACTTTCCTGAACTGAACCAGGTCTAGTGGACTTTTTTCTTTAGTTGTTTCTCTAGATTTGGTTCCTTCTTCATCAGATATGATGATGATGGGTATGCACAATGGACCAGTCTGTAGGTCTGAGTGCTGGGTTTCTTCTGTGGAGACCGCCCAAGTAATCTGATCTATAGATTCAGAGTCAAAAGACCTCATAAGATTAATGCATTTCATTGAATCTTTCCTTTTATTTTCCATACTCTCCCAATTTTCGAAGCATAACATCATCGTGAACATTCTCCACGCTTTAAACTTAAAAGAGGTGATTTGAAACACCTGTGTTTATGTGAATTTTTAATTTCGTGCAATATCCTGCCATATTTTTCTCATTTTCCTTTCTTTTTTAAAATAAACTCACATAAAAATAAATGATAAGAAACTTCATCATTGTCTTATGACAAGCAAAATCTTCTTTTTCATCTTCCATATTCATATAAATGAACCACATCGACACTCATCCATATCTTAAATAAAATATATTGCCAAAATGTTACTTATTATTATTTTTTCTTTTATCCATTTTGAAAATAATATTGCATACACAAAGTTACGATCACTTTATTATTAAGATAAATTGTGTTACATTATTATTTTTAAAATAACGTATAAAATGCCTCGTTTTCTGTATCTTTTTTTTTATTTTATGTATCTCTTTAAATCCACTTTAAATGTATAATAAATAATTTGTTTTGAAATAAATATTATATGTTGCCATATTTACCGGAAATAAGGAAAAATGTGTATGGTCACAATATTTATTATGATTATTATTATGATACACATTTTAAACGTTGAAATGAAAAAAAGGAGAGTAAAATGAAAGAATATCACATGTTTATTATTAATTTGGTTCAATATTCAATGGATTACGTTTCAAAAAATATTAATAAATTAAAACAATAGTTACAATAAATTAAAAAAAAAGGTTAAAATTATGGCAGCTGGTTCATCTTTTTTTTGCCTTCTCACACCTGGATGTGATATATTTTTATAAACAATAAAAATTCAGGGCAAAAAATCTATCACTTTTGTTTTAAATGGTGAAATGTTTATGTTGTAATTCAAGACAAAAATTTAAACTAAGTTAAATTTATTTAAAAATTTTTCTGAAAAAAATGAAAAAAAAACCACTGAACTACATTTTAAAAATCGTTTTTTGTCACCTTACTAATTGACTGTCTGTCAAATTGTCATTATATTAGTTTTTCTTGTACATTTTCATTTCATCTTAAAATGAATCATTCAATAAATGTCGTTTAGTGAAAGTCATTTTTTTTCATGTATATTTTAAATAAATTATTTTCAAAATTTGTTTTTAAATCAATCTTGTGTCACTTTGTCGTTTAGAAAAAAAAACTAAGCATAAAATTAAGTGTTTTGATTTAAAAACTTGTTGAAATGAGATTTTTTTTCTTCATGAAAATGACACAGATTGTATTTTAAGTGAATTTTTTTCTTCAACTCTCTTAATATTGACGTCATGAGTCGTTAAATTTGAATTAAAGACTGTCAAGATTGAATTAAATAACAACAAAAAAAAAACTCTTGATTGAGAATTAAATGGCATCCTGTTATTGTGATCAAAATCACTTCAAATCATACATACAAATAAATAAAAATTGCTTTTATTTCTCTTGATTTTCATCTTGTTTTCATTTGAACATCCTGAAATCGTTGACTACATTTTCAATTGGAACTTGAATGTTGTACATAATAATGAACAACATTGTTAATAATAATATGAAAATATACAAAATATAAAAATATGCCATAGGATATTCCATTTTTTATGTACAGTTTTTATCCTTTCACAAACATGTTTAATTTTTTTTTCATTTCAATTAATTTGCCAGGGAGAATAAATAAATTTGTATGTAAGAATGATGTAAACAAAAATATTTTTGTATTTAAATGTGTTTATTGAAAAAGAATACAAAGAATGTGTGCCATACTTAAAAAATTATAATTCAGCGAAAAATTAATAAATAATAAAAAAGGGTGATTTTTTCCGCTACATATGTATAGAAAGTTATGTCTTTGCAATTTTGTATACAGATGTGTATGATCATAATAATGCTAATAATAAATAAAAATATAATAAAAAGGGTAACGAATAAAATATGTGAAATTATTAACCTTTCCTTTGTCAGGGTGGGTTTTTGTTCTTATATTTTTAAATTTTAGGCTCTATTGTACTCAAAACTTAAAAGACTCTGTCGTGTCAGGTGATCTATTCATCATTAAAGCTCCTTTGCTAGTTCATTGCTCCTTAAGGGCATTTACGTGGTTAAACTTTAAGCGCATTTCATGTCGATGTATTTTGGTCACTTTTGTACTGTCCATGTAACGCTGCGGACAGATTACTTACAGAATTCCTTCAAGGTCTTATGTGAATAGTTATGAGCACTCAAAATATCAAGTTTTTGCTTTTTAATATTTAAATTTGGTGGTCAAATTCAGTTCCTTTGTGTCTACATTTTGTTCTATTTGATAATCTTCAGAACCCTAAAAATTTATTATTTAATCTACACAGATCAATGTGTTATTTACTTTTTTTTGAGATATATATAAATTCAAGCTGATAGAAGTTTAAGATTTTTCTTAACTTTAATAAGATAAAATTAATTTGTTTGACGTATTTTTCTGTGTTCTTTCATTTGCATTTGACGATAAGGTTTTTATTTTTTCATGTCTAAAAAGATCCCTTCCATAGTATATCATTTCTGTTTTTACGTCGTTTTAGTGATAATGCAGAGTGATGCAGTCGAGCCCATAACCTGTTGGATGATGGAAGAAACTTATTATCCTTGTACCACTTCATCGAAATATTATAATGTCTACTTGTACTATCACATCTTGAACGAAACTTTGAACACAGCATTATTGGTCAATAGTATTTCAATTTTGTCATGGTATGTAAAGAAAAAATATTAAAACGATAAACATCCAAAGCGATCCAGCAATTCTATTTAATTTGTATTGTCTTACCTTAAACTTAGCCAAATATTGACTATATCCATGGTTTGTCAGGCACCAAAATTGCAAGTCGGAGACGATAATTTTGTTTGACTTTTATTGTTCGTGATGGGCCATTTTTATAGCTTACAGTTGATGTCAATAGAATTTGAGCAGTGTTCAGTTTAAAGCAGTGAAATTTAACTTTTTCTGTTTAATAACAAATTTTTGAAGTTTCTGAATGTTTGTACACAAAATGAAACTGCATGATTTTGCGATGAAAATTTTTCATAAAATCAACAAAGTTTATTACATGACCTTAAGATCCCATTCTGAAAGTAAGGGTTAATATTTTATACCATATAAAAAAGCACTACAGAGATCAAAACCCTTTTAGAATGACGATTCTAATTACGTCCTCTCTATATAAAAATATTGAAAAAATACAATCTTGTTTGTATTTGAATAGATTTATTTTTTTATTTTATAATAATAATAATAATAATTTTATTATAAAGTATTGAAAGAGAGAGAAAACAAACTGAAAAGAGGAAATAACAAATTTAACGAGCATTTTATTAACAGTGGGTGCAGATTCATTTTATATCATTATTATTATTATAATAAGTGTTTGAATTATGACATTTTATGTTAAATTCTAAAATGGAGTCTTTCTAAAAAAAAATAATAATAATCAAAAAATTTCTATTCAATTTATAATAATAATTGAATTGAGAGTAAAAAAAAGTATTTTAAGTGCTCAATCCATTTAGAAAATTTAATTGAATGAAAGAAATCTAATATTGCACTTTAAAGTAAGAAAACAAAACAAAAATTAGTGTAACATTTCCAGTTATATCACTATGAAAATAAAAAAAACCTGATTCAAGTAAATATGTATTTGTGTGTATGGTAAAACTCACCATTGAATTATGCGAAACATTCCACAGATAAGGTAAATCACTTGTTTCAATCACTTACACATGTTCATAACCTGATTCATTTATTTCATTTTTTTACCATTCAGCTACATAAACAAGATGTATCGTTTGAGTTGATGTACGATGGAATTAATAATAATAATAAGTTTCAATAAGTATGATTATTGTTCCATTATTACTTAGAGGAGTATGTTTCGTTGAAAATACTTGTAAGATATTTGCAAATAAAGAGATGAGAACATGTTTTTTTAAATCACAATTCACTACTTGATGTTTATATTAGTATGATAAAAAAAAATCATCAAAAACAGATTATTTGAATTGAAAACAGTGTTTTTGTTGGTCACAGAGACGATACTCTTTTTTTTTTTTGATGATGAATAAAGAAATATTTTGTTACTCTAATAACAAATTTCATTTTATTTCAGCACACAGAAACAGTCATCATGCCACATGCTGCATAAATTATCAAGTCTTTTACAATTTTATTATTATTATTATTATTCAACATATATGAAACAAAAAAAAAGGATTTTGTTGTATACCGCAAGTGAGTGAAAAAATATTAAAGAAAGAGTCCAAGTACAGAATACAAATTACAAAGCCTTCAGGCAACAAGGGAATCGATATAACATACTTACTTTTGATGTTGGAAATTTATTCCTATATTGATTGTTTTTTACTTTTTTTATTTAAACCTTTTCTCTCAACACACCCGCTTCATTTCATTTTTTTTTGTCTTTTGAATTGCATTTTTTCGGGTTCTTGTTTCATTATTTATTACATCTAATTACACAACCGTTAATTAATGACAAGCTAATTGAAAAATTATATTTAAAACAAAAAATAATAATAATAATATTAAAATTTATTAACTCACAATTTATTTTTGCATAAATTATGCACTTGTATGTGTGTGAGCTGTTTTTGTTGTAAAATTTCATGTAAAAAGATGTAATAATGATTGATTACATTATTTAATGGATGTTTGATTAATATATCAGGCTCTTTAATTTAATTCAATTAGAGTGTCGACTGTTATTACTCTGAATATTTACATAAGTGATGAATGTGAGTCACAAGAAGAGATTTGTTTTTTTTTTCTTAATTTATTGGACAATTTTCCACATTAGCTTACTTTTTCAGTTCAAAATTCAATGAAATTAAAGAAAATTTTCATGCCACATTACAGCGATGTCACAAGTGGTGTGAAATTTATCACATGTCAACAAAGCTAAAAACTTGTATATGCTATAATAAAAATAAATATAATAATAATAATGAATTTAGGGGTTCTACACGTAGGGGTTCTACACACTATTTTTCCTTTAACTTTATAACTCACACGTCAAAAAAGAAATAACATGTAGGAAAAATTTATGAAAATTTATATGTGCGACACATAATATACAATACATCATAAATATGGCAGGTTATAAAATTTCGTGACATTTTATGCCTTGTACTATATTTTTGATGACAAAAATTGTTAAAAGTGTATGTTTAAACAAAATTTAAGTTTTATTTTTTTTTTCTCTTCTATGAAATGAAATAAGAATGTCATACATGTGAATTATTTTATTAGTGTGTCGAATAAAACATGCTACAAAAGTTTTGAGTTACAAAAAATGTTTGTGATGGCACTTGCATGTGAAATATTTTAACTTTAGGCAACTCAAACTATCTCTCACAATTCGTTATTCTATTTTAGGTTCATAACTAGCATAGATGAATTGTGTTAAATTATGCCATTGAAGAATGAAATTTTAAATATTCAATAATTTCGTGTGAGTATGTTGCTGTTTTTGGTATAATAATGTGCGAAAATCAAATCATTAGTTTGTGTTTGACTTTTGTCTGCTCTGTTTTATCCATCAATGAAGCAAAGGGAACTTAATCATTGAGTGGAGATAAAAAAATATTAAATTTATGATTGGGCCTGAGAAAAAATGTAAAACTTTGTCGTGAACGATTTAGACGCGCGCACTTTTATAGGCAAAATTTGGCCATTTTGAGAAAATTCGATTATTGTGGGAAATTCGACCATTTCGAAAAATTCGACCATTTTGGGAAATTTCGACTATTTTGAGAAATTTTGACTATTGTGGAAAATTCGACCATTTTGGAAAATTTCTACCATATTAAGAAATTTCGGCCATTTTAGAAAATGCGATCATATTGGGAAATCTCGACCATTTTGGAAAATTCCACCATTATGAGAAATTTCGACCATTTTGTGAAATTTCGACCAGTGTGGTAAATTCAGCCATTTTGTTAGACTCAGACTGACGGAGGGACTAAGCTAGCCACGGAATTCGAACCCCTGTCCGCACTGTCAAAAAATAGGACAAAATGGAGCCTTATCTGATTGTTATCTACAAAGTCCACAGAAAATTCTCCATTCAATCCTTGAAATCCCTTTGCTACATTAAAAATTTCTCTAAAATCAACACACATACACACAATTAAATTTGTGGCATTATTTAAAATCAAACTACATACGTGATAGCATGTATGTAAACATTTCCGGGGTATTTTATCCATAAATACATAACATTCTAAATTATTAAATGACATTTTTGCATGATAAGGCTTATATGTGTGTTTTCTGTTTTAAATTGACATACCCTCACATCAAACCAAATTTTACCTATTTTTAGCCTTTTAAAGTGACACTCTTTCATATCCATTGGATATGTGTGTGCTTTGAAATGAAATGTGAAACATGAGTCGTGTATTATTTTTGTGACAATTTTCCAAAACATTTTCTATTATTAAGTTCATGTTATTCACACATGAGTTTCAAATTATATGTACTTTGAAATTGAATATACACAAAAATGTACTCATATGAACTAAAATCATGTGAAATTTAACAAATTTTTAGTTGTTTGTTATTTTGTTCATTATATGCTTAATTCAAAAAATGTGTAATGTGTAGATAATGAAGCATGAAATTATTGGCACATTTCTACTTTTAATAAAAATACATGTATATTGATTTCTTATTATAATAATAAATACAGTTTCAAGCATGTCACGATAGTAAAAAAAATGAAATAAATTGGAAAACTATTAGATGTATGTTAATAAAAATTGAAATATTGCACAAAACTTTTATGACTATTAATAATGAGGAGAATTACTGTGGTAGCTCTTTTGTGGTACATTCTTTAAATAAAATGAAATTAATAATAATAATAGTAGTAGTTAAAGCATTCATGAGAAATGTAAGTGTGTGTATATTCTTGAATTCGTCACAAGCGATCAATTATTCTACTTTTGCGGACACTCCACTTTACATTCACATTTTTTCTTCATTTAAAGCTTGATATAGTTAAAAACTTACCGCATTGTTGACTGCGCTAACTCTTTCAATTGGAACGAATTATCTCTTATATTTCATTTGAACATTTAGACACTGTCTTATTATTATTATATGGAGTTGCATATTTTTAATGCTTTAACTTACATAAAAAAAATAAAGAAATAAGACATTTGTTTAAGTGTATTGAAAAAAAAAGAAATATGCTTCGTTAAAATCAGTCACATGTATTATAATATTATTTTTTTTTAAACTTACTAACTTAAAGTACGTTGAAAAAGTAAGTGAGAGAGAAAGATAATGAAAAGAAAATAATAAACTGCAAGTGGTTTGATGTGAATGGTGACGATTTACTTTTACACAAAACATTAATCGACCGAATCGATGACAATGATTAGCTGTCTTGAAAAACCGTACAGGAAAAAAATAATGATTTAATTTTCATTTGTTTATTTTTTTTATCTTCATTTTGTGGTGACATACCAATATGTGATTTTTTTCATAGTAATTTTTGTGTATTGTTTTAAACACACAAACACTCATTTTTTCTTTTAAAATATTGTGACAAGACACTGTGTGTTTAATTATTTGACACGTAATATAATTTAAAACACATTAATTAGCATAACAATAGAACAAAAGAGAAAGACAAATTTATATATTTTTTTGTTTTCAAAAACAGAAAATAAGAAAAAAATCATTTAAAACAAATAAATAACACAAATATAACCGTCAACGTCTGTCACATGTCAAGTTAATTTTGTACAGATTTTTTCCGTAATGAGTGACAATTTGAGATTTTTTTGTCTATTTATTTTAGTTTGTTATCAAATATCAGTCAAAAATCACTTACAAATAGATTTAATTTCAATACACAGCGAGATGAAAATGCCTGTTAAATGCTTTAATGTCTTCTTCTATTGACTCATTGCAATCCATTCGATGTGAATTGGGGTTAAATTCAATTTTTTCTGTGAAATTTCTTATATTTTAAAAAAATTATCAAGATTTTTAAATTAACAATCAAAAATTTCAAGTAAACGGATCAAATTTCATATTAACGGACAAAATTTTTGAATTAACCGTCGAAATTTTAAATTAAAACCGTGAAAACGTTTGAATTTAAATCATAAATAATGCGAAATGTGTTACTAATGTCAATTAAAACCTTATTCGTCAAAACTGTGTCCATAGATGGCGCTTAAAAAAATAATTTATTTCACGGTTGTTCACCTAATAGGATTATGTTCATATTTTATGAATAGTTGAATAGTCTTCTTTTTTATTTTCAATCCACTGTGTTCTGTTTATTTTTATCCATAAAATCAAAATGCTTTTAACTAGATAGGAATTAACAGTCAAAGAAGCAGAAAAAAAGACATCGTTGAAATAGTTAATTGTCAACAAGCTTGTAGTTAGTATAACATTACCTACCATTAAAAATTAATAAAAAAGATAATATATTGAACAGTTAAAACAAGATATTGTAATAAAATATAATGATCAGAACAAGAACTGCATATATTTTTGTCTTCATTTACCTTTACTCGTTTGCTTTTGTTGTTGTTGTTGTTGTTGTTGTTGTAATTTTTTTATTTTTAACAAACACATAATTTTTAAATCGTCATGTAAATATATTTGCCTTTTATTAAACAATACGCGATTTTGTGTGCTATGGAATCATTAGGTTATTGTAAAAGTTTTATACTGTCATGTCGTCGCATCATAAGATCGTTAATATGTATAATAATTTTAACAACAACAAAAAGTTATTAATATCATTAATTTGCATGCAATATAATGTTAGCACATACTGTGTTTGGTGTTTTTTTTTGTTTGTTTGCATACTGTCTCTTTATTATTATTTTTTGTTCTTTTTTCATAACATATTCTTATTGTGAGTATATTTTTTGTCTCAATGTGTAGGAGTTAAAATAACACAAAAATTTTATGTCATATTTTAATAATTATGAGCTTTTAAAAGAATTATTGGAGTTTCAGAGAATTAATTACAAGGGAGCTCCAAGGAATGACGTTTGTATATAGTGTAAACCATCATTCATGGTCAGATGTAACGTTTAAAGTAGGACATTCATTTTTACGAAGAAAACATCGCAAGCCAAATGCTCGACCCCAGCTTTTATGCTGAAAGGACCATCTTTGGGTTTGTGTAAGTCATTGATGTTGTAAGAGTTTTTATATGATTTACGAGGATTTCTTGCCCTTATTTACCTTAAGAACTAAACTTCTGTAAATTATTAGATTTAATTTTTTATTAATTGTCTCTTTAGTTACATTTATTTCAAGAGTTACCGACATACTGACAAATAATTCCGTATTCCTTTGCTTCGTCCATCAGCGTTCCATTTTCAATCTGTTATTCCTTTCATCCCAGGATTCTCACCCTACTAACCATCACAATGCTAAAATAGGACGAATTTCATATGAGATGTTAAACGTATCACTTTTGGGTTTTTGCCTTGAAGGATCAAGACTGCTAAGGCTCATCAGCATTCACATATTGAGAACCATCAAATTCCTGTATTGATTCATTTGATATACAATTAATAGAAGTCATGACTAACTTTATTTGAAATTAAAAATTAAACAAAACTTACCTGGTTCTGAAAATTGTCAATCTGAAAGAAGGAGTTTTCTATCTTTACCTCATTTATGACATCTTTTCAATTCACATCCTGTCGCAAGTGAACGCCTCTTGTCATAATTTCAATTCAACCTTCACACAAAAGCAAAATTAAACATTTCGCTCACATTGAAACTTTATTAGTGAATTAAAATTTAGACGCCACAACACACAGCGTCAAAATGGAATTTAAAAAATCATTTAAGCCAAACATGCGTTGTTCCAGCAGGTGTTCACTTGTATTTCTTTTATCAACAAGTTCTAGACGCAAATTCACAGGACAAAATGATGATCAATGAATCTTCATTTTTACATTCACATAGGACCTTGTTTTACATTTCACAAAACTGATTAACATTTATTAAATGTCATTTATTGTGCACAAATCACAATTCATATCACAAAAATTTATATTTATTTCGAACGGAAACTTTGAATTTTTTTTTCCTTCTATTTAATTGACACATGCAATGTCTCGCTTTATCAGTGAACTTACTTACTTAAACTTATCAATCATGTCACTTTGTGTGAAAATATACATTTGATTAATCTTTATTATGACGCGATTAATAAATAAGTTATATTAATTTTTTAATTATTATTATTATTATTGCAAAAATTTTAATGTAATGTCTCATGTCTTTTTCATGTCAATCTACAAAAAGATGTTTGATAAGAGAGTTCATATGACTGTTTTTTTATATTTGGATCGAAATGAGCTCATAATCATAATAATAATTATAATTTATTATCACCATGAAATGTATATTAAATTTGTCGCATGTTTTATAGTAATCATTAAAAAGAAATTAATATTAAGTGCGGTTCTTTTATTTGAACATGGAATTTTTATTTTTATATGATAATTATTAATATTATTTATAATTAAAATTGACGACAAACCAATAAAAACAGTTAATCTCATACTCTAAATATTAATCAAAAATGTTTTTAAAAAGGTCAGTTTTGTCTGATAATGACCGTATAAGTTTTTATTGTTACTCATGTGCATTAAAATGTTCAAGAATTATGACAGAAAAATGACTTTAAAAGTACATTAAAAGACCACCCAAAACTTTGTGTCTACCCTTTTACTGTGATAAAAAATCCGAATTGTCTCACTTTTCAACCATTTCTGTTAATTTTTAATACAATTATTTGTGTTTTTGATTATGAAGTGTAACAATGTCCAAATATCTCATCAAAATATTTGTATCCTTGCTTTTCGGGATGTTTTTTATGTTTTTTAAAGGTAAATATTTTAAACTTTTAATGATAATTATTTAACATTTTATGAACGAATAGAAAAATAAATACAATATTTTTTTCCTCAGCTATTGTTTAATAATGTAAAAAGGCCGACATTTAATTTATTTTTAAAGAGAATCCTGATGGTGTTAGGTGTTGTTTATTTTCTTAAACAAAACATGTGTAGGTAGGAATATTTTGTTGTATTGCATCAAAGAAAATAACTATTAAGAGATTTAAAGCATAAATTTTAAATGAACTATCTAATAAATTTGTGTGTTTACTGCATGCTCAGTTGTTTCTGTTTGTTTGTCGTTATTGTGTTAATATTTGCTTGAGAATTCTTTTGGTCAAAAAAAGTGCTACTGGATTTTGCTTTTGTCTTTGTCATGAAAAGCCGAAATAGTTTTAAAATGATTCTGTTACATAATTTTATGAGTTTACAAAAAAATTGAACTATGACAGATAATTTGGATTTGGACTATAAAAGTGTTAAAATTGTTAATTTTTTACAGTGTTTCTAGGAAATTGAAGAAGGATCGTGTCAAAAATGTGATCATCTGGATAAAGTTTTGAGGAAAAAAAGATTTTTTTTAATCTATGTAATCTGAACTCAAGTAATGCGTATTTTTCCGTCCAAACAAACACTACAAGCCAAAATTTGCCTTAATATCGTCGCCACATTGGTCAAACAATCAAGATGTTATAGTACATAAGTGATCTTGGTACCGTTGGAAAGCTTATGAACCTTCTAAAAAACGTGGAAGATCAAAACTGTCTTCATTTAGTTGAGCTCGTAGAGCTACATGGCTAAAAAAATAGCTGAAATAGCAAAATTTGATATTGAACTTATTAAACTAGCTTTTATCCATATTCTATAAAAACAATAAAATAAAGCAAGAGAAGGAAAAGTGTAATCGTCTTATAAAGAAATATTTGTAAATTTACACAAGCTATCTCATTTTAGCAATCATTTTCATAGTGATCTAGAAGTTCTACCCTGTTGCATGTCAATGCCTAACATTTAGGCACTCAATGCATCAAAAATAGGCATCCATATATAACCTATAGAATGTGTAGCGCGATGCCTAAAAATAAGGCATTCATTTCAAAAAAAAAATTCTACAAAGTATTGTTTGGATGCCTAATTTTTAGGCATCGCGCTACACATTCTATAGGTTTTATATGGATGCCTTTTTTAGGCATTGAGTGCCTACATTTTAGGCATTTACACGCAACAGGGAATGTGACATGATAGTCGTTGGAAAACTGCATACACTTTTCAATGGTACCAAGATCACTGATCTACTATAACATTTTTGACCAATGTGGGGCAATCTGGCAAATGCCAGAAAGGCCGCAGTCGATCGTCTTTAAAAGTTAAGTTTAGCGTAAATTTTAAAGAAAATCATGCAGAATGCCAGGGCCGTTAATGATTTTCAATCCACCCTGAAGCAGACTAATCAGGTGATCACAAAAATCTAATTTTATTCAAACTTTCCCAAAAACACGTCGAATTCAAATCCTGTAAGCATCCAAGATATGCTCTTCTTTACAAAGTGAGTCACTCATTATTACGGAGTCTTTTCAATTTACAGTGTAACTCCAAATCAACATAACCATGAATCTGAATCAATTGAAAAAAAGAATATTCCAGAAATCCTAATAATAAACAAAAATCAATAATTAATTTCTTTCCAATTCAATGATACTCAAAAATTCTTTCTTAAAAAAAAATAACGAAAATCACTTTAAATTTTTTTTTAAAGATTTTCACTGTAAAAATTTATTCATAAACATTAAAAAAACAAACAAAATAATAATAAAAAAAGACTGTTAATCGCTTGTTGCCCGTTAACTACAATAAATAATCAAATTGATGAGTGTAAAAAGGTGCTCAGAAAATTTATTAGTATTTCTCATCATATAACTTTTACTTGAATAATAATAATTTCATGGTTATAACTGGATTATGTTTTAGATTCTAGCTCATATAATGTTATAATTTGGTTGTTATGGGTTGTTAAAAGTACAGGAAAAAAAAACGAAAATTTAAGTACTAAATTATAGGAAAGAATTAAAATACACTATAAAATGGAATCACATCAAAAAAATAGGAAAGAACAAGAAAATTGAGAACGGAACTCAATTAGGGAATTCAATAAAATTGATTTCATTCAATTATCATTATTTTTTGGTAAAGTAAGTGTTAACTTTAAATAAATTGGTTTAAATTTCAGGAAATCTCACATGTTCTTCACATGCATTCAATGTGAATTTACACATTTGACCAAAGAGAGTGAATGTTGAGAAAAATTACACACACACATTTAATATGCGAAAAGATGAATTATATAACCTGAGGCAAGGCGCACACTTCAAGTAATTATACAACCAGCAAGTACAAAAATTTGCTGGCGAATTGCGCGCACGTTGTTAAACTAAATAATAATAATACTTGTAATGAAATGCACTTTCATGTTCTTCTTCTTGTTGATTGATTTTTTTTAAGTGTGTGTGTTTGTGGGTATAAGACTAATAATAATATTATTAATAATAATTGGATAATAATAAGTGATATTATTGATGATAAGCATTAGTTATTAGTTTGGTGTCACAATTTACATTTTCATTTGAATAAATAACAATAAAAATTATTACGCGAACAAAGCCTTGAGAATATTTTATCACCTTCTGATTGATTATCATTCAACGATTGAGTGCAATTGAAGTCACGCTATAACGAATGACGACTATTTTAATTTGACCAAAGTCAGTTTTTTTTTTATTTTTTTTAATTACATTAGTTCACCCTTGTCTTATCTTTGTGTTTATACATAAAATTAATATTAATTGTAATTATAGTATAATTAACAATGTTTGCAGTACCTCTGTAGATGCGACAATCCATGATAAAATTAAATTAAAATTAAATGATAGATATGCCTGATAAGAGTTTCAAAGTAACAAACAAAAAAATGATTAAAAGTTTAAACCAAGAAAAGGCGTTATTACGATAAATTAACACTAATAATAAATTAAAAGAAGCCCCGCCACATATAATTTTTTTTTACCCATATACACACAGTTATTGTGATAGTGAGTGTACAAATAAAATTAATAACGATGATGATTTGTCCTTGCATGACAATTATAAAAAATTTATTTGCTTTTATATTCACATTGACGTGTCGTGTTTAAGCGATGAATTGGCATTGAATGTAAAACAAAAATATTATTATTATTATTATAAATATGTAAAATTGTGTATTGTGTTAAAAAAAAAATGTTATTATCTTTCAATTCAATAATAAAAATGTGCAAAAAAAAATATAAAATTAATTGAAATCACGTCACACACAGAGATCCAAAGGTAAAATCATCATCATAATTCAATTGTTCAACTTTGTCACGCTAAGTAAATTTAATTTCTAATTTGGTGTTCACATCAGGTGACTTTTGAAAGGTGACAAAAAAAATATGTTTTTTTGACTTTTATTTTATTAACTGGTGTATTGAAAGAAGGAGAAGACACGATCAATGTTATTTTTGAAAGACATTGAAAGGATTTTCTTATGGAAAGCTTTTTTACAGTTGGTTTGTTCATCGTCACTTCGAAGGCTCGTTACCATTTATTAGTCCAGAATTCAGTGAGTTCATGAGATTGGTTTCGAGATTTTCAGTGTCAAAAATTGGACTTCAGAGCCTTAGCGAATATTTCATAAGATTTTGAAAGAATTCAGTTGTGTTGTGTTGACTAATAAGACAAAGTGTGCCATCTGCATAACCTTATTAAGGCCAGACGCGTTATATGAGTCCGAAATCTAGTCACTGTCATTTTGAAAAAGGAAAATTTCGAAGTAAGAGGTATAATTTTGAGCTCAACAGACTTGAATGAGAGATGACAAGGCACGAATCGACCCCAATCTATGCCCATCTGCGGCTTTTTGAAGCCGAAGCCGCCCAATCGAATTTTGATTGATCAGATTTAACCAGATCTGAGAAAATTAGGGCTGTAAAACAGGAAATTGAGAGTGTGAGATAGAAAAATCTGAATAGCAACATTTGGACAGGTCCAGTCAAACAAACGGACGTAGCATCGGTGTATTAAGAAGTAAATAAGAATGCACTCATCTCATAGATTCAGAAGCAACAATTTCTCAAATATTTTTTTTAAGTTAGTTAATATCACAGCATGAAACAGTTGCTGATGAACTCAGCTTCTTGCTCTATTAGATTTTCTTTGATTAAATTCAGAATTTAGAATGCTAGAGGCATGGGATGCTGTTGTACATGTGGCAATTCATTTAAATGTAAGCAGGTTCTCGCTTCGACCATAAAACTTTACAAACTCAAATTTACTTTTTTTCAGCTACTCAGGTTGAGTTGAAAACTAAGACTAGAAAGTTGTGGCGACTACTTGGTTGGCAGGAAAAGCTCAGGCCCTCTTAAGATGATAGCACTGATCGTTTGAGTGCAAGATAACAGATATTAGACTCACATTTTCTTTGATAAGCCAATTCTTTGAGTTTTCAACCTTCTGAACAATTTGATTTGACATCAAAGTCTCATTAACTCCATTAACGAACTGTATTCAATGTGACCATTTTTTTTTCTTAAATTAACATTCCATCATGTCTAAAAATATTTACACCACGATCACACAGTATTTAAAAGTTATTAATCTTTTGATTAGTTAGAAGATAATCCATCAAAACCTGAGTATAATTACTGATTAATGTTCGAAATTGGTGGGTGATTTAAATTTTTATTTTTGTACCACTCTTCTACTAACAACAGTATCAAATCAAAAAAAAATGTCTACAAATCAATCAAACACACGTAACAAATCATGAAAGGTGTATCAATTTAATTTATTTCTTTCTTTCTCGTAACTTTTTTTTTATTTTTTTTATGAATATTGAAATGAACCAAACAATGTGAGAAATATTTATCATCAAATATGTATTTTGAGCATGAAATTAACAGTACAAACATGAATTTAAGCTATTTGAGTGTAACCAATTTCAACTAAAACAATTCAATGAGCTTTTTAATTTTTTTGAATTTCATTTGTGTATGAGAAACTTCGTAATATTTTGATTATTGTTATTCAACGTCCTTTTATTTTTTTTATTTAATATCATTTCTAATATTAAAATATATTAATAAAAACTTCAATTAAAAGTTCCTTGTCATTTCCGACACACACACAAACATTAAAATAGAGTGATCACAAGATTAGATAAGTAAAAAAAGAGAAAACAGTGATATGTCTTTTCAGCGCCCCAAATAATAATAACAACAACCAAAAAATTAATTGCTTTTTCGGGTTTGATCTTGTTTCCAAAGCAGAAACAGAGTAAAAAAATTAACCGAGTCGAGCTAAGATTAAACTATACACAAAAAATATCATTTACAAGATCTACCTTTTTTTGTTTTCATACAAAATACATGTCCTGCGGAGTTGTTTTATTTTATTTTTTTTGTGGTGATCATTTTGTATCACACACACACACATACAAGGCAAAAAAAATGAGATATAATATTGTTTGTTGAACACCGATCATCAGATTTCCCTTATAAAAGAAGCCTTCTTGTTCTGTATTCTCTTTTTTTAGATTAAAATCACATAATAACATTGATGATGAAACACAAAATGCATTAATAATAATTTTTGTATTAAAAATATTAAACATTTTTCATATATTGAAGTGACGGTTATATTTCACAAAGCTCCAAAAAAAAGTTTTTAAATTAAAGATTTTTTTTTTTATTAAATATTGAGTCAAAAAAAAAGTCATAAGTCATTCTCAGTTTATTATTATTAATAATATTAATATTCTAGTAAGTTATTTAGACAATACAAGAAAAAAATTGAAACCGTGTAAAGAATAATTTGATTGTTGATCGATATGTTCTTGTTTTTTCATTTGTTTAAAATCGTGTCGTATCATCTCATGAGAAACTTTACAAATGGTAAAATCTTAAACTGAATAAGCGCCAAGGTATAATTTTTGAGGATTAATTAACTATGAAATGTGTAATCCTATTTGAAAACAATATTTCATAATTAGAATAAAACGAAAATCAAAATAGAGCATTTTTTTTAAATTTTACTAAGATCATAAATCATTTAATCCATTAATGGTCAACGCGATGAAATTGGCTGAGATCCTGATCAAATTTCATGTACGTGTATGGACACTAAGTTGAATGTCAAACACCTGTCAAATTCAAAATCTGAAGTTTCTGTCTCCACAGAAAATGAGCTGTCAGGTTCCTGTCAAGTTTACAATTTTAAGTTTCTCGCTGCTAGAAACCTTATATCTGAATATCAATACGTTTATAGATACAGCAAATATACAAAAAATGAACTGTCATTTTTGAAATAGAAGATTCCGTACCGCTACCTGATTCATAAGGTTTTTAGTTCAATTCTCACTTTAGCCATGAAACTTTACAATCTCAAAAGTCCTTTTTGCCAGTTACTCAATTTAGCTTAAATGCTAAACAAAAGTGGTGACATCTGGAATGACAATATAAAAGTTAAGGTCTTTTTATGGTGATAACGAGTATGCACACTGGGCCCGATTAGTGGCCTGAGTTCAAGTTTGACAGTCGCACAATAAATCTGAATCTGTAAAAATCATTTTAAATCCAAGCAATTTCCACCCTCAGTTCTTTAAAGGTTAATACAAAGTCACATCATTGTACAATATCAAAATATTTCTCGTATCAAATAATTACACGATTCAATAACATTTCAAATATTCGACCACTGATTATTCTAATTTGATACAATTTGTATCGAACTTACATAAAAAAAATAAACCAAGTCCATATTCAAGTTATAACCAAATTTGAAATAAAAAACACAAAATAATAACTCACAATTGAACGTATACCCATAGTGACCGATTATATTTTGTAAATTTTTATGCGAACGCGATTACAAGATTGATTTTGATCACGTCAAATTTGTTTGTACCTACAAGTATTGAACATTGCACCAATTTCACTCATTTTTTTTCATTTATTATTTTATGTTATTTAGAAATCAATTTTGATACTTTTTTGTTGGTTCACACAAAACATTTTGCTCCACCAAACCAATAAATTGAACATCGCGTCGTCATGTATTGGTTCACGCTGTGTTATATTTTTGATTATTATTATTTTTTTTTGTGTTTTGCTCATTCGTGAAGCTTTAAATAAAAAAATTTACAGTACGTTCTTAATATGAATCATGATAATGTTGATGATGAGGAAAAAAATAAGAATTAAAAGATTTTTTTGCTCTTATGGTTAAAAAATTGAAAATAAAATCAAAATACTAGTTGCACATGTTCTTTATGTAAGCGCAAAAGTTAAACATTGATTTTATATAAACGATCGTAAAGTGTTTTTTTTTCTAATAATAATAATAAAATATAACAGAAAATGTTCAAGTTAAATACACTCATGGTGTATTTTATTGATTTAATGCATGAGATTTGATGAAAAACTTATCAAAAATCTAATTTGCTTCGGGTGTTTACCGTTTTTAGAACTAGTTCCAGTTTGAATATGATGTGTTTTATTTTTAATTTAAATATTGTAAATTAAGTGATTGATCAACAAATCAAAAAAAAAACAGTTAATTAGAGCATTGAATTAATTTTGGATGGGTGATACGTGAATAACGTTTTTTTTTATCTTAAATTATATTTAACAAAGTGACATGAGTGTTTATTTTGAAGTGGAGGAAAGTAAATGAACTTTGAATATGTTGAATCGATTGAAAGAATTGAAAATTTACGAAAATGACAGTCGAATAAAAAATAATGGATTTGAAGGTTTTTTGGTCAATTTAAAGGTTATTAAAAACCTCGACGTTTTAGCTCAGTTTAAAGGTTTTTAAAAACCTCAACGTATCCTTCAATTTAAAGGTTTTAAAAAACCTCGACGTTTTACTTCAATTTGAGAATTAAAAAACCTCGACGTTTTCTTTCAATTTAAAAGTTTTGAAAAACCTCGACCTTTTTCTTCAATTGAAAGGTTTTTAAAAACCTCGACGTTTTCCTTCAATTCAAAGATTTTCAAAAACCTCGACGTTTTCTTTTTTTTTAATTTAAAGGTTTTAAAAATCCTCGACGTTTTACTTCAATTTGACGGTTTTGTCAAAAACTCACCATTTTTATTCAATTTTTCACGAGTTTTTAGAGATTTCACTCTAGAATTTCAAAATATTTCAATAAAATTTATCGAATTTTAAATCGATCAAATTCATTCATGACAAAATATTTACTAAAAACAATTCAACGTCTTTATTAAGCAACGTTTATAAAATGTGCAAATGACTTGTCAGTAACTTAGTTACTTATCGTTAGTCAAGCAAGCAATGAGAAACAAGTTAACTGAACTTGTGTTTAGTGCAGCTAATAATGTAACTGTGAATATGGATGATGAGCATTACTGGCATGACTCAACTTAACAATTAACCATTAATTTTTAATAATTATTAGTGTTAATATGGATGGATAAAAAAAAATAACTTAAAACATGCACATTATTTGATGCTTAGAAACCATCGACCAGAAATTAGTACATATTTTTTTTAAAATAAATTTTATAACTGTTATAAAGAATAAGGGAGGGTTACAATTTTTTTTCATATAAATAATTACAAAATCAATTGAAGGTTACTTACATTAAAATGTTTTTTTGTCAAATTCCCAGTTCCCAATTTCAATGTACGCAAATTTAGATTCTCGTTGAAATCATATCAAATCTAAGCACGAATTGATTGTTTTAAGTCACAACTTATAATTGATTTTTAACATAAATAGAAAATTCAAAGGTTGAAACATGTTCATAAAAATATAATTGTCATGTTTTTCAAATACAATCACTTTTTTTAACAACTACATAATACATAAAGTCCACTTAAACGTTGGCTGTAACCCGTTTTGCTTATGCCTCTTTTATGAAATTATACAAAAAAAAATTAATATTTCTTGTACTTGCCTTCATCATGATATTCGTTTATGGAAGATGCCATAATTAATGGATCTTTTGTTGAGTATCATTGTACATTTATATAAAAAAAAATATATTATCTAGACTTCATCATATAAAAATGCGTGATTTTTAAAACATTTTAAACTTCACCACCACATGAATGTGTCTCGCTATGTGATTGTGTGTTCAAGTATATAGAAGAAAAATTCAAATAGCACAACAGGTACACCACATTTAGCCACATACATACAACAGATACAATATCTGACATATCACTGAGAAGAAAAAATAATTAGATTTTGACAAATTACATGTTTTGACATCATACAGCGTGATTTTTTTATTATTATAACATTTGATTATGAGTACACAGATTTTTTTATTTAAACGTAAGTACTTTAATAACAATAAGAAGGTTAAATTGACTTCATTTTACAACAACAACAACAAAATTTTTGTGTCACGGTTCAAATCTATTTGAAATGAAATTGATTTCGAATGATGTATGGACCATAACCAAAAAATATCGATTTTTTTTTAAATATCTACAAATCGTTTAATTGTAATCATAGAGTAGAATATTTTTAAGCTTTTAATATTAAAAATAAAGTTTGTCTTGTCTTACATTGAAACAAAATCAGGATTAAAATTTCATATGCATGCCCTTTCAATGAATGAAATTTCAATTGATGATAAAAAGGGTTAAATGCCAAAAGTATTAATAAAAAAGTTTTAGATTGATTTTAAAAATTTCATCAACATATTTCGATGCCATATTTAATTTTTTGATGAATTTACTCGTAAAAAGATAACGAAACTGATGATTTTTCATAAGAATTCTTTCACTTTTCAACGCATCGTTAGCAAAACACATACAATTATTTTCGTCACAATTATAAAAGCTTATGAATAATGTAATTTTTAATGATATCTCATCTTATGAGTAGTTACTTATGATGTTTTTTTTTGCTATCTTCATGTAATATGTGTAGCATAAAATCGCATGGATCAGAAGAGTAATTAAAAACTGATATAGAAATTGTTTTATTGTATTAAATTAGGGGAGTACAGTTAACGTAAAAAGAAAATTCAGAAAATCGATAAAGGTTTGTATTAGGTTCTTATAAGGTTCTAATAAAAATTAGTTAACAGTTTTAACAATACTCTTAACTTTTATGAAAAAAAATTGTGGCTGCAATAAGAATCTTAGGTACTTAAGGAACAAGGCAGGTAAGCCAACAGAAATAAGAGCAAATAAAAATTTTATTTCAAGAAGTGAATTGAAATCCAAACAGAGCACGAGAGTTAGGCTACCGCTTAATTAGACATACTAGATCTAAAAATATCTCACTCAGTTTGAAGGTGTAAGGATCATCGAAGAAAACAATAGAAGGCAAAAGAGACCCTTTAGCTCCAACTTGTTGTAGAATGTAATGTATTTAAATTTCGTATGGTTTGAAACATTTTTTTTTCAAGAAATTAATTAATTACAAATTTATATCTAAATTATTTAAGTATTGAGTTGCTCTATCTGTCTAAAAAAATGCAATTCTTCCAGGATTCCTTGAAACCTTTAGATTGGACATGAAATAATAATATGTGGAATAGACTGCTCTACTGCACCACAATCACATTTAGCTGAATCAATCACACCACACTTTTTGAGACAATAATTACATCTGCCTTGATTTATACGAATGCGATTTAAATTAAACCATAGTTTTCTATTTGGGTTCATTCCTGCAACTTCTTTTGTCAGATTTCGGAAGGTCTGTTTATTTTCCATGTTAATTTCCATTCAATTTTGGTGTTAAATGCTCTTAAGTTATCATAAATTGACCACTCCCCAAAAAGGCTTCGGGCATGTAAATTTTCCTTCAGCTTTTTTCCTTGCCAGTTTGTCTGATATCAACCCATATCAACGTTATTTTCCGATGATGTTTTGCCAATTTGTAATGGAATTTCAACCATCAGAAACAAAATGAAATCGATCAAGGGATTTAGAGTATTCACAGGATGGACCTCATATTATAAATCGCTTCACCTTTCGAAAAAAACAGTTAATCATTTCATTTTACTTCGCCAATCTACTCACCCCTAATTGATTATCAATTTCATCGTTTTTGTTATAATTTCATCTTATATTTTTTTCAAATTCATGTTAACTTGGAGCATCCATTTTATATGCAATTGCATTGTACTGATTAGCGAACGCACTCATATGATATTTCAGATTTTCTAAACACATGTTAATAATAATAAAACTAATAAAAAATAAAAACAATATAATAAATAATAAAAAAAAGTTAACATAATACAACACACTTGAAAATTAAAAAGTGTAATAAAAAAAGAAAATATACGCGTTGACTACACACTATTAATTAGATTTAGATTATTTTAATTTAATAGACACATCTGCACCAATTTATTACCCAGTACTAGTAATATCTAAATCATAAAAGTAAACTATGTTGCAGTACAATGTGCGTTTTAGTGCATTGTTTTATGATAATGAAAATGAATTGAAAATTAAAGAGAAAAAAAAATACAAATTTAATTAAGGGAAAATTTGATTACAACAAAAATTGAATTTTATTTTGATTGAATGAGGTGATGTGGGATTAAAATTCATCAAATTTCAACTTATAATTTCAAGGATTTATTACGTTTGAAAATAATTTGTCAGAATTCTAAGCAAATAATTCTAATGATCAATTAACGTTAAAATGTTTCGTGATGAGTTGATCTCAATTTTAATGATGGTGCTAATTTTTTTGGAATCTTTCATCTGAATTTTGATTTTCATTTCAATTTTTCCTAGAAAAGAAAAAAAATAATCTCAAAACGAACACAACCTAAATAAAAAAAAATCAAACAATAATGTGATAGAAAACACACAATATTATTGACAGAAAGTGTTGCTTCTGCTGCTGCTGCTCACCACACGCAATAAATTTTACAGTAAAATGATTAGTTTCATGTTCAATGCACACTCACACTTGTAATTAAAACCATCATATAATAAGAGGAAAAAATTGTTACAATAAAAAAAAAATTGTATCGCAAAAATGAAAATTGTGCATTGTGACTAAGCAACACTAAAAATGCACATGATACCATTACTATCATCATTTTTTTCCTCCAGTGAAGATACGCATTTCAATAAAAGTCTTTCACATTTTTTTTATTATTATTTTTTTAATAGACAAATACGCTCACATTACAAAAATACACGCAATACGTCTTTTTAATTTTAATTTACAATAAAAAAAAAAGAAAATAAGTAAGAAAAATGCAAGAGATATAATTAAATGATGTGCAAGTGTAAATATAATTATTATTTTCTATTTACACATTCATTGTTCATTGAAGCGTATTTGAACTTTTTCATTTTTTAATATTCATAATTTATTTATATTAAATTTTTCACAAATAATTGAAATTTATAACAATAAATTATATTATTTCATTTTTTTTTGAACGAATGATTTCAAGAGTCAAAAGCATCATCGTGTTAAAGAGATTGTGATTTATAAATTAATATAAACTTAACTTTAAAAATTGTTTGTCTATTCCAAAAATTATATAAACATTTTACGTTTAAATTGATTGTTCATTTATTGGCCATCTGTTGTATGTCATTCAGTAGAAATATTCCACTTTTGTAATAATAATACAGTTTTTTTGATTGAAAATATGTGAACAAAACCTATCAATTTAAAGAAAAAAAAAACTAGTAATGGATTTTTTTTAAATGGAGAATTTTACTGGAAAATACGTTTTTAAGGTCACTTTGACTTGAGGAGAAGACATCGATTAAAATGATACCTAGGCAGTTTTGATTAAGATTCATGTCATGGTAAGTTAAAATAAATTTTTTTTCACAGGTCAAATTTTTCGTTCACGACTTGAATGGCTTCATTAAAGATCTTTAAAGAAGACCTCAAAGAAAAAAAAAAACTAGCGAAAAGTACCGAAATGAGAGAATGCCATTGTAAAGCTCTTCAGACTAAAAGTCAACAGACTTCGATTGGCAGGTTATTTGGCACGAATGGACCCCAACTAAACCCCAGCTGCGCTATTTCGAAACAATCCTGAGGCCGCCGATGTTTTGGGTGCCCGAAAGGGAGCTGGGTCGATGGCATCCAACTAGACCTTCAAAAATTACGGGTGCATATCCGGAAACAGCAAGCGTAAGATAGTGAATCTTGGAAAAGCATTCTTCAACAGGCCCAGTCTAAAAAATGGACGTAGCGCTGGTTACTTCTCCAAAGCTAAACAGACGATCCATGCTCACGTACAAGTTGGCATCAGGTCCTGGTAGACAAAAAAAAAATAGATTTTTGATGATCTTTTGTATTTTACTAATCAGAATCATCAAACTTTTCTCGAAAGTTGCTTTAACTGGCCTCCTATGACCAAAATAAGCTTATTTATGCAGTTTTGTAACTTAAAGTAAAAAAAAAATTAATATGATACTGAAAATTTCTGGTCATGTAAAATGCACTTACCTACCATCAATCACTGCATACATTTACTTTTACATTTCAATTCCACTTTTTTTTCAACAATTTAAGTGTGCGTGTAATTTTGGGCTAAATTGCTGTAGTTTTTATGTGTTATTTTTTTGTGTGTTGATTTGTTTTCTTTAATACACATTTTTTTCCTCAATCAGTATATACTTAAATTAATTATGTGATAGAAAAATAATTTTTCACGAGTAATTGACGATCAATAATTTATATTATTATTTTGTGTGCCTGATTTTCTATAATTTTTTTTTATGTTTCGTTAGTTAAAAAAAATATTTACTTTATACATTTCAAAAATTTTTATATTTATTAATTTTCTTTTGAAATCAGTTGACGAAATGATTGAAGGAGACCAAAACCAGACATCGATCTGTCCATAGTTTATTATTATAGTTTAGTCATTTTGGTATAAATAAAATTTTTCGTGTTTTATTGTAAATAATATTTTTTTTATTATTTGGAACAAAAATTATCTGTTTTTTTTTCTTTTATTCATCATCTAAATTTTTAATTTATATCATGCTTAATTAAACACTTCAAAAGTGTAATCAGAAGCATTCATAAAAGTTTTTTTTCTTTGTATTTAATGTGTAAAACGTCGTCATTATCGCCATCGTTCCAATTGACTTGTGTGTGCTGGTGTGCTTATTTAATCTATTTTTGATATTTTCATTAAAAATACATTTCATTTTAAAATTTTTATTTGGCATTTTAAGTCAAGTATCAAACGCACAGTTATTATAAGTCCACGTCTTATAAAATGAAAAAAGAAAAAAAAATTAAATGGAAAACAGATATCTAAGTGTATGATGTTTTTATATGTTTCAATCATAATGACTTAAAATATCATCTGATCTTTGTGTACATTTGACTCAAATTATTTATTATTATTTTATTAAATGAACGTCCATTTCAGATAAAATGTAATAAAAATAGAAAATATTGCATGTCTTGTCTTAAATGTCTTAATTTTATGATGAAATGAATCAACGTTTTAAATTTAAGTTAAGATAAGTTTCATTTAATTAATTAAATTTCATTATATTTAGAAATCTCACTTTGAAACTTACTTTGTTGTAAAATTTTTGTCAAGGAAAAGGAAGAGAAAAAAAAACTCGTAAAAGAATCTCATTTGAATTTCAATGCCATTCCAATTAAAGTTTATTTATGAGTTAAATCATTGCGACAAAAAATTATATAAATAAAAATAATTTTATTCACCCCTTTTTGATATGCACTGTCTTATATGCATATACATTTCATGCACATCTAAGTAACTTCACTTATAAGAAAGAAATTAATTAAAATTCTCACGAAACGGTCACAGTTTTACAATCAACAGGTTAATATTAAAGAAAAAAAACAATGTAAATACGATGATGACCAGAAATAAAGTGCTATTTTATCGTCAACTTTATAAATTTAATTCAGTTTTAAAGGAATAAAAACACTGGTAATAATCGGTCTTTTATCCATTTTAATGGTAATATATACAAGAAGAGTCACCAAAGTGTATCTAACTTATTCCAATTATTAAATATTGTTTTTTTTTCTTCTTACTAAGGTTTTAAATGAAAGTTTAAGATTGTTTTATTTGTGAGGGTGGCCATTTAATGTTGCATTTCGAGCAAATTTTTTGTCTTGAATATCAAAAAAGGGTAAGTAGAGCTGAAAATCCTTCGAATTCAAATTGAAAATATTATACTACGATTTTTTTGAAACATTAACCTCCAAATATAACTGTTGGAGCTCGCAAGGCTTATTGGGCAGTATAAATGATCATGACAGATCATGTGGTTGGTTATGATATCTTTTTTTACGTTGATACTGATGCATTCCTCAAAACCTGTGGCTATCAATTTTATCAAATGGTCAGAATTTTTAGAAAAAATTTAGAAACCTTGCGTTTGACTTGCAATATGAGTTACTTCACTAACTTAATCACTAACCATTTCCTAGCCTCTTAAGGTTGGCAGTTCGATTCTCGCTTACTTTACAATCTCAAATGTCCCTTTTTCCAGCTTCTCAATTCGAGTTAAAAGCTAGATAGAGGTGGCGACTGCTTGGGAGGAGAGGATAAAAGCTAAGTCCCTCGGATGATAATAACGGAAATGTACAATGGGCCCAACTGATGGTCTGAGTGCAGGCTTAACAGCCGCCCTACAAATCTGATCTGCTCTAATGGTTGATGCCCAAAACTCTGAAGAAAATTCAATTCCAATCTTCAATTAAAAAGAAATTCATCTTTCAAAAAATAACTCATTAGGGTCAATGACGATGATTTAATAAAAAAAAGTCACCCTACTGTGCCAATTCTTCTGTTACCTGATCACTTCAACTTATTTTTATTATAATATTCATGTAACAAGTGAAGGAACTCATCATTTGCATAATGAATTAATTATATTAAAATAATTAAACTATGAAATTTATTCCATTCGTATTCGTAATGACTTTATACCAGTCAACAGTCTCACTTGTCGTTCTCTCTCACAAGAAAGTCAACACAGTGACATAAACTTTTTGAATGATTTTTAACTTTTTTTTTGTTCCAGGTACAAAAAAAACTAAAATGAATATTCTATTCTGAAGACAAAACAATAGTAACATATAATTTGTCGCAATAACTTTTCAGTTTCAATTTATAATCAGTTTTATTTTTTCATTAATATTTATGTGTCCGGTCGTTTGGAACCACACTCCAACAAAAAAATGTACTAAAAAATTAAAAAAAATGTTAAGAAAAAAAAAACATGTCATCTTTAGCACAAATTATACATTTTACGAAAAAAAGCGAACGAATTTGAATCTAAATAACGGAGAGAGAGAATAAGATATTTTAAAGATAATTTAATGCTTATGTCATTAATAATAATCTCTGAAAAGTTAAAAAAAAAAGTAAAAGAATAGGAGACAGAGATCCAAAACAATAAATTTCCAAAAATGAAATTATCGTGTCATCCTTTTCGCTTTTTAATTTTTATTGTTAAAAGTCTAACAGACAAAACTTAAAAGGACCAGAAACCTTACAAATAAATTTTTTAACAATATAATTATAGAGTGTCAAAGCATTTGTTCTTTATTATAAATGTTTAAAATAAAAGAAATAACGAAATAAAATTAGATGGCTTTGTATTATAATGCAAGAAATAAATTAAGAGAAATAAAAGAATGAAATGAGGCTAAAATGACTTTGAAAATGGAAACAACCAAAAAATGATTAACTGCTTACCTCAAGCATAATTAGAGAGAGAGACACTCGATTAGAATTTTGAACTGAAATCTGTTTAAAATTAAGTTGGGTCTTCAGAAATTTGAATTTAAAATGCTTGAGTAAGGTAACTCAGTCACAAATCGAACTTTTTTATTCAATGTATCATTGAAATGCCCAAAAATGTCCTATTGTGTATCTGAATGACTTTTTACCTCTGTAGTGCGTCATTTACCTTCTTTAAAACTTGGAGAGATAGATTTTGAATATTAAGAGCATTAAATTTTCACAACTTTAAAGATCGTTAATGAAGCTGATGGGTGTATGATACAATTTTTTTGAGTAAATCAATTAAAATTAAAAAAAACTCTACAAGAATCTAATCTAAAACTTGACAAAATGATAAATTACCAAGTCAATGTTTATACCATTTCGAATTAGTGTTGTTATTTTTGTGTATATCAATCAGATACAAGTGCCTTTTTAATATTAAACACAAAAAAAATTACATCACGAGTTATTACTTTTTCTCGTATATAAGTAAGTTAGCATATGTAGGTAGTTAGTGTATTTTGTGACCATTACAAGAAAACTACATATAAGAAAAAAAAATAAAGCACAAAAAAAAAGTAAACCGTCAAATGGCCATTCACTTACAAAAACAGCATTTACCACACAAAACGACGACATGACACATACATACAGCATACAGCACCACATGTCATGTTTAATGAGAAATTCCATCAAAAGTCATTTTGGTCTCACGTTCACTCTAATATGTGTGTACATGTGTGTTATAAACTCTTCTTGATGGACTGACGAATAACTCGACATTTTATATTGAGATTTTTTTTGTCTTCTTCGTTTTTTCTTCTTTACACACACACACATAAATTCACATTCAACTTTTAACTCAACCTGGATTCATATAATTAGTTTTCCTATTCTTTCATTTTTATTTTATTTATCATTTGCTACCTTATTATACATTCACATTACATTTATACGCGTGTGTATATATTTGTCGTGATTTGTCTCATACATTAAAATAATTTTTTTTTATATTCAATTCCATATAAATGCAAAACCATATATGTGAGAGTTATAACAAATAGATTTGCTTTGTTCTGATTTCTTCGTTTATTTTTTTTAATGTTAAAATCTTGTCGTTCTTCGTACTCATAAGTTTTTTTCTCTTCTTCGTTTTATTTTACTTTTAAAAGTATTATTATAAACTAGCATCATGAATATAATTTGCATAAGTCTCACACTTTTATTTCACAATCGATGGGACACTCACATGACGACAAAAAAATAAGAAGTCAACTCAGCGTCACATTTAATAATATGACAAATTTACATACAATGAATACTTTTTTTGTTGTAAATTTGCTTCTTTTCCATCAAGAACTAATTATGCTGTGAATTTTTAACAAATTACAACAACAACAAAAAATTTATGCAGAAAAAAAAATTTCAATTATCATCATCATATTATTACAGTGTGTGTATGGATATGGAAGTTGAGGTCAATGTTAATAATAATATTGTAATAGCTGGAATTTGAATTGAAGGAAAATATTTTTAATTATTATTATTATTTTTATTGAAGATTGTACGAATATAAAAAATTGCTTTATTAAAATCGGTGTTAGATTTTAAGCTATGCAGATATGCAACATTAAATGGTGTAATGACAAAAAAATGTGTTTATTTGAGATTAGTTCAAGGTTGTTTGATGAGATTTGTTTTGATACAGAAAATGTATTCAATGATATTTATAAGGTTTTATTCTGAAAAGGAAAATAACTTAAGATTGATCTAAAATTCAATGCTGTTTCTTCTTCAAATCGGATCACACAAATTTTAAGTCAAGGTGCTAGTTGACCACAATAGGACTCTTTAAGACCGCGGTGGTGCCCTTGTAAAACATTACCTAAGTCAAGGTGCGCTTCATCAAACCAAGTGATGCTCTCCCGCAAATGAGGGGGTAAAATTTAGTACAAAAGAGGTAAATTTTACCCCCTGAAGTACTAAATTTTACCCCCTCATTTGCGGGAGTGTGCTGAGAACAAAAATTTAGTTCTAAAGCTAAAACTACTTCTTTTATTCAAATATCTTGAAGTGTTCGAACGATCAACGTTTAACTCACTTAATCCAGGAATCCTTGACAAGGATGTGGTGACAGAAACTCTGCTTATTCGCAGCGTAAGCTTTAAGACGAATGCCTCAATCACGTTACTTCAAAGCCAATTAACACTTTTTTTGAGACAGTGCGAGGAGTGATGGAAATGGTACGACATATAAATGGAATTGGATAAGGGAGTAGAGTTTGGACATGGAATGGGTCGGTATGTGATGCAACGTGGACGTGTCCACTACACAAAAAAAATTATTTAACTTAAATATTACTCAAAAATTAAACAGAAGTCAAATAATTTTGCAAAAGAAGACCTTTTTTCTTTATCAAAGCACTAAATAGGGTAAGAAAATTATACGTTGGTGTCTAAAACTCTTACAAGAAATTTGCTGTAGGACTTGTCAATAATCACATGTGAGAACCATCATTTCAAATTGTTCAAAAGCACTTGCAATCGCTTAAAATACAGATATTGCAACACAAAAATTACACAAATTATTCAAAGCATAGCTTTTTTTTTAAATTTCATTTTACATTATGGTCCTGTATGGCTCAACAAGCTCAAAGATCAGATTTATAGGGCGGTCTCAGAAGAGAACCAGCATTCAGATATACAGACGGGTCCATTGAACGGGCACAAAACTTCTGATCAAATTCTCTCAAGCAATTTACAATCTTCCTTGAATGCTTCACGAACTAAAAGAAGTTTAAATTTAAAATCATTTGTTTCATAGAAATATTCTACGGACCATGTGACCAAAGACAAAGCAACGACAATTTCAATGAAAAAATTTAAAAAAATATTACATATCCTCAAGAAAGTTCCTTTTTAAGGATTATTTTTAATAATATTATTATTAATAATTTTTCTTAAGATTATTATCTTTATTATTGAACAAACTAATATTTTTTACAACAAAAAGCTACCGCTCATGAAATTTTTTATTATTATGATGTTTATTTAATAATATTTTTTTTCATGTTTTACAATCATAATCTAATTTGACAAGTATTCTCAGGAAATTTAAAAATTTTACATCATATTACAAAAAATGAAAAAAAATATAATAGATAATGTAGACATATTGCACACACAAAACAAATGACATATAAAAAGATCGTCATGTAATATCCTTCAAAGCAAATCATAATTTTTTTTCTGTTGGTAGAGCATCCCTTTTTACAGTTGAATGCACTATTTTATAATCTAATGCAATGTGCTTACTAGTTATTTTATACATATTATATAATGTTCTATTATTTCTAATAATAATAATAAAAGAGGTATAAAATATTACATACACAACAATGGACATGTTGTGTGTGTGCCCCTCAAGCTAAACACACATAAGTGTCTTCCATACTTTATTTATATAAATTAAACAATATTAGATTTTAAACAAGGACGTTATGTGTATAATAAAATAATTGAAAAGGGATTTAATTTTTTTGGTATACACACACGAGGATGAAATAGATCAAATATAATGGCGACATGATTTAGTTTTTATTTTATTCCTGTTAATGCAAAATTCGTAGTAAAAACAGACAAACAGGGACATCTCTCTTTTACACACACACCCTTGTGATCTAAATTAAATATTGGATGTGAAATGAGCTTAAATTACAAGAACTTACTAATAAAAAAAAAAACTAACATGCATGAATGAAAATTGAAGTGCACAAAATGGATGTCAAATTGTGTAATTTTAAATGAAATGATGATGATGGTGATGATGGGTCCTGATGTCAGTAATTTGAAACTAACTCACAATATACAATTTTTATTAAATCTGGGAGAGAATGAGGATACAGATTTAATTTATATGCTTTTCATTTATAATCCCAAAGTTTTTCATGTAATATACAAATAAAAATAATAATAATTTGAACAAAGAGATATAAAATGTTTGCAACTTTTAATGCCCATTGTTACATAAAAATAATATTTTTTTGTTGCATATGTTGTTTGTTCAAGTGATAAAATTGCAAAAAAATTCATTATTATTGATTAAATTTTTATATATTTTTTTTTTTTAAATAAAATTCTCATGAAACATTTCCTAATCGATATATCGAATATACAAAGTTGGATAGTTTTCAAGGAATAAACCACGCATTTCAATATGTTATTTCTTTGTTTTATTTTATTATATTTTTTTTATAATAATAAAGTTGCGTGACAAAAGCCCTACTTTCATACAAAATGGCTGTAATTTTTCTCTATATCAAAACTAATACACACACTCACATATTTTGTCGTTACGTTTAAATTTATATGTCGCATTATTTATTTATATCATCAACTGTGCTGTGCCACACATCATACAGGCATAAAATTCATCAAGTATAGACACATTTTCATGTGACAGCATAATTATACTTTGTATTTCTAACGATTTTTCTCTATAAATGTTATTATTGTAACTTAAATTATATCAAGTCGATATTATTATTTTTTTTTATTTCAGTTTACAATGTATGTTTATGACTAACTTCATTTATAATTTAATGTAACTTGAATGTAACGGTGTGGCATCAAATATTGTATGTGTTCAGTTTTTTTTTTGTGATCCAATAGCTGTCACTCAATCGTTTTTTTTGCTTTGCTTTGCTTTTATTATTATATAAATCAGGTATATGAAAGTATGACAAATAGTATAAAATTTGTATGTCTTTCTCTTTTTTACAATAAAATGATGATGATGATTTGAAAAAATTGTTGTCATTCATTTTCAATGTTCTTTATCATGATCAGATTTCTACTCATGTGATTCGTTTAGAGATTTAACATTCATTTCATAATCTCTGAATTGAGAAACTCTAATTGAATATCTTATGATGATTTTGGAATTCGAAGTGATTATGTTATGATAGCGTACTAGCCAGGAATCGAACGCAGATTCCCAAGATCAACTCAGCCACTTTATATTTGGGCTTTTTGTAATCCACATACATCATTCTGTATGTACTAGTGTTCTTTTATCCTAATTAATGTGCATATTGTCTTTTTCTCGAATAATAAGAGTACCATGGATGATTCAGACATATGACAATCTTACATAGCGTACTTTTGGCAGGTGGTCACCCATCCAACAACGAGCACCATTCACAGCTGCTTAACCTAGTCGAACGAACGACTTTATGCTAAGCCACTGCATCAACGGTAGTGATTTGAACCATCAAGATTTTCTCCAAAGTAACTGTGACTGGCCTTACTTTCAAAAATGAGTTGGACTATCGATCTTAAGGTTGGCAGTTCAATTCTCGCTTAAGCCTTGAAACTTTTCAATCTCTCATACCGCGTTTTCCGGCTACTCGATGTAAGTGAAAGGGTAAAAAAGGTGGCATCTGCATGGGATGATAGGATAAAAGCTAAGTCCCTTGAATGATAATAACGGATATGCACAATGAGCCCGACTGATGGCCTGAGTGCATGCTTAATACACTCTCAATCCAAAACCAGTGGGGCAAAAGTAAGAACACTCTTTCCCACTTGTCTCCCACTTTTGCTCCACTGGTTTTGAGTTGAGAGTGTAGCCACCCCATAAACTGAGTCTGACTATGCTGACTAAAAAAACATCAAGTTCAGGTTGTCTTCAGTTGAAATTGGTAAAAATACACACATTGGGTCAAATTTTTGTAAAAAATATTCTTCAAATTTTGCAGATAATCAAAAAATAGGCTAAAAATATGTATAAAACATAAAAAAAAAGTCATTTCCAATCAAAACTAAGCTTCTACATTGCTTGACTGCCTTGTAATTCGGAAGCAGTTAATTCATGATCTTAAACAAATCAATTAAAACTCCGTTCATTATTTGTCCAAGCGAATAACATCGTATTAAAAAGTGTATTATGAATTTAATAACGGATATCAATAAAAAAAGATAAATTCTTAGTATTAATTCTCAGATATGTGAATCGTGAAATTTCATTACAAACATTAAATTCAAGTACAGTTAAAAAAAATGTCACGGTCTACTAAATTTCTGTAATAAATTGATAATATTTTTTAATGATTTTTTACTGGAAAAAAAATGTAACTTTTCATAATAATAATAAATAGAGATAGTTATTATTAAAGTTTTCAAGTAGCCACTAGAATGCACGTGCCTTTCATTATTTTCTTATTTCACTTTACTTTTTTTTTAACTTATTACTTGTATTGTAGTGTGTTTAATGTTGTTGTCACGATAATGGAGATCAGATGACGAAGCACTCACTTCACGTAATTTGATTGATATAACATTAATTTTGAACAATAATCAAAATTTTACAGGTATGTACAACTATGAAATCAAGTAGTTATGGTCATTCATCACACTCTCTTTTTTTTGACTTCACATGTGTCATAGTTCTTAGTTAACTTTCAAGAATAAGTGATGTCAAACAACTCTCTTGAAATGAAAAAAAAGATACAACACACACTTACAGAAATTTCTTGAGTTAATATTAAATGACAGAAACACAAAGGAATTACTTCAAGTGACGACTATCATGAGATTAGCTAAATTACATTATACCTTAAAAAAAATCATCATCATGTGTTATATAAGAAAGCACATTAATTTAATTCTGAACACTTTTAAATAGAAGTTTTTTTTTAAATTAACAAAAAAAAATGTATATGTTGAGATGAAATTAAAATAAATTATGACGACGTGTCAGCGCAAATGAAATACACGTCAATAGTAACTCAAATCTATTTGCTTCATCATCTTAATTATATTTTATCTTGATCGATGTTATATTTTTTTTTATTTTATATTATTCATCTCATTTTCTTTTATATTATTACATTACAACACATTTAGTAGTGTCTTTTGCTGATCGTGGACTTGTATGTTAAAATCATTATGTGTATTCTTTATTCTTTTCTTTTTCTCTTCGGTTCAACATAGCAATAGCACTCTATAAGTCTTATACAAAAAAAATTGACACTTTAATTACAATTTAAATTTTTTTGTGTCGTTTTTTTTTATTATCTCTCTCAAATGTGATTTAATAGTCGATTCGATTTGAACATGAAACGTTAGTGAGAGACGAAGGAAAATTTTTTTAAATGTTTTGGGTATAAATATTCGTATGACAAGAAATGACTGACCTTTTGTCGAAAGATATAATTTATTATTGGATGAAGACAAAAAAAAATGATTATTATGAGTAAGAATTCCAATTTATTAATGATTTCTTTTTTTTCGTTGTTGCTGTGACTTTAAAGCTATGGCTACATGTAAAGGTTTGTTAAGATGACGCCGCGTGTTTATGAGCAAAATTGAAAATGGTCATGTTTTTTCATGATTGTAATTGGATGATGTTTATTATAAAACATAATGTTTAATTTTAAATGGAATTTCAATAATTACCTTATCACAACGAATTTTAATGAAATTTGTCACATTTTTTTTGGATTTTATTAGGTTTGGAGCATTGAAGCACTATATGCCCCATTTTTAAAAATGCTTATTAATTTTTATGTTTCTGGGCCCATTTAGACAAAAACTTGGATAAAAATAAGCTTTTTAGCGCTTTTCTCGTCAAAAAAGATGACCGTGTTTTTCAAAATGGTGAAAATCTCGATGGAATTTTCAAAAATTGCGAAAATAAAACGCAAAATTTTGTAAAACAACAGAATTTTCAAAAAGTTACTGAATTTTCTGTGGTTCTATCTTCAGAAATGAACCATTTATATCGTTACCGATCACGTTCTATTTTTTAAATTCAACATGACGCTCCTACTGCTGCCTTGGCTATATGGGTTACAGGCGTGGCCTGAAAATTATTAACGGGACTGACATTCTGTATGATTTTCTTAAAAATTTACGCTAAACATTTTACAAGACGATCGACTGCAGCCTTTCTGGCATTTGCCAGATTGCCTGTATGGCTAATCCGCCATTGATTGGCCACTGAAGTGGAGTAAGATGGTGATTTTTCGACATTTTAGCAGATTTCTCCAAGAAGATTTCAGAGTAAATTTTTCCGACTTTTTATGACTTAAATTTGTAATTTGTAAATGAAAATTTGTAAATGTATTTAGAAGACGAGAGGCCAGTCCCAGTTAGGTCAGGCATATTTTGTACCATTTCAGTGATTGTACAACTTATTCAACTGCCTTAATCGAATATTTTACAGAAAAAAAAAACCTTGACACAACATGTGATTTAAAGTGCCATTCTTATCTAATCTTAAAAGAATGTAAATTTTCATAAATTGTCCATCACACAAGTCGATACACTCGTTTTATATGAAAAAAAAATTGGACACATATTGGACAAAGTTACAATACTTGCTTTTGAATGCCAGAGGTCATTTTATATCCCATATCGTACATTGTTATTATTATTCCATCCATATCTTGAATACATTCAATTCTGTATTTTTTTTCCTGCGTTCTTACACATAAATCAAGTTTTTATGCAATTATTATTGAGTGTATGATATCTGCAAAACACAAAGAAGAATAAAATATTATTATTATTATGTTTATGTTATACTTACGTGCGAAATAAAGACACACAGCATAAAATATGTGTATCATGACGATGACCGAACAAAGTAAAATATTTATTATAAAAAAAAAATTATCATTGCAAATCACACATAATGTTTATAAGAAAAAAAAATATGAAGAATGGCAACGAAAAAATAATACAGGAAAGAACAAGAAAATATTGTAAATATGTGTGTAGTGCGACACATTCCATCAACATTTTTATTCTCATACAACACCCTTTAATCTTTTCTTATGAAGCGCATTTATATTGTAGCAAATAATTGGCTCAAGGGTTCAAAAATATACACAATTTTTGCCATAACACGTCTTTTATTCATGTGACACCGAGCTCAAATGTTAAAAATGTGAAACAAATCAACAATTTGATGATAAATTCATTGAAAACATTTATTCAAAACATAAAATAATAATAATAATAAAGATTAACCGGACTCTGATATTTTTGCAGAAACAACTCAAATACACACACACACACACACACACATATACAGTGATTTATCAAATTATATTTATTATTAATATGAATACTTAACGCCTACATATAATTTTTAACAGGTTTTATAATATTTTGTCGTTTCGGTAAAATATTAATAAAAAAAAATATTTCAAAACATTTTTGTTTAACAACGTCCAATTTTTCCTTGCCTTTCTTACATCCAAATGTGTGTGTCTTTGAATTAAAATGAATGAATGAATAAAAAAAAAATAAAATAAAATAACAATTAACTTTTAATCTTATAATATGAGCTAAAATTAGTTTCCTTGTATGTTAAACGTTGATTTGATTGAAAATAAGCAATAAGAGGAGAAAAAAAAGACAAATAACACACAAATGACATGATTGGATTTTAAAGTCAATTATAAACGGAACATGTAATAGAAATGAGAAGAAAAAAAAAGCACATTATAAAATTATAAATAAATAAGAGACAATGAATAAGGTAATAATAATGATACTCACGCTGGTCAAAATAAGCCAATGGCGATGAAATTGTTTTGAAACAAAAATAAATTAAAAATAAAGAATATTCACAATTTTACATACAAAGATACACACACTCACACACACACTCATGTTAAATTGAAGTCATTTCGGGTTAGAATACAAAAAAAAAATAAATATAAAAGAAATAAAAGGAGATGAAAATAATAAAAGAATATAAAGACAATCAAATTTTTAAGCAAAAAGTCTTTTGAAATGAAATAAATTAGATTCTGATTTGGATACAAATTTTCAATGAATAATGTTCATTGGATGATTTCGTTTTTGATTTGGTTTTCGCGGTTTCATTTCAAATTTGCATGTTTTTTTTTGGTTTTATTTTGATAGTTGACTTCCTCTTAAAAAAATAATGATTTATTTGATATACAATGTAATTTGTTGAAAATGATTCTCACTTTTGTGGACGATGGAAGTGAATTTTAAAGGAAATTGAGTGATAATTTTTTGATCTTTATGGGGTTTTTACCGATATTGGTATTTTAGAGCATAAGCTTATTGGAATGACGTTTTTTATTAAAACTTTGATGAAAACATAAGGACCTTAGAACCTTATAAGGAGGCCATGGAGGTCAATATAATGAGCCCAGAATTTTCCAGGACTTGAAAGTGAATCTTCAGCTTTGTTAAAAAATTTCGATTTTCAGGTTTTCGAAGTTACAATATGACCAAACGAGGCCACGATAATAACTTTTCGATTACAGTTTTTATTTGAAAAAGCCTATCAAGGTTCAATGGGGCTCGACGAGCTTTAATTTAACTACTTTTCAGCACAATTTCAATTCAGGAATTTTTAGACTAAAATTAGTAAAGTAGCCATTTGACTTTACTTTTTTAGCCGCTTACTGATTTAACTTGAGTAGCTGCTCCAAATTATGCTTGTTAACACGTGGCTCCATCTATGAGCTTCGAGGAAAATTTTCATTGTCAAACTTCTTTTAATTCATATTTTTCCATAGTTCAAGAGTTTTCAGACTAAAATGAGTAATGCAGTCATTTAACTTTAATTTTTTAGTGGGTTACTGGTTTAACTTGAGTGCCTGAGTGTCTAAATTATGCTTGTTTACATATGGCTCCATCTATGAGCTTCGAGGTAAATAATCATTGTTAAATTTCTTACAATTAAAATTTTCCCATAATAAAAAAAAACGTTTTTACAACAAAAATTAACATCCAAGTATTAAATTTCCAAGAAAATACACACACAAAAAACACTTGATCCAAAAATAATTATTCATCCTATACCTGTAAGTTGGTACCTTTATCTATAACAGGTGCGAAATCGTACATAATTTACTTTTATCTTTTTTTATTTTTAATTTTCTTTGATTAAGTATTAAAACCCACTTCACCATATCAAATTGACAAAAATTAAACCAAATCGTGTAGTGATGATGTTATACATTTTATTACATCTAATTCTTGTTGTCCTAAAGTCATTAAAATGACACCAACTTTTTTTTGTTATTTTTTCTCATTATTTTTTTTTTAAATTTAATACACAATAACAACACAACACACCGATAAAAATGATTTCTTTTGATTTTATTATGATTTTCAAGGTTTATAATAAAAATAATAATAATGCCACATAAAAAAGCGAATAAGACAATTATCTACCTGTTTCTACATGTCGATTATAACAAATTTATAAGGAGGTGCCCAGGTTGATCAAGTGGAACAAACTTTATAGTATTTTGTATGGCAAAGTGTGTGAGAGAGAAAAATTTCCTCACTCTTACTTGGAATAATTAATGATGTCACGTTCTAATCCCCCATAAAATCCACAGATGAACTGGAATAATAAAAAAGCGATGAATCTAAAGAAAGAAAGATCATCATTTCAAATTTGTCACGCATCCTTTACACAATAAGATTGTCTTTTGTTCGATTTTACATTTTTTTCATATATATCTGACACTTTTTATTTATTATAAATGAGTTTCGTCGCCGTCGTACTCATCAAAAAATAATCATGATTCGATTCTTTTTTCATATAAATTTAAAATCAGACATAAATATTTTCTTTTGTAATATCATTTTTTTTTCTTTCTAGACAAAAGTTTTCAGTTATCTGAATACAATTGAGATGCATAATAAAATGTCTTATCGCTTTTCAATGTGAGGAATATTGATGATGATATTCATTTATATTATTATGATGATGATTGACCACCTAAACTTGTGTTGTGTGTTTTCAATTGAGAACAAAAAGTGCAAAAAGGTTATCACGATCAAAATTTTTGACTATTAAAACATACATTATTTATGATGATAATAATTTTAATAATATTTATTATTGTTTATTCAAAATGCAGGAAAAACTATTCACAATGATTTTGTGTTTTATTTATTAACTTAAATTGTGTTTATATGATGAATAAAAAAAAACTTGTTTGAAAAAACATTCAAAATACACATAATATACAAGAATTACAATATAAATGTATATAAAATAGCCCAAAGGTGTTATTTGGCTGGGTATCATTTTATTTTATTATTATATTATATTATTATAAAAATCTACACACACACACACACACATATAAAATTTTTACTTCTGGACTAGGCATCGAAGCTTTTGTTTAATACACATTAAAAAATATTTAGCATACGTGCATTATTTGCATATCTTGATAGAAATTGTTTAGTATATCAAACTAAAATGTATAAAAATACAAAAAATTAAAATAAAAATGTCTATTCATCCGATACGATATGGACTAACTTTGATATATGTAATCCTCAGGCTAGTGGGCAAGGTAATAGTGTAATAAAATTGTGCACATAGGGCATTTTTGTATTTGTGTATTTCTAGTGAAAAATAACACAAAAAAAAATTAAAATGAAATGAAAAGAGAGACAATTCATTTATTGGGCGCGTCGACAATAAAATAATAGTTGTACAGGTTCAATTGTGAGTGAACATTATTTTGTATGCATTAAATGCCTTCAAGACACATAAAAATCGACTTTTGTTTTGTCTGTTGTTTGAATTTTTTTACGAAAGAAGTCAAATTATATGAAATCAACTACGCCCTATCTCTCTTCTAAAAGTCAATATTATAAAATTTATACAATTAGATTGTTTGTATTTTATCTATAATGTATCTAAATAATGAAAAAAATAAACATAAGTCATGTCCAATAGTTCAAGAATATCATGAAACAAGTGTTCAGATTGGTGTTTGTTAATTTATGGATTGGGTAACGAATTTTGATTGTTTGACCCAAAAATTATCTTGCAGATCATTAAAATTTCATGTTATTTTACTGTTATTACTCTGGTTTGATTCAAATTTGACTGGAATTACTTAAAAAATGCATATATCTGATTCAAGACAAAAAATATAGAATCACCTGATGAGATGCAATCAACCGATTTTGGATTTCTTTGAAAATTTTGAAATTTTGGCATTCGGAAGTTGAAGCATGTAAATATGCAAAAACTCGGTGAAGGTAAGGCCTTTCTCCAAATTTCAAAATTCATATTTTTGGCTGATATAAAAATATTCTAGGTGGGGTCGAAGTGGTTCGAGGCAGTTTAAGGTCTACTTGATGAGAGCAATCAACCGATTTTGGATTTCTTTGAAAAATTTTGAAATTTTGGTACTCGGAAGTTGAAGCATGAAAATATGCAAAAAATCGGTGAAGGTAAGGCCTTTTTCCAAATTTCAAAATTCATATTGTTGGCAAATTTAAAAATATTCTAGGTGAGGTCGAAGTGGTTCGAGGCAGTTTGAGGTCTACTTGATGAGATACAATCAACCGATTTTGGATTTCTTTGTAAAATTTTGAAATTTTGGTACTCGGAAGTTGAAGCATGAAAATATGCAAAAAATCGGTGAAGGTAAGGCCTTTGTACAAATTTCATATTCAATTCATATTTTTGGCTCATCTAAGAAAATGCTGTAGATTTTTTTAACAGTTTTGATTAAAAATGCCATTTAAAATGACCATTTAAATTAACCGTCACTTTAAACACAAAAGCAAAAAAAAAAAAATTACAAAAGCAAAGAACAAATAAAACAAGTATAATAAAAATTAATTCAGCCAGAATGAAACGAGACGAGTTCTTGAACAATAATAAATAATTATGAAAGATGGACACAAAAATTTTATACAGTAAACATTACTGGTACTTTATTATTATTATTTTTCATACAAATTAAAGATGAATAACAACAAAAAGCGAATCAACTTAGTAATTCGTTATACTTCTGAAAACAATATCTCCTTCTTTTCTTGCATGGCTTGTGTATGACGATTCTGTGTATGAATATTTGCGGAAAAATATTTTATGTGAACAAGACAAAAAAATGTTAATAATATTTTCATAATCTTTTTGCTTTATCTTTTCAATAAAAATAATAATAATAATAACAATAAGAGTGCACCTTAAAAGTGATCAAGAGAAGGACACAGTGCACAACATTTTTTCATTTTAATTGCATTTGGAGGGCGTGTCACAAAAATGATGATATTTTAGTTTTAGTGGAAAAACACATTCCATTTTTTTATTTTACCTTAACATTGTGTCTGATGATGTGATTTTACATGTGAGCCATTAATATTCTTATGAAAAATGACACATTATTATTTTTTTTATGATTATAAATGGATTTAAAAGGTAACAACAACAAAAAATGATCATTACCGAAAACTCCTTTTTAATTAATTTAGAATTTTTTTGTTGTTTTCTCATTTAAACTTGAATCGGAACATGTTTTATTGTTTTTTTTATTTTCAATATTCTTGCTTGTTGTATTTCAAGGGAATAACTGCCATAATTTACGATGACTTTTAGAATATGACTGGCAAAGTTTTTTTGTCTCAAAACTGATTGTTTCTTAAAATTAAAATGAAAAGTAAAAGAATGTAAAACTTCTGTTTTGTATGCAAAAAATTCATTGAAATATGATTTAAAGCTAATAAGCACCATAGAAATTTGTCGTGACTCGTGACATTGCTTGTAAAACTATGCTCTAGGGACTTTATTGATTTCTTCACATGCTGAACTCAACTCACATGACATGATGATGATGATGACGCTTCATGGTATTGATGGTTTTTTATGATATGAGAAAATTATTTGTGTAATGTTAGTTGTTTGTCATGTCATCATTTTAAAGACATTTTAGAAAATTTGCATAAATTTAAATGTCAGGAGGACTTGAGGCAGTTAATCTTTGGGTCTGTGTCTGTGTGTGAGAGATAAAATATTCTTATACTCACACATTTAATCATCTTATAATTTTCTCTTCACAATAATAAAACTTTTTTTCAAACCATAATTTCATAGAAATAAAGGAATTTTTATAACATTATTTTAAAAGTGAGTTCAACAATAAAATGAAAAAAAAAATAAAATCGTGACAGTTAAAAGCAATCAAGACAATAAAAGGAATATAAGGGGCTTTTCAAAATTGACATTAAAATTGTCCTCACAGATCATCAAAGTCATTGTTCTTTGTCATCGGCCGTCTCGATGTCAAAAGGAATAAAAAAAGAAAATACAAAAGACAACGACAGAGAAACCACATCAATTAACAATTTTATATGGATTCGTTGATTTAAAATTTTTATAATATATTTATTGAGCTATATCCTCCCATTTAGCTCATTTTTATGATATATTCTGGACTTTTATTAATGATAATTCTTCATTTACTTTAGAATAATAGAAGAAAAAAAACCCAGCGTAGTTCTCCGGTGATGATGATCCAACGTAATATAAAAGACCGTGCACAAAAGAAATAATATATTGTAAAAGATTAATTATAAACTTTTTTTTTGTTTTGTTGCTGTTTAATTTTAAATAGAATATCATATACATTTATTGTTTGAGTGGCCTCTGATCTAGGTAGATGATGATCGTCATCATTTAATTTTTTCTTTTTATATTTTAAAACAATTTTTTAATAACCTTTACGTCCCCTGATATAGTTTTTTTTTCTGAAAATCATCATTGAAATACACAATATGTGTGATATTTTTCATTTTTTCAGGAATAAGACCTGTGATGACTAGAGGTAACGTGCCATGAATGATTTGAGTGAAGAAACCAAAGCTAGTGGAGCAAAAATATTAAAATGAAGCTCTTCAGACCTGGTTTCGTTCAAAAAACTGACCAGGCCACTATGACTTTCAATTCTGTGACCTGATATTTTGCGATAAAGTTGAAATTCATCTCATTTGCTTCACTGTATGTCAAAAATAGCCTCAAGACTCTCAGCAAACGGGATTCTCTGCTTGGCATTGAGAGGGAGATCGACCGGGATTAAATTGTAGCTCACTTGCCGCACTGTAAGTTGAAAACGCCCCGCAAACTACCTCCATTTTAAGCATAGACTAAGAAAGTGCTCATATTATTCGAAATTTTTCATCCAAATTAACAGGAAATGCGTTAAAAATCACATTCGTAAAACATCCTGCGAGAGTCAATCAAAGATCTCCGTTTGCGGACCAAGTTCATTTGTACTGTGGAGCGTTTTCAATTTACAGTGTGACGTTTTTCCTCATTTATATATTCAAAAAACATTCTTAACTTGACTAGAATCGTGATTGACCTTCGTTTATCAGTGCTTTCACATAAAAAAATAAAACAAATTTAAATGAGAAGAACACATATCATCTTCTCATCATTTACACATTTAGCCTTAAGTAACATTTCAAAAAAAAAAATACAATAAAAGTTAAGGTAATAGCATAAAATTAAATAAAAAAAATGAAAAAAAAAACATGTGTCTAAGCGATTCTACAAGAGACAAATGAAATAGGTCATTTTTCTCAAATTATTAATGTTTTTGAATATGAAACATTTAAAAAAAAAAATTAAATATAAAAAAAGACCGACTTGCATCTAGCGCTGGCGCTACACATCATTTGTCGTCATCACCATCATCATCATCATCTCTTAACATCAAACAAGGAGATTTTGATCGAGATACTAATTGTTTTTCTTTTATCCTAATTCCTTTTTATTTTTCTATGAGAGTGAATGTGTTGTCATATTATATTGTATAAGGATAAGAAAAAAAAATAAAAAAATTGATAATCATTTGTCAAAATTCCCTTTTTCTTATACATTTTGCAATAAAAAAATAAAAATAATAATAGAGGAGAAAAAAAGGACAATCACAACAATAATGAGACTAAAGAAAAAAGTCAAGTGCATGACATTGTTGCTTTTTGTTCAAAATCTTGTAATAGGATCAAAAAACTTGAGAAGAAGAAAAAAAATCAGGTGTATTACGATTATTATTTTTTTTCTTTAATTTCAATGTGTCGTCCCATATTATTATTATTGTAAGAAAAAAAAGAAAAGAAAAACACATATAAAAAGATTTAACACAAATATAATTATAGAGTGACAAAAGGACAGACAAATTTTTGATCCTCTTCAATCTTCCTTTGTAATGTGGTTTCACTCAATACAATCATAATCTTTTAACATCTTAGATAAACTGTTATTATTATTATTGCATTTTATTTTTTTTTTCTTTAAGGTATTTGATATTTTTTCTTGATTTTATGTTTTATAAGTGTGCTTTGTCACCACAATTCACATAAAGGTAAAAAAAAACATATAAAATGTCACTTTATTTTTCCCACAATTGTTCCATGAATTTGCTACTTTATTTACACAAAACTCGTAAATTTATAATGAAAATCATGATTCTACTAATTTGAGACGACTTTGAGATATAAATTTATAGAAAAAAATTTGAATAAATAAAGTAAAAGTCCTCCTATTAACTGTCTGCTCAATTTTTTATTTCTAAATTTTTTAATATTTTTCCCCATGGGTGGTCATTTAACTTAACAAATTCGTATAAAAATATAGGAATAATACTCACACACATAGTTTTAGAGTAAAAAATATGATCAATATTAAAAAAAAAATATCATCACCCAACTTAATATTTGTATCATTTATGATTATTATTATTATTATTATTTATAGAGAATAAAATAAAGGAAAGGTCAAAAAAAATGTAAAAATGTATGTTAAAAGGTTGAGACTACTACTAGTAGATATTCTCATTTCAATTTCAATTTCAATTTAGAGAGAAGGCAGGAGGGAGAAATCTTTTAATATGAAAAAAAAAATTAAAACTAGAACATTTTAAATCATAAAAACGTGTGTATTTCTTCTGTGTGGTGCCTTCCGACAAAGTGAATTCAAATCAATGTGAAATATAAAGGAAAATGCGCTTGAAAGGGGATTTTGCTTGTCAGTGAGTACTTTTGTGCTTGATTTTTTTTATCAGACAGTGAAATAATAAAAATTGACTCACTTTTCACTTTCTTAGGAGCGGATTTCCAAGGTTTTGACATTCAATCTCCGGTTTTCAGTAAAAATTTGTGTAGAGATCGATTTTGACGTGATTTTGACAATACTGAATTTGGACTTACTTGACTTTTTTTATCTTAGCCTAACTTCGAGTGCTTGGCTTTGTCTCCATGTCGAACACGGTACTTTTTGACTCCTTGAGACGTGAAAATTCAAGAAAAGAGTTCTTTTTGCTCCCATTGAAAAAATGGCGCGATTTTGATTTTTAACCAGGGATGGATTGAAAATTAACGACCCTGGCATTCCGTATGATTTTCTTCAAAATTTACGCTAAACTTAACTTTTACAAGACGATCGACTGCGGTTTTTCTGACATTTGACAGATTGCCAGTCCGTCACTGGCCAATTCGTCACTGTTTTTAACTTAAATGCACTCTCATTCAAGCTTTTAAGATGCACGTTTTCCATATCATTTCAACATTTCATAGGTTTTGCGGCTGTTTTCCTTTAACTGTCCCTATTGACAACAGGGGGTGCGTTTATAAAATTAATACCAATATTTTAACAATAGAGACACGTAATAAAAACAAAACGATAGTCATATTAAAGAATAATAAAACCTGAAATGTTTCTATTTAAAAAAAAAGAAGAAAAAAAAAATTATTAATTTTTATATTTATTGAGAACTATAAAGCGACACATGTCATCATCATCATCCAAAGAAAGAACACAACACAAAAAAAAGGAACAATCAATAAATTTAAGATCATAAATTAATTAGTTATTGCTTAATTTTTCACGACATTCATCAGCTGTTATCTTATTAATTTTCAGTGATATGAGTAACAATTTTAGTCCGTATTGGTCAACTTTGGTCAACTAAAATTTATCCTTTTACCATATTCAAATATAACAATAAATAATTTGTTTGGCGTCAATTGTCTGCACTTTTTGTCTTTTCAAAATATGTTTTCGGGATAAATCTCAAGCAATTTCAAACAAAGCAAAAAAAAAAAATGAGATGAATTTGAAATGAACAATTGAACACACAAAAGGAGAAAGAGATCCGGATTAGCAAAATATTGAACTTTTTGGCATATTTAATTGTATTTGGTCAATGAAGATACTTGAAAAACAATTATTAAACAAAAAAGCAAAGAGAAAAATTATTTAAACTACTAATAATAAAAACAAATTGGATTAAATTATGAATTGTTATTATCCTTTATGTATGGCATTTTGCAAGGAATAAAAGGAAAAAATTATGCTACTGTTTGATTTTTAATTTGTATTTATTTAATATTTTTTATTTTATTTTTTTACTTTTTTTTTGAAAGATGTGTGGCAAATTTATAATGATAGCGCCAGCTTTTAACAAAGAATGAGAAGCGCTTATGTATTTGAATAAATGATAATGAAGTAACTTAATATGGAGTGGTGATGATTAGTGATGAGAAATTTTTTTTGACAAATTTATATCTTTTTATTCAGTGTCATGGATCATCAATGACGTTAAATTCAGTTATGTTTGACACCATTTTGAGTATTTAAAGGCCTTCATGTTGACATTGCAGTCACTGGATCATAAATTGAACGAAATTTGAAGACATTTTAGTTCAAAAGAGGAATTAAGTTGAAAGTTTTGATTTGTTTGAGGCTTATTGTTGGCTTTGGGCTCACGTTGTATAATAAAGATTTTTTTTTGAGCTGAAGGTGAACATTTTCATTTTTGTTGATTTTTAAATCTCGTTTGAGAGGTTTTGGTATGACTCTATTCGTTTTTTTATGCAACAGCGTGTAGGGGTTCCAAGCAACACTAGAATATTCCAAAATAGGTCTCACCAGAGCATAGAATAGAGATTTCGTTACAAAAGGATCATCAAATATCTCCGAATTTCTCTTGACAAAATCTAATATTCTGTAAGCGTTGGAAATTTGTTGATCAATATGGGAGTTAAAATCGACATTAAATTGCATCAGTACACCTAGGTCTTTCATTACGTTAATTCACTCCAATGATTCTCCATTGATCTGATAATTGTATATGATGCCATTAGTACGCTTACCGTGAAAGGATATGGGTTTGCACTTAGGAATACTAAGAGACATAAATGAGTCACGACTCCAATCAGAAAGACGGTCAAGATTGTTTTGTAAAGTCTCTGCGTGACACAGAGTCTTGACAGTTCTGAATATCTTAAGATCGTTTGCATATAAAAAGAACTTGCAGTCATGAAATATGTCACAGATCGAGTTGATGAATTAAATTGAATTCATATGGCTTCCTTGAGGAACTCCGGACCATGAAAAAATCAGGTCTGATATGGAAGGTCCTATCATCACTTTCTGTGTCCTACCTTTCAGCTATGAGGCAATCCATATGACTTCGTTTCACTTCGAGGTCCTTTGCTTGGTTTACAGGGCGTTTGCTCAAAATGATTTCCATGGCATTTCATTGAAGTCAGTATATGAGTTTTGTGGGCACTCCTCACTAGCAATCGAATCCATTCATTTTGTTCAAAATCTGCAAATAAAATCAAATCAAAAAAAAAAATACCTTGAATTTAAAATTTCGTATAAATTCAACTTGCATTTTTTTCATTTCACTCTTCGAATATTTGCATTGAATCCATCCATTATTTCTATAATATATGAATTAATAATAATAATCATAATTTAATATTATACGTGTGAGCTCATGGTAAAAGTAAATACATATTTACACACTTTTTGATAGATTTCTCGTTTATTTTCATTATTATTTTATGAAAATGTGAATATGAGCGAGATGTTTATTTGTTTTAAACATTTTTAAATAAAAATAATATTGCATGCAACAGTTGTGAATGTTTTTTTTTATCATAATAATTTTATTTTATCAATGATATGGAAAGAGATTGCGGGTGGCATGCCAAAAGTGATAAATAAATGTACCTCTTACTTATTTTACATGCATTTTTACATGAACAGCAAACAAATTAAAAACATCTCAAATTATCATATCAAAACATTTAACCATAAATTGATTGTAATTATGAAGGATTATATACATACAATGTAATTTAATAATAATAATTATTATTAATATTAAAAATAAATATGTATTAAATTGACACCCTTGATTAAGAAATCGAAATATAGAAATCGAATAAAAATAAAATTACAAGTAATAATTAACTTATATGAAATTACATGTTGAAATCATTTCAAATAGTAATAAATTTCTCTTTTGTTTTAATTTTAATTTAATTTAATTCAATTCAAATATGTGTGTAATGCATATATATAAAATTATGATTGTAAGACAATCGAAGTTAATATATGATTGTTTTTCGCGTAATATGATCTCCCTCTAAAAAGCAAAAAAGAAAAATGTACTTTGTGTGTGTACTTGAGAGTTGCACAACAAATATTTACATTTTCTTATACTCATTGTACTTGTTACACATTTTTTATAATGTTTCTTAATTGTAACGCATCTTCATGCAGCTCTTATTTGTACATATTTTTTCTGTATCGCTGATTATTTAGGGAAAAATTTAAATATAATGTAAAATATAATCAAAATAAGCTCATTAGTATATGAATATATATAAATTTTTACACATCAACACATTACACGAGACATTGTGACGTGTCTTCAACCTGCAATTCTTTATTATTCCACAATTATATACATTTTATTATATTATAATAATTTTTTTCGTTGTATATTGATTTCAAAATTAATCACATATCGTAATATAATAATCTAATATACGTATTTTTATTGTTATATTAATATGATGGCAATATAAATGAATAAAACGCATCACTGAAATTGAAATATGTATATTAAAAAAAAAATATAAAATAAAATAAACATATATGAGGTTATATTTTAATACATGACAGCGCGTGGTACTGTGAATATATTTGCAATAATAATAAATTATTTGATGATTTTCTGTATATATGTGTAAATTTTTATATTATTCTCTATGTATATAAACATTTAACTTTGCAAACATTAAAAGTGAATATTAAATGTTTTTTTTTTGTTTTCAAAAAATACTTTACTTGTAAGTTGTATTGAATGTATTTAAAAGAAAATAGACAGGTGATAATGAATATTAATTAAAATATATGTACTTTTAACTTCCACACATCACACCGTATTTGACCAATCATTACCATTATATACTTATTAGTATGTGCCTTTCCATTCTAAAGTTAGTACCGATCACAACTTATTTTATATTGTATCTATTTTGTCAATTTAACTACACAAGCCTATGATCTATCAAAAATATGAAATTTTTGGCCTAAGAAAATTTTTGTATTTGCCCTAAAACCCGAAAAACAAGGTTTTCAAATTTTATTTATTCTTCAATTTAAAACTGCAAAAATTACATGATTTTGAATGAAATAAGTATGATGTTTGTTTTTGAAAGTTGTAGATAATATTTTGGAGAAAAATGTTTTTATTTACCATTTTACATGTTTTCATACAAAAAATTCGATTTTTCGACAAAAAAAACAATTTGTTGAAAAACTATTTAACTATTAACTTAAAATTTTTGACTTTTTCGAATAAAATCGTATGCTTTCGATCGATTTTTTTTTATGAAAACATGTAAAATGGTAGATCAAAACATTTTTCTCCAAATTATTATCTACAACTTTCAAGAACAAACATCATACTTATTTCATTCAAAACCATATCGTTTTTGCAGTTTTAAATTGAAGAATAAATAAAATTTGAAACCCTTGTTTTTCGGTTTTTAGAGCAGATACAAAAATTTTTTACAACAAAAATTTCATATTTTTTTAAGAACCATAGGGCATCATACTCAGATTGGCACTTGTGATTCGCATTCATTTTAAGATGGAATGCCACATGTATAAGAAAGTTTTTTTTTTTTTTGTAATGATTATTAATAATAAATTAAACATTATTAAAATTAAATTTAAATTAAAAAAAATCAAAATGAAAAAAATACTCGTTGAAAGAGTTAAATTACAATTAAAAATTAAAATCACAAGAATTTATTGATTGATTCCGGTTTAATATAATCATAATTTAGACGTTACAATCATGATAATAATAAAAAAACAGATTTTGTCTCTTTTTCAATTTAATTTAACAAAAATTTTATGTTTATCTGTGTTATTTTTTTTTATTTAAATTTTTATTACACAGCACACACAAAAAATTCTTACATTTCAATCATAATAAACATTTAAACGTATTAACAAAACAGTTCCATCATAAATATTTCTTCGGTTCTTTTGTTCATTTCAGATCTAAACACAGAGTAAAAGGGGACAATATATGATCATAAAATACAAATAATTTTATGAATGACATATAATTTAGTAATTAGCAGCCTCAGTATGTGATTTAAAAAGAATATTTTAAAGTATTTTAGGTAGAATTTTGTTTTTTTTATTTTAAAATTGTATATTTTACTGCCCTCATTCTTCTTCTTATTATTATTATTTTATTATATTATATTCGAATGAGTATAAAAAAATGTTTATATATGATATTTTGTCATAATGCGGTAATTTTCAAAAAGGAAGACATGACAATATAATAAATAAATAAACAAAAAATAACTCATATTCCTAAACTAGTTTTAAATGAAATAAAAAGAAGCCTCTTTGTTTATCACGACACAACGACAATCTATAAATATATATGGCAAATAATCATAATACTAATAATAATAATAAACCCGAGAATGAGGAACACAGATAAAAAATAAAAAAAAAAGTACAACAAAATAAAATTTATTTTAATATAAATATACATGTGAATTCCGAGAACAAAAAGGGTGCAAGTTTTATTACCTTTAAATGTAATATTACATCCATAACTTTAAACTCTTTTCTTTTAAGTTAAGTTTCCATATCAGTTCAATTTACAACTTGATCCTTTTATGATTGTGTACATGGATAATGTAAGGTAAAAAAAATTTAAACATTTAAAAAAATGTGTGTTTCGGACTTTGTCAAAATAAAGTTTTTTTTTATTGCTGCAATTAAACCAGTTTTTAAACTTAATCCATTTTTTTTGTTTTATGTGTATCATATGTCATGTCATGTAATGTTTAATTTAAAATAATGAAATTTATAATTTTTCATTGAAATTTAAAGTTATATAAAAATTAGAAATAAATTTCAAATGATATAAAATTAAATTAAATTAAATTGATTGTCCATATCATTTTTATTTTAATATAAAAACATGTGCAAATCATTTTATTTGAACCAATTCTATGTATATTATATACATATTTAATATGAATATATAAATAAACGAAAACAGAGCGACAATATTCGACCAGAAGTCGTGTGTCTCCAAAGAGTTTTGGTAACGCCCTATTTCCATATAGGCTAACATTAGCAAAGAAGAGACACATTATATTATTTGTATTTGTCTCCTGCTTTTTCTATACATTTATACACAAACACACATTATTATGTATAACATTCTCACTATACATTTATCCAATGCGATGCTCTGTTAAAGCTCAGAAAATGTACAATATTGATGGGTATAACAAAAGTATATATCAACAATTTTTGTCTTTTTGAGTCTTTTTTATATTATTTTTCACACACAGCGACCAGAAAAAGAGCCTCACATACGGTAGCTTATAAAAATATTATAAAAAAAAAAAAAATTATCCATACATTTATATGTGAGTCTGTGAGAACAGCAACAACAATGTTCAATATGTTTATTTTTTTTGTAAGTTTAATAATGCTACAAATGTACATATTTTTATATAGATACCACAATACGATCGTCAATGACGAAGACGACAATAATATAACGATGTTACACATTATATATACACATAATCATATTTCCCCACCACAATTTTATATTTTATATCATTGTAAGCATAAGCAACACATAAATGAATGTATTTTGAAAAATTTTGTCTCTCTCCCACTTCTTTTTGACGATTTTTCTATACTCTTTGAGTCACCACAACTTCGTGTCCTCGTTGAAAATACAAAAAAAAATAAAACAGTCACAATATATACATAAAATTGCATCAAATGAGCCAGTGTATGTCTGTATGTGTGTGTGTACGGAAGAATATTGTCAACATAAACATAGAATTATGTTTGGAAAATTTTTATATTGTATACAGGAGAAAATCACACATTATTTGTGTAACATACAAACACACACACATACACACAATTATTATTATTATTATAGTCATCGTATTGTCGGGGACAACAACGTCGTTTTTTGCTTTGAACATTTAATGTATAAATACACACACATATACACACACATTTATATGTGTGATTCCTCCACCCTCTCTCAATTTTTAGCTTTTCTGCTTCTGCTGCTGCTGCTGTTTCAAATACACAACAAAACTTTTTTCTATACAACTTCATATATATAAAATAATGTTTTAGTCTTCAATATACATCTTATCGGACGACACCTGACTTCTTTGGACTCTCTTCGTCATATTAAAAAGTTCAATATTTGATTCAGTATTATCTCAACTTGTTTGATGAGCGATTGTGTTTATACAGAAAAATTTTAGAAAAAAAATTAATATTATTTTTAATAATAATAATAATATAATAAAAAATTATACATATTAAATTAATCATAACAATTTTAACATATTTAAATTGGATTTTATTTTTCAAGTTAGTGACAATTATTATTAAAAATTATTCAAAAAAATTAACAGTAAAGTGAAAATTGAATTGAAATTGGAATACAAAAATATTGATGTTGATTATCACCAAATTAAGAGACAAATTTGATTTTGATAAAATAAAAAAAAATATGAATTTAAATTCAAAGTCATCATTAAAAAATTATTAAACAAATTAAATTAAATCAAATTATATTGAAAGATAATAAAAAGAATAGAAATAATAAAGAAAATTCAATTGAATTTAAAATTAAAATAAAAGTAAATCAAGGATTTTTTTTTCAATAATTTTCTTTTATGAAAAAAACAAAAATCTGTGTTAAATTTGAAAAGCTGAATGACTCAATGAAAATTAATAGAAAAGTAAAAGAAAATTCATCAATAAATAAAAAAAAAATATGTTTTGTTATACAATTAAAAGGTTGGTTCATTTTTTTTTTTATTTTTTTTACTGTTTAAGTTTTGTTTAAAGTTAAATTAGTAGAATTTAGGATATTTGAATGAAATTGTAAGAATTAGAATTAGAATCAGATGAGCCATTGAACGAATCCCGTTTTGTCAAAATTTATTATGAATTTAAAGAAGATTTTGAAACTATTTTTTTTAACAAATAACTGACATTTATGATTCAAGTATCGACAACTTTTCAAAATGATTCTTAAGAATGAAATTAACACAAAAATTTGTAAAATTCAAGTTTACTATGAAAAATGGTAAAATATGCCGCCATAGCTGGGTTAAGTCACTTAAGTGATGGAAATTCATTTTCTACTCTTTGAAAATCACTTGAAATGTGTTAAATAAGAAGATAACTAAGTAATTTCCTTAACCCTTCATCACACAATTCATTTAAATGAAGTGACATTGAAACAGGAATACGAAAGAGCTCATTTTTCAGTGCAGTTTTACGGTTGAAGTCGTATAGAACCCCATATTCGGCAAGGAGTTTAGATTGCTTCAACAATTTTTTTAATGCAACAAAAATTTGATATGATCATTTTTGAAATTTACATCTCAGCTCAGATAACATTTATTGAAAAACTGATTAGATTGAACACGTTAATTTTTTCTAATTATTTGACCAATATTTTTCATGAAAGATAATCAAAGGACCAAAACATAGATTTTCATAAGAAATCCCTTTGATACATGAAGGGTTAAAAAAATTTCAAATAAATTATAAAAGTTTAATTAGAAATTCAATTGTTATGAAAACTGTAGAGAAAAAAATTTGAAAAAAGGAATATTTTTGTGAATCTTAATGAAATAATTTAAGATTTTAAATAATTAATTTAATTCAATGTATCCCCAATTCACTCAATTTAACCTCCGACTATCACTTAATATAATTTTGATTGTAAAAAAAATATCTTTTAATTAGTGACTTGCCTTTAAAAGAAATTTTATGAATTCAATTCAAAGAAATTCTGACCTTAAACAAATTTTTGACATGTAAAAATACAATTTCATGTAAATTTCAAGACAACTGTGTCCTTGTCCAGATCCCTGACCGATTTTATGAGATGTTAAAGGAAATCAATCAGAGTCAAAGAACGTTTTCTAATTGAAATTTATTTTGAAAAGTTTAATTTTACTTGGAAATCCTGTCAATTTAACTTCATTTCCTTGCAGCACCTTACTTTATTTTAGCATTTCAAATTCTTATTAAAAAAAATCCATTTAATCCATACAAATCCTTACTTTAAACGCATCCACACACAAAATTCTAACTTACACCAACAAAAAAAAATAAAATTTATTATTAAATGAGGTGCAAAAAATTTACGAGATAAATATTTTAATCACCGTCGGACTTGTTCAATATACATAATTTTGTGTTTCTCAGAATCACAACAAACAATTAACGATTTAACACAGTGATTTTCATTTTGTCCCATGAATTGTCATCAATATAGTTATAAAAGTTTTTTTTTAATTTTAATTTATTCCGTAATATCATCGTAAGATTTATATTTATATTATTTATGTGTACAGAAAAGATGAATAAACAAGAGCAACTAATTTAAATTTCAAAAAAAAAAGCTATTAAAGAATTTTTGTCGCTCACTTTTTTATGTTTATGTTTAATTTTATTATTATTCTTAATTTATTTATTTATTTATATTCTTTTTTTTTAATTTTTAATAATTTAATGCTTTTAAATCATTATTCATATTTTAATTACCTGTCGAATGTTTAATATATTAGAATACTTTTAACAAAAATTTATTAATAATCATAAATATTACGTTATGTGTGTGACAGAAGACGATATAAAAAAATACATGAAGAGAGTGATAATAAAAAATAAAACTTTTGCGACATTGTGTGTGATCTGGATCTGGGCAGTTAAATATGACATACATGGAATGAAATTAACATTTTTTTGTGATACATTTCATGGAAATGAATCGAAATTTAATTACAAAGCGGTCACCTTAAAAATTATTGTCATTTTTTCATTGCTATGATGAGAAATGATTAAAATTAAAATGATCTTAAATCAAAGCATGAACTTTTTTTTATCATTGTTATATTTCAGATACGGGATTGATGATGATGATTTACTTTTTTTTTTACTTTTATTAATAATACGTTTGACAAACACTTTTGTCTCGATTCTTGTGATTTTTGTGATTCTTGTGATGTGACACAGTGAGAAGTATCAAAAAAAATTGTGTGACATACCATGACATGATGAAATTTATAATATTAATTTTTTTTTTATAATACATTTTTATATTGAAATCCTATAAAAATATTATTTAAAGTAATGAGACAATATCGTTTGACGTTAAGATCGTGAAACAGCATGTGACCACCACAATAGGATACTTCTCATTTTTTTGTCATATATATTCCTTGTATAATTTCAATGTATATTATATTCTGATTAGTCATTTTTATATTCGATTTGTATGAAATTTGTAGGTATTGAAGAGTAAAAAAATTTAAATCTTGTCAACTGATTTATAATAATAATTTAACATTAAATTGATGTTCAATGTGTCACTTTGAACGCAAAGATATGACAAAGATCAATTTTTTATTATTGTAAGAGTTTGTATTTGACGTCGTTGTCGTGCACGAATAAAGATCAATGTTGTAATTAATCATGAGATATGTCAAAGTAATTTTTAAATGATGATGACTTTAAATTATCATTCTTGTTCCTAGAAATCACATTGCTCACGGCTTTCTTGTAATCAAACACATCGCATATGAAAATAAATATGAGTTATTATAAATTAATGACATTAATTTAACAAAATCCTATCAATTTTAACTTGAATATATCAAAACTGTGATTAAAATTATATTAAAAAAAACACACAATATAATTGATGTTAATATAAAATAAAATAATTTAACTAGTCAATCAAGAGTTAAACATTAACATTAAACAAACTGTGGGAATATCATTGTACGTATATGTTTGATATATCAAAGCCATAATTGATTGTGAAAATTCACCATTTCTTCTTCAAAAAATTCATGAAAATAAAATTGGAAAAATAATAATAATAATTTAATATTAAACATTATAATAAAAATAATACTTTCCCCGAAAAATATACATAAAAGTATAAAAGTAAAAAAAAAACATTATTTTATTATTATAATATATCATTCAAATATCATTTGAAATTTGAATTTGAATTTAAATTGTCTACAAATTGTAATTTTTTTTTGTTGTATATAACAAACATTTAATATATACATATAACATTATAATGTTTATATACATAAAAAAATAAATATGTACAAAAAATGTATACATTTGATTTACACTTTTAAATTAAAAAGAAAAAGCTATCCTGAAATGAAATTTAATATAGAAATTGTGGTTTTCCAATCAAAATATGGTTTTATTATTATTATTATTTTTATTATTGTTATTCAATTGCAATGATCTGCAATGTAATTTTATTAATATTATTATAATATTTTTTTTTATTTATATACATTGTATTTCCCTAATAATGTTAAATTTTTGTTGTTTTTAATGTTATGTATTTTTTTTATTAAAATTTTAATGTTACACATTTAATGTTATCAATTAAAATTGATTCATTTTCCTTTAAAATTCAAATTTATCGTTAAATTTTAAGGATTTTATACATTATTAAAGAAAAAATCTATTTTTAACTTCATTTTTATTGTTTTGTATTGTTTCATTCTTATTACTCACAATTTTAACATCAATATGCTATTTTTAAATATTTTCTGTTAATCATTTTCCTTATAACATTTAACATATTAAACATCATATATCAAGTGCTGCTGTTACTTACATGCGATTTTTTTATATTATTTTTATTTTTTATAATTTTACATTTTTTCACACATACAATGATTGAAGCAAAATTAACCAGTAAACACGTTTTAAGTTTTTGTATATTTTTTTTTCTTACTCATTTCATTTCAAACCTTATGCAAAATCATACTTGACTACAACTCAATACTGTTTACATGAAGTATTAAATTCATGCCAATCAAATTAATACTATTTGCGCGGTTGTATATGTAAGTTATATGAATGTTATACATAAACCACATGCATTATTGTAAGTTTACACACTAAACAGCAGTAATTGTGTGATTTATAATGTTTTATTACACAAAATGTTCATGATTTCACTCCAAAGAGTTAGTTTGATTTATATATTTTATAATTTTTCTTTTATTTTACAATCAAATGTGATTAAATCAAATCAAATTTGAATAATTTATTATTATATTAGTGTGTATGATTTTTTAATATAATTATTTTAATATTAAATTAAAAAGGATGTGAAATTGTTTTATTATTAATTTATTTTTTTTTTATTATCATTATAATTTATATTGATTTTTTTTTATTGAAATTTAATTTTTGATACAATTTTATTTTAATTTTAATGCAATTTAATGTTTAAATTTAATGAATATGTCATCATTATAATTCAAACATTATTAATTATTATCATTAAATGATTTATATAATTATAATACAATATATATATTATATAAATCATGATAATAAAAATTTTTAAATGTTTTGAATAGTTCATTTACTCCATTAAAACAAAAAAAAACATATATTTCCTTAACAAGTTCACAATATATGCAAATAAATAAAAAAAAAAATCATCATCATCATCATCACATCATTTCCTATGTGTTAATAATATTCAGCGCTCTTTTATTATTATTATTATACATATTACACATATATTATGAGAAACTTGTTTCACTTAAAATATAAAATATTTTATATACTTTGTATTATAGTTCATATTAATACTAATAATAATACATAAAAGAATATATACAATGTATATGTATGACCTTGCATTGCCTTGTAAGTATAGATTGGCGCTTATATCTTTTTTTTCATTGTATTTCATTATGTTTAATTTCATGAGTGATAAGTTTTTGTATATATATAATATACATTATATATAAATATGTTTATATTAAACATTATTAATATAATAATATGAAAATATAACATTACTAATTATAATAAAAAAAATATAAACATTAAAAAAAATATAAAACTTAAAACAAATTTTGTCAAATTAATAATAATAATCATTGTAAATAGTACAAATCATCATAATTATAATAATAATAATAATAATAATAGAAAATTTAATGTATATTAACTGTATATTAAAAATGTAACATCCATATTGTTTTACTTTTCTTTATGTACATTAAACATAACATTAAACATGTATGTATAAAAATAAAATTAACCGTGTATTATTTTAATACACAGTTATGAAGTTAATGTTAGCACATTTTATATGTTATTTATATATTTTACACATATTCGCTTCACCTCTTTTAGCAACAAAACAACAACAACAATAAATTAAAAGAAAAAAGTTCGTTCAATACCGTTTTGTAATGTTATATACATATATTAATGTATACATTGGACATAACGTGTCTTCTTATTATGATAAAATATAAAAAATAAAAAAATATAAAAATAAAACTATACTAATACTAATAATAGAAGACCATTTTTCTCTTCTTCATTTTCTGTTGAAAAGAAATTATGAATATTTATTTGTTTATTTCATTTACACGTTTAAACTAACAGTCACATTATTAATATTTTTTATTATTATTATTGCCCATTAGTCAAAAACATTATAATTGTAGGTTGTGTTCTGAAAGAGTGGAATGACAATGTTTCGAATATTATACACCATGTGTGACAACGTTTTGTATATTTTTTTTTATAAACTGTATTTTTTTTACATTATTGTTATAATTGGAATAATATGGATGGAAAATTAACATACGGTTATTAAATGGACATAAGGAGAGACATGAGTTACTTATTAGTATAGTGTGACATATATTTAATTATAATGGAGTTAATAAATAAATAAAATAAACTTTTTTTATTCTTCATTTTACTTATGTGTGACTGTAAATTTGTTTGTATACAAAAATTGCATGATGTTATTTAATTTTTAAATATTATGAATGATATACAAAAAAAAATGTCATGATACATTGACAAATATTTGTTTAAAATTATACTCTTTTGTTATACATGTTACATGTTTAATGTTTATTTATAAAATAAATATATTAACTTGAATTGTGATCCAATAATAAATTTTTACGGAAAAAAGGGTTAATTTTCATTAAATATTAAAATAATAATAAGATAAATGTCCAGTGTATTTCATTTATTTTCATGTTTGTTAAAGATTTACCTTTATCTATCCTTATTATACCTTATGAAATGTGTATGATAATAAAATTATGCATGATGTTTATCATTAGTATTAGAGAGAAAAAGATCTTACATCTCATGGGAATAAGGAATCAGGAAAAAGGCAAAGAGTTAAGAGAGAGCGAATATTGCTTTAGGATTCATGTAATTGAATAAATTTGTTTTTCTTCATTCTTTGTCTTGTTATTATTAGTACAATTTCTGGTCTTAAATTTACAAACTTCTTTAAATGTGTATATACATTATATATTATAACACAACATGAAAAATACCCCTTTTTTCTGTGTAATTTTATATGTATTTATACGTATTTCATAATAAATACTGTGTAATACAATTCCTAATAATATAAATATGTATAATGTTATATGAATGTGTACAAAATGTAATTGATACACAATTTAATGTTAAAATACGAAATTTTAGCAAAAAAGTAATGTTTAAATGTTATCCCTATAATTTAATACCTTTTTCCCTTATATATGTTTTTTGATTTAGTTTACTTAATTTTCATGCCATTTATATTTGTTTACATTGTTTTTCACAATTAAACATGTACAAACAATGTTTAAAATCATCATTAATTATTGATTTTTTTTTATATAAAAGTTTCCTAACAAAGTTTAAAGTAAAACTTAAAGTTAACATTTTAAAAGACATTAAAACAAAGTTACAGTCTAATAATTTAAACATATAACATTAGTACTTTATTATCGGAAGACACATAAACATATTGTGGAGGTGGTGCAAAAATAATAATACTAATCATTATTATTAACGACTAGAAAACATGCATGAATTGTAATAATTCATAAAAAAAACAGTTTTGCTGTATAAAATAATGATTGAATGTATACCGACGGGTTCTTTGTCTATTAATGATATCAAAGTAAATTTGCATATATTCAAAAAAAAAATTTTTTTTTTTTGATTATTTAAACAAATTAAATGCATATAAATGATAATGTCTTGTTTTTTTTTTAATAATTAATAATATTAACATGATAATAAACTTTATATATGTAATTCTTTCATTTAAAATTATTCAAAGCAAAAAATTGTCTCATATTAATTTTAAAATAAATTGAAATGAAATAAAAATAAAAATAATAAAAAAAATCTTCTTCCTAAATATCTGTTATACATAATAACATATAAATGTGTATCAATTCGCGTGACATGAGATAATTTTTATAATGTATATTTTTATTTTTAAATGATGATTACCATTATCATGTGGTTTGAAATGTTTTGAATTGAAATACTAAGAAATGATTTAATCCAAATACATTGATATACATATAAACATATAAATAAATAAAAAAAAATGTATAGTTATTATTTTTAAATTAATCTACAAAGAAAAAAGATGATCATTTATGTGAGAATAACATTAAAATATGTATGAGACATTAGTCATGTTAATGAATGTTTAATATTGTATTAAAATAATAATAATAATTAAAAACATAATAATTATAATGATGATGATGATCCTTTAATAAAAAATAAATATTTTTATATGTCTGTGTATTCAAAATCAAAATAATACAAGGAAACTTATTATAATGTTTAAAACATTTTTTCAATTTATATGTAACATGTGTACGTATATTAACATTAACATTATAATAAAACATGTCAAACATAAGTTCTTATTGGTCAGTAAAGGAATAATAATAATAATAAAAACATAGAATTTATGCAAAATACTAGTAATATACATCTTAATTCATGTATATAATAAACATATGTGTGTATATATGTATATTTTATTATTATATTAAAGTACAACCTATTATTATAATATATTAGAACCCTTATATCATATTTAATACATGTATGAATATGGTTTATGATATGAAAGTACCTCAACCTATTAAATTCATATTTTACATCCATGTTTTATTATTATAAAAAGGGATATAAAATGTGTGGTGACTTATGATCATATAATGATAAAGAGTTGAAATATTATTTTATAATGTGACATTTTAACGATATACGATATGTATCTTAAATTGAATCATTTATCATAAAAATTCTTTGGTTTCTTTTAATAAAAAAAAAATCAGTAGCATAACTAAAAATCTTATTTTAATGTTTATTTTACTGAATTCAAAGAGATGTATTAAGATGACAATCTAGATGTGACTTGTCATCATTTCCGCTTATGAAGTTGATTTTACAAAGGACTTACTTACTAACTTACTTACAAAAGAATGGAATGCATTCATATTCAATTTAAATTTAAAATTAGAGACTAACCAGAAAATGACTCAACTTGACAAAAATTTAACCCAGTATTTGTATAAAATTTAAATTACTTTAGATAAATTGTGATCTATTAAAATATTTATACTAAAAAGAATCTTTTTAATGTTGATGTTTTTTTCATTTTGTTATATAAAACTATTAAAATAAAACATGTGTGATCTTTAATAAAATAAACAAAATCTTTTTTTTTTGGTATGTTTTATTAATCGTATTATGTTGTATAAATGTATGTATATAAATAAACAATCTCAATAAACGTGAAAAATTAACAGATGTCGTAATGTCAATTAATGTTTAGTGTCAGGAAAAGATGCGTTTATATTTTTAAATTACATATATATCAAAGAATGTGTCGATCATTGTTGATGTCTATTTATTATTTAGTATTTATTATGAAAATAAAACATGAAGAAATCACTAACCGTGTTATTTTTTTTGTTTTCTTTCATTTCAGAATACAAATAAACAACATGAAATTGTCATAATAAGCGACAGAACTTTACACAGATTACATGGTAAATTAACCCGGTAATTGTTTTAAATACAAAGAAGAAAAAGAAGTTATCGGATTTAAATACAAAAAATATTTAAAAAAAAATCATCAAAGCAATAAAAATTGAGACTAACAAGAGGAAAGATTGTAAACCACAAAGACCAATGGTTATGTCTCCTGGTAGACAGTTATCATCACCTGGAGTTGCATCGTACCCAAGTAATATGAATTTGGGTTCATTACATCAATCACAGATCCAGTTGGCACAACAAATGCACCAAAAATTATCTGGTTTAACACCAAATCACATGAGTAACTTGTTTAAAAGTCCCTCGACATCACCAAATCACACACCTGGTGCAACAAACATGACCAATCAAAGTTCACAATCGAAAAGTAATTCTGGTAATGCTAGTGATCCAAATCCATTGAATAGACTTCAAAGTATGCAACCATTTGACTTTAGAAAATTAGGATTAGGTAATTTTCCTGGTGTAAATATGCCATCGTCACGTATGAGTCCCGATCAAGAATCTGTATCGGATCGTCGTCGTAATAGCAGTAATTCGGCTGCAGCAAATGCAATGCGAGAACATGAGTCTGCAATGAACAATCATGCAACAAATTTAATGAATTTATCATTGGCTGCTGGACATCCACTACCATTTCCACTTCCACCACCAATGTCGCTAGCAAGTCAATTGAATCATTCAGCTGCTGCAATGGCCGCCATGGCTGGACATCCATTAGCTGCTAGTTTAGTTGCTCAATCATTTCCAAATTTACTTGCAAGTCATCGTGAATTTACCCGAAGCAAATCACCAATGTTACATCGTGCAAAGTCACCCGAAAAACTTGATGCTGAAAAAGTTCGTGATATAGATAATGCCCTTAATTTAAGTCGGGAATCGGCAAGTAGCTCGGCACATCGTCAATCTCGTTACAATCCATCGACATCAAGTCGTCCCCAATTTCCACAAAATGGACAAAATAACAATACACGTAAATCACAATCACCAAATAAACGTAATTGGGGTAGTTTACCACCAAATCTCGGCACACAATATATCAATCCAGCTACCGGCAAAAAACGTGTTCAATGTAATGTCTGTTTGAAGACATTCTGCGATAAGGGTGCATTAAAAATCCATTTCTCTGCCGTACATTTACGAGAAATGCACAAATGTTCAGTTGAGGGTTGCAGTATGATGTTCAGTTCGAGACGATCTCGCAATAGACACAGTGCAAATCCAAATCCAAAGTTACATTCACCACATTTGAGAAGGAAAATTTCGCCACATGATGGAAGAAGTGCTCAACCACATCCAATGCTTTTGGCACCACCTCCTGGTATGCCTCTTGGTGGTGGATTGAATCCATTACATGCTTTTGCTGGTTTCCCAATGATGGGACATCCAAATGACATGCGACACCAACAAATGAGTGCAATGGAATTGAAAGCTCAATTAGAAATGCAACAAAGATATGAAAAAGAACGTAGTCGTAGAATGAAATATAATGAAGATCAACTTTCAGTGAAAGGTAGTGAAAAGTCGATTGATGAAACACAAGAAACAAGTGATGATGATGAAGGACATTTGATTGTTGGTGATGATGACAATTCAATTTCTGGATCGGAAGAATTTAACATGACACGATCAAATCCTGATTTAGATGTCAGTGAAACTAACGATGAACCACAAGACTTTAGCATAAATACCAGTAGATCTCATCCAAAAATGTCAATTTCATCTGAAGGTGATGACAATATCAGTAATGTTGATAGTAATGAAGATTCAATTTCAACGGCTGAACAACAATCTGATCAACACATGGAAATTGCACAACATGTAAGTAAGCGCAAGAGAAAAAGCATGAATCCAACCAAATGTGCAATTCCAACAAATAACGACAACAATTCAGATGATAATGAAGATAATGCAATGGATTCTGAAAAAGCTCAACCATTACTCAAAAAAGCACGTTCTGCTGATATCATTGAAGATGAACGCATTTCATCACCAATTATCAAAACAGAGAAGAATTATGATGATGATGAACCTGAAAATTTATCATTAGATTTATCGAAAAAATCGTCGTCAACTCCAAATGGCAAGGATAAGAATGCAAATGAGAAATACCCAAAATATTTAATTGATGTGAAATCACCAGAAAAATTGTTAGAAAACCCAAAAGCACATAAAAAAGAGGAGAATCGTCTCAAGTCAAATGAAAATAAGAAAAATAATGATAATGCTGATACAGCTCATGCACTGAAACGTTTAGAAAATTTATCAAAAGCTCCATTCAATGAAGCAATGTCTCGTGTCTTGGGACCACAATATCCTCCATTGAGTTACTTGATGAATGTTGCACCACCAAGTCCTGATCACTCACGAGCATCATCACCCGAAGAAAATGTCAATAATCATCATCATAATGATGGCAATGAATCAGATGGTAGTGAAAAATGTTGTGAAGATGGAAATATTGTTGAAAGTGAGGCTGGTGATAAAGATGGTAGTAAACAATGTACTGCATGTGGAAAACAATTCCAAAATCATTTTGGTGTTAAATCACATTATCAAGATGAACATTTGAAATTAAATCACAAATGTGATATTGATGGCTGTAATGCTGCATTTCCATCTAAACGTAGTCGTGATAGACACAGTTCGAATTTGAATTTGCATCGTAAACTTCTATCAACTAGTTCAGATAACAATACGACTGTTCCAAATAACTATGAGGCAAAAATGCAATTCCCACCATTTGTTGGTAGTGCACTACAAACAGAACTGCTTGCACGTCTATATGCTGATTCACAAAATTTACCACTTAGCTTAGATGCGTTAAAAAATCTACCAAATGTTAGTGCATTTGAACAGTTGTTTAATGGAAGCCAAAGATTCCCACCTACAAGTAATCCATTTCTCTTTCCACAACTTAGCAATTTGACTGGTTTCCCAGGTCTTCCTAACTTTGCATCACATCTCTTGCCACATGGCTTAAATGGATTTGGCAATGCATTAGCGGGAAACAGTGGTCGCATATCATCAAGATCTGATTCACCCTTATCGGCATGCTCACCAAATGTACAGTCAAATATTCCATCGCCCGTATCACAACACATTGATGATGATCGTCGTTCATTGGATGAGGGCAAAGCTACCGAATCACTTTCATCATGACCATATCAATTGGGGACAAAACTATTAAATTGATAGAAAAATAAAAAAAAATATAAATTATTGTAAATATACAACATTTAGATAAATATTTTACATTGTCTCTATATAAAAAATTTTTCATTAATTAGTATAATATCACATTAAATTAAATATTTAGCATAATTAAAATTAAACAGATACGTATAAAACCAATATCAAAACATAGTTAACTATAATTAATTGTATCATATTATTATTATATTATACATAAACATTTAAAGTGATCTCTGATAATTTAATTAAAATCAAATGAAAAAAAAATAATAATTAAATTAAGGTTGATAAGAGGATAATAATAAATATAAATAAATTGGATCAACTCATTTCAATCTCATTCGAAATGAATTTTTTTTTTATTAATATTATCATTTTAAATCCATAAGTAAAACAAAAAACATCAGCAATAAAGAACGTTTAAAATTAACACATCATCATGCTCAAAAATCCAAATATTATTATAATAATATAAATATTATGTATAATCGTACAGAGCTTTAAATTTTAGTAATATTTTAATATTTTTTCGGTACATTTAATTTAATAAATTTACCAATACACATATAAAATAATAATAACAATAATATTTCATAGTAATAATACTAATTAATAAATTCATGTAACATATAACATAAAGTTTACAATAAACATTATAATATTAATTACAAATATTGTAATATATTAAAATAACATTATCATATCATCATTATAATTAAAATTATTAAATTTTTTGGACAATATCATTTCATTTGCTATTATTATAATTAATTGTAACTTGGAGCTCGTTGACCGAGTTGGTTAAGTGTCTGGTATGATTGGTAAGAATCCTGCGACGGGGGTTCGAATCCAGTCCCGGGCATGAAAATTAATTTGTGTTTTTCGAGTTCCAAATGTGTTCAGGCTTTACTTAGAATACATAAAAATCCTCCTAGGATTTTTAGGGGTGCTGAGTGAAACCTGAGGGCGACTGGATCGGATGACAGTATAAATTGTAGGTCCCACGTGGTTAGACCATAGATAAAAGGCACTTACTATGGAAGCTTCGGCTGAAGTAGTATGAACACAATAGGACCATTCGGTCCGCGGTGGAGCTAGTTCATATCTAATATCTAATATCTAATTGTAACTTTTTGTAATAAAATTAAAATATTGATATACAAAAAAACATGTATCAATATAAAAACGTGCAATATTTCTGACCTTTAAACATACAAAAAATTGGTAACTAACATTATATATGTTTAAATAATAATAATAATGTTGAATATAAAAAAAAACAAACTGATCGAATTTCTTTAGATATAATATTTTTTTTAAATTTAAAATATTTGATGTGATTTGGATCTATTCCATTAATAGTTTTTTTTGTGACCACTGTATTATTTTTCATATAATAATTAATTATAATGATTGGCTTAAATATTTTAATTTTAATGATAAGTTAAAAAAAAATGTATATGAAAAATATGTTTTGTTTTTCTAATTTGTGTTAATTGTATAAAAAAGTGGTCTAGATAAGTTTTTTTTTCATTTTTCATGTAAGTAATTTAGAAAACAAACAAAAAATGCTCTAACTCGCTAAAATGACTTTTTTAGGATTATTATGTTTAAATTACAATTACACACACACTAGAAATCAATATAAATAATAATTATTATAATATTAAAAAAAAGTATACCTGATAAGTTATGTTAAAAATCTCTCTGTCCAAATTTACTTTTTATTATTGATTAATAAAATAAATTATATTATTATTATTATTAATGAATATATTCATAATTAAACAAAAATTCATTATGTTTTTTTTCATTTATACATTTTTTTGCATTATTTTCGCATCAACTTCTGTGCATTATTACTATGATTTCATTGAATTCATCTCAATTCAAGTTTTACTTGATTTCTTTTCATTTTTGAGTCTTATGAAGGAATATAAAAAGGTATTGTATGATAAATATATAAATTTTAACCTGTATACGATTTTAATACACTTAAAATATTGTAAATAATTGTTATTTTACTGTTTTAGTTTTTTTTTATGATAATGACTGATAAATTAACTGAATTCAATGTAAAATAATATAAAACTAATAGCAATAAAATTATAACTTTAAAAAATATTTAATGGGATTTTCAAAATCTGTATCATAAGGTTTCCTTAATATATAAATGCAAAAAAAATGTTCTTTTCTTGTTGTTTATTTATTGTCAATATTACAATGATGAAGTAAAACATTACTAATAATATTATTAATAAAAAAAATAGTTAATTAGGATATTGAAAATTAAATTTAAATGATAATTAAAAAAAAAAATAAGGAAAATAATAAAATACTTAAATGATATAAAATTAAAAATATATGAAGGATTTTATTCTTGTGTTACTATGAGATTTAATGGTAAGTCTACGATCTCTTTCTACTAAGCTTTATTTCTCTATATTACATATAAATACAGACTGCGCTAGCTGTTGTCTTGCACGTGACCTCAAATTCTAATTCAGTCGATCATGAGCTGCTTCTTCAGTCAAATTAGCATTTGCTCAACGTTTATTGACATTTTTCACCGAGTTTTTTTGGCCCACCTGATCAACTCCTTGTTTCTGGTATTATTAAGACTCAATTATATGTTATATTATCATCTTGTCTTCTCAAATTATCTTATTTGTCTTATTTGTCTCTCGTCTAGTTAGGAAGTTATAGTTTTTTTTTAATTCCAAAGCTGCCATAAAGGTATTTATTTGGCAGATGATCAAGAAAAGTAACTCCACTGGACCACCTCAGCATCTTATTTTCAGTGACCTGCATTCGATTGTTGTGTTTTTGTATGCGCGTCATAAAGCAATACAGGTTTGATGATGGTATTGTAACTTTTCCCCTTTAACCTAACAGGCAGAGGGTTGTTGCATAAAACTCCTGAAAATGTTTTGAAACTAAGCAGTTTGGTAAGTCTATGATATTAAAATTAGAAGAAATAATCTTTTCAGTTACTAGGTTCGAACTCAACATCTATCTTATGAAATCAGATGAGTTCAATACTAACCTTAGACTGCCCTATATCAATTTGAAACTCCATTACTCTAAAATGGTTTCACGGACTCAAAACTTGAGATCCTTTTTGCATGAACAATCAAAAAGGATGAAACTGAATTTCAAATTCCTTTAAATTATCTAATCAGTCATCAATTGATCAAAAAAATACTTAACTATTCGAGTCAATCAGTGACTTGGTACAAAAATGTTTCAAAGTTTAATAGTTTTTGTTCTAATTACTCTTCATACTTCTAATACTAATTCTGCTAATAATAATAATAATTATAACACTAGATTTAAACATTTTTGATTCAAATCCAGATACAAGTTTAAAACTTTTAAGGAAACAAACAATTATTTCACATATGTGTGATAAGGCTCTAATCGATTTAATAATAAAAAAAAATTCTTCACATGAATTGCATTTAATTTTATTATAATTATAGCAGAAAAAGTTGGAAGTTAAAATTCCGATGAAATTTTATTATTTTATTGATAATGAATTAATTTTATTTTCTTATTCTTTTCCAATAAAAAATAAAAACATATAAAAGGCATTTCTTTTCAGATTGAATGATATTTGATAAGAAAATATAGTCTGAAATTGTTGTAACATGTTTTTTCCTTGCAAACTCATATTTTATGTATAAAATTAATGAAGAAAATTGTTTGATACCGTTTAGTATATTTTACTGCGTGAACTAATAGAACATTAAGGTTAATTTGATTTTGTAAGAGGATCACAATTTTATCATATATTACATTTTTTTTCTTTCTCTCTTGTAAAAGTGTGTTTGGAAATTGAAAAAAACATGAGCTTGTGCTTTGAGTTTCATTGGAGATCGAAAATTCATGGTAAATTGAAGAAATTTGTATTTTGATCATAAATTTCAATTTAATTTTGTTTTGATGTGCAAAGCAACTTATTTACAGCAACAACATAAACATGAAAAAGATCATCACTTGAGAAACATGCATGAAACCGTTTCGCTTTTTTTCCTCCATATTCGTTCACATTGATTTTATATAAATTGCACGCATCACAATATAATACTGCCTGTCTTTCGTCCACTTTTATACTATCGTTTAAACTAAATGATGAAGGTAAACACAAAAAATTTGCTCTATTATATGTACACGGTCACACAGCACACACACATAAAATAGAAAGAAAAGAAGAAAACCATATTGAAAATTGGTTTGAAATAATCAAGCATATATCATGCAGGTGTTTTAATCTATTTCAATTTATCAACATACATAATCTCTTTTATTATTATTATTATTCTCTTTTTTTCTATCATCCTCATACAAAATTAATTTTCAGTACACTTATAAATGTAATATCATGATAATTCACATTAATAACGAACAACCAAGAATAAATAAGGACCATCCTTATAATTAACCACTTTCCAACATATTTATAATTTGAATCTTACTTGTGTATAGTTGTCGTTCCAAGTCTCTCTCTCTTATAAAATGTTAAAACATATACTTTTCTTGTCACTCATTTGAAAATCACGACTTTGTAATTTAGAATTGCATTTGCCTTTTGTATTTAAAAATTTTATATTTCATTGATATTACACTTTAAATTTTGCTTCATCTTCTTCTTTGTTTTATTTCTATTTAATGGATTTTAACAGTAATTTTGTCAAAATAAAAAACATGCTTTATTTATGTATTTTAACATAAGTGACCTTTGAACAGTGATTAAAATTTTAACTAAAATTTATTTATTGAAAACAAGTGGATTTTTATTATGATTATTATTATTAGGAAATTATTTATTGCGTATCTGTTCTGTTTAATATTTTTTTTTTTGTTTGAAGATTAAATTTATATCAGAAGAAAATCATGATAATATAATCAGCACGTAATCTGTTTTTTTTTTGTATGTTCCATTAAAAACAACAGCTATTATTATCAATCTGCAACATCTACATGTTTAGTTAATAATGTATTTAATATGTTTTAGTTTTTCGCGGTTTAATGTTCTTATTCCTTATTGTACGTATGGAAGTCAATATAAAAATGTACAGTGTGTTCAATTTACTTTGAATGGAATATTGAACAATGCAAGGATATGCAATGAATTTTACATGACAATTTAGTCAGAAACAAGATCAATTTTCACTAGTTTCAAATGTTTTTGTTTCAACATGGATTCTTCAAAATGGATTGATAAAATACGACCTTTGAGCTTTAATTTAGTAGTAATTCCAATGAAAACGGACAAAAACTTCCCCATGAAGAGCCTATACAACACTGTATTTATGCTCATATAAAAAAAGGAATTTTTCATGTAAGAGCTATATATAAAATTTTTTACCAGATTTTTGACTGAAAACCTGATTTAATCCATTTAGTTTAGAGTAATATTTTACGACTTAGAATAATATTTGAATTTTTTAAAGATATTTTCAAGAATTTAAATATTTTGCTTTCATCGTTCGTATTCTTATGAAGTTTCGAATGTAATTGAGAGCCCTGGTGGTATTGCCCAGACGCTGAAAATTTCGCTCATGATTTTTATGAAGTTTTCTTCTTCTTGATTTTTCTTTGACTTGTCTATTTTTATATTTAAGTTTTTCTTAATAAGTTTTAGTTTTTTAATCAGTGATTTTATATTTTGGCTTATTTCTATTGTAACATTGTGTGTAATATTTTGATTTTTATAAAACTCATTTAGTGTAGCAGCAGTTTTATAACCTCTTTTTTCTAGAGTAACACTTTTGAAATTTCCATACACAAATTCTAAAATTTCTTTTGTTGGCACGGACAAAAACTCACAGTTTTGATTTGGTGTCAAAATAATTGAATCTTTAAATTCTCTTTTAATATTTTCACTTCTATTTCTTTTTTTTAAAGCTATTCTTATTAATTTCATTGTTATTAACACTTTCCTTCACTTTTTTTAAGTTTAAATTAATTTGTGTTCAAACGATTTGTTTATCACTTTTGAAATATAATATTTAATTAATTAATTTTCTGTCGAAAAATAAACATATTTTTATATCAAATTACTGTAGAAAAAAATTGTTGAGAATTTTCAAAGCCAACCAACTCTTCGATGAAAATTTTGAGCCGGTTGAAAGTATCACAGAAATTTTGTACGAAGATGAAAAATTTGCATCACTTCTCATCTTACTTTTGTTAATAATTCTTTTATGATAATCGAAAAAATAAAAACAACTGGACCGACATCTTTTAAACATGTATAATTATTTATATTGAAAATTTGGGAACTTCCAGGAGAAATCCGGCTCAAAATTTAGTGGTCAAAAAATCGACCAGCGGTGGTTAATGAGTAAATAAGAATACATCTCATTTTAACTTAAAAGTCAAAAATAAACAGAACACACTGTATAAACATTTTTCCATATCACAGAAACCGTTTAAATTGTTTTACAGTTGATGGGTATTTATATTTTTTTCTTCTAAATGAATATATGTAACTTATAACGTTTTGATAGTAATAATAATAATAAATGTATCATAACTTTTACAAATTCTTTTCAATTTTAATCTGGAATTCGACATTCAACTTAATGATAAGACACAATCTCACACACCTTATTTTTTTCAAATAATTTTTTTTTTTAAATTGTTCATGTACCACTTTCATCATCATCATATCTCGAGATAATTGTCTATTGATTTCTTATTGATAGATTTTTTTTCTTATATTAAAAATTCACTATCAAAATATCGTTAATATTCGATTTAATTAATGTCTTGTTCATTAAAAGATATTTGAAATCGAATAAAGTGATTTTTTATTTTTTTTTTAATATAAAATTTTATATTTTTTGTTGATTGACATTTCCTTTGAATAGTTCATTTCATCACTCAAATTCTTTTGTTAGCCTTCCACTCTACAGTGAAGAGAATAAGTAATAATGCTTTCTTTTGACATTACAAATATCTATCGGCTCCATTCATTCATTTTTAATAGTTCTGGTAGCATTTTATTCAAATCACTTTTTTTTCTTTGACAATGATTAGATCATTAGACCACATTTTGGAGCATGATTTGTGATGGAAATGTTTAAAAAGAGATAATACTCTGTGGATAAGAGAAACTGATTGTGGTTGAATATAAAAGACAGTAGCTTTTTGGTCATCTTGTAATTTTTTGATCATTAGAGGCTTTTTTTGTTGTATGAAGTGATGTTTCATTTCATTTTGTACTGAAATGTCATTAAATTTGAATACAAGAAATTTTTTATGAGACTTTAAGTTGAAATTAAATTTCAGTGAGGTCTCTCTCAGATTTTGTCTTATCATGCATATTGTGACCATTTTTAACAATTTTATGTAAAAAAAACAAATTTTTACTCAAAGCGCACACAGACACAACTAAAAAAAAATCATAACACCTTTTTAAATTAACAAATTTTTCAAATTATGCACACTTTATGTTTGATGACAAGTAAAAGACAAAAAACGCGATATCTCTTCATAATTTTTTTTCTTTTTTTTTTTTTTGATAATTTTAAACAAAATTTCTAGTGTTTTAGTGTTAATTCAACACAAAATCAGTCATTTATTTGATTTTATTATTAAATTTTTTTTCACTTCATAAGACATGTCTCGTACAAATCTGTATGTAAATTCATAGGGGAATACAAGGATCACGCTAACAACTATGTCCATCATTACGAAACATTTAACTGAAACGAACAAAAAAATGTTATAAAAATACAAGAATTATATGTGTCAACCTCTACAATTTTTATATTCTCTTTAATTTTTTTTTTCATGGTGTATTTTACAGTATTTGCATGCCATGTTAACACACAAAAAAATAACTTTTTATAATATTTGTTCATATTTAAGGCGACAAACTCGCGTGTCATTGTTTTATTTTTAATTCTTTTACAGTGATTTAACAAAATGAAAATAAAAATTATAAGGCACGCACATGACTTTTTGTTGACATCAGGAAATCAGAAAAAATTTATAACAAATTTTTAAAACAAAAAAAAACTATTTTTTTAAATGTATTTTCCATGAATTGAAGTCATTTTTTTAAAGGCATAAAATTGAAATTGAAGAAATAAAATCGGGACATTTCTTTTAAAAAATAAAAAATAATATCAATAAATCAAAAGAAAGTCCTTCACTTAAACGTTAAGATTCATAAAATGATGTAATAATCCAATGATACACAAAAAAAATACAAAATAGACCAATATGGAGTAAATTTCACATACACATAAATTAAAAAACTAAAAATGGCGATTTTTAGGCGAAAAAATATGTAATTACAGTTTTAAATAAAATAAAATATTGTATCCATTAAAAAATATAACTTTTTGCCATTGCAATCCATTTTTGACCAAAAAAACTACAAAAAAAATGAAATTACCATTATAAATTTTGCCATTCTCTGACAACAATGCAATGAACAAAATGCAAATCAGATACATTACTTAACTTCCTTTTTTTGCTTAAAAAGGAAAAAGGAAGACAACACAAAAATAATAATAATAAAATATCACAAAAAAAAATAGAAACAAATTTTACAGTCAGAGTATTAAATAAATTGGTAAAGTACACGCGCAATAGATAAGAGAGACCTGATAAAATTTTTACCATATATGCGATTACTTATATCCGACACATTTTATCATGTTGGTGTGTGAAGGAATTAGATATAACAGGGTTAATAATGATAATATTTTAGAAAAGTTTTTTGAATTTTATGTGTGTAATTTGTTATATGTTGCAAAATTCTTTTCCTGGGCTATATTTTGATAGTGGAATTTGGAAATGATAATTTTCATGGTAAATTTTAAATGTAGTTTTTTAATCTTAATCATGTTTAGTCCATTTTCAAATTTTGGCCTCTTTTCAGAGTAGGAAAATATTTGAGTCATCTTGTAGCTTCAATTCATAGCAGAACCATTCTTAGTAATGATGGGCGAGGTAGCGAAAGCTGCAGTACGAGACAAGCCAATGGTTATTATTTGGGACCCTCTAAAACCAAGAGTGCGACTTGAGTGCTTGGATTACGCCAATGATAAATGTGAGCTGTCCCACAGACAAGCTGACTTGCAAGAGAACTATCCGACGAGGCCACGCAATCGACTTAGGTCATTAAAACTAAGAAAATGTGGATAAAATCAGAATCTCAAGCAGTTCGACAGATGATTGTGAGACCGAGCTCGTTATAGAAGATATCAAGGGAAGGCTACAAGGATCTGTCACCCACTGCCTTAGACCAGTTCTACGTATCTTATGTCCAAAGAAAATTTCTAACTAAGCACTGCTCAAAAAATATTGGTTGAATTGGACATACCTTACGAAAACACCCTTCAGAAGTTTGCCACCAGGCTTTTGTATATAGCCCACAAGATAGCCTTAGAAGAGGTCAGTAAAGAAAAGCTGGCGATGCTCCACAGTTTTAGAGACCAACTCTAAGAGGGAGGCAGATGAGGAACAAATCGAACAACCTGGATAGTCTGAAAGTGACCTTGAAGAATGTTAAGGCTAAGCCCATGCAGCCCAAGAAGCACAAGTCAGCTCAGTAATGAAAATTTCACCCAAAATTGTCCGAATATAAAATTTTCATTTCAAATCCAAAATCCATAAAATCATTTTTCAACATAATTCAATATGAAAACTGTTAAAACCCCTTTTATCAGTCCATTTTCATATCAAAGACTTACCTCTTTCATGCATGTCTTTTCCATATATCAACCATAATTTGATTTTATAACAAGTGAAAACTTTATCCCTTCATTCACATTCACATTGTCTTAACTTTCCACATACCATTAAAATAATGTTGACGTTGTGAGATGTTGCATGTAAAAAGTTGAAAAAAGGATATTTTGGACTTTAGATTGAAATTGAAATGGACATAATTCAATGCAAATTCAAGCTTAAATAATCTTTCAATGTAACAAAATGCAAATCTCCTTTGTTCTCTTTGATTCAACTGTCATAACACAAAAAAAAATCTCATGTTCAAAATTTCATGAAATCATCTTCCATTAGATCAATACTCGGAATTTAACGATTTGAGCAATTTTAAATGCATTGCGTAATTTTCTCATCATTTTCTCACACCATGAATGTGTGTGTCTTTGTAAACAAGTGTAATAGTGTTCTCAATTATTATCATATAATGACTCCTTTTATTCATCATCAACATGAAAAAAAAAGTAAAATGACGACTAAACATATAAATTCAGTCTCTAATGCTGTGTCTGTGGCGATTACGCATCACTTACATGCTTACATATTTCATATCCTCAGGCCATTATTTCGCATCATTTTGAAAATAATACAGGCCAGTGTAACAGAAGAAGCAGCAATACAACACAAAAAAACCTTTAAATTTTCGCCAAAGTAAATTGCTTTTATTTCAAAAAGTATAAATAAAAAGTGAGTAGACGAAAATTGATATGCAAAAAATAAACATTGACTGGTATCACTTTTTTTTTATTATTAGAATCTTTTATCATAAAATATATATTTAAATATGGGTGTGTGTGTATGGATGGGAAAACGACATGTATGTGCATTGTGTGTGAATATTTTTTGGTTCTTTGAAAATTTGTTAAAGAATAAAAATCAGCTACTGTTCTTACACGCAAATGAATAATTTGTGAATTTGTATATTTTTTTCTACGCCTTTGGTAATTTAGAGCAAAATACAAAAAGGGAAAAATGATGATTATGGGAACACACTATGCCGATGATTGACTTTCAATTATGGCTCTGTCTCATCATCATCTACATCATTGAATTGCCACGATATTTTGTGGTGTTTTATCAATTTTTTCATTGTAATACATGATTTTACATCAAAAAAACTGCGAGACAAATTGCCATTCACGATTTCTGTATAAATAAATTATTTAAATATCTTACGATTATTATCGTTTTATTGGAAAATTATAAAAATATCATTTCAAAAGTTAACTCGTCTGATTCGATATGATCGGAATTAATTGTTACGGCGTGAGTGCATTAACTGCTGTTTTTTGATCTTAGAATTAAATGCTGACCATTTTTTTGTTGTTGTAATCCTTCATTTAATCACACACATTATTCTTCATAAAGTCCCAGAAATGATTATTTTTTCAAGAATCCATAAAACAAGTTACATACATAATAATTTACGTTATTGCTTTGCACATATTCATTATCATAATCCTCTCTTTTCGTTTATGAACCGTACAAGATTTGACTTGCCTCTGTGCATGAACCACCTGCAATCTGCATACACACACACACACACATATGTCAAACAACATAATAATAATAAAAATAATAACAAAAAATAACAATTCATAAATAATAGTTAATTGATTCCATGTAATATAAATAATTCCGAAAAATGCATAAAATGAATTAAGTTAGTACGTAAATATTGAACGGTCTTTTAACGTCTCTCATTATTACTTCTGTTATATCATCATCATCATCATACTTTTTTTCATATTTTTATATGCGTACAAATAAGTGATGTCTTCTTAGCTAAACATTTCTTTAGAAAAACCATCACAAACAAAATAATTACACACACACACACACACACACACATAAAAACACAACAACTTTAAAACGCCACATAATAATTATCAGATTTTTCCTTGTGTGCCCATATTTTGATGATAATTAAAATTAAATAATAAAAAAAAAGACTTTTCTCATTTCAAGTAATTTCAAGATCAAAAAAAAAGTTAAAAAAATTAGAAAGACAGTAAAATACACACCCAAATTGATGATAATAAAATTAAATAAAAAACATATAACAAAAGATACAATTTGCCAGTTTATTAATAAAATGTTACAATAACACATCTAAAGCGATTAAAATAAAATTATCATGCACATCATATAAAAATTCACTGCGAGATCACCTGCCGGTTTTTCATTATTATTTTATTATACATTTTTCGCTAATATCTCTTGAAAAAGAGTTCTCTCTATTCGCGTAATGTGAAATGAATGGATCACGAACTGTTTTTTTATTAAATTATTTATTGTTATTTTATTATTTATATATATATTTTTTTTTATTGAGAGCGGAACATTAACAAAATGCATGACAAGTGCATTTTTTTTTTTATTTAATTAAATTAAAGTATTTTCGTGGTACTGATTTAATTAAGTGACATTATGAGTATACTTGGGATTTCATTGAAGATATGATGAAGATGATGAATTTGAGGATTAGGACAATGAACGGTGTCGCCATTTCCTGAAATTGACTTAACTTGAGCTTAAGGGGTTTGTTTAAGGTTTTTCTGGTTTTCGTAGATATTCAAATTTCTTGGAAACAAGTTTTTTTAAGTAAAAACACACAGAAATCATTGCTAAGTGTTTTTGAACTGAAAGGATTGGCAACACTGATTGATGCTTCAATAAAAAGTCGAAGTACTGCCTTCGTAATACTATGATTCAGTCATACGAAGATTTAAAAAACTCAAAAAAATTCGACTGATTTAGCTTTCTTACTTAAACAAAAACAACATTGAAAGAGTGGACGTTATCAAAGATCTTTGAGTATGGCTCGACTCAAAACTCAACTTTAAGCATCATATTAACGTGACAATAGCTAAAATCTCTCGCACACTAAGTTTTGTCAAACGTTTTGGCCTCGAATTCAACGATCTTTTTGTAATCAAGAGCCTATGCACATTTCTTGTCAGACCCACTCTAGAATATGAAAACCTAGTCTGGATGCCTAACTTCAAATTTGACATCGATCGAATTGAGTCAATTCAAAAACAATTTTTATTATTCTGCCTTAGAAACCTTGGCTGCAAGGAGAGGTTCCATTTACCCACTTATAGGCACCGACTCAATCTGATCAATATTCTCACTTTACCAGATCGTCAAGAAATCGTTTGTTGCACTTTTGTCGATGACATCATAATTAAGAAACTCAACTCCATCAAAAGATGGAGCATCAACACGACCTCCGAGTGAAACGAGTAGGCAGACTTGCTCTTTATCGATATACTCTGCCAACAGCACCATCAACCGTTGCACAGAGTTGTTCAATAGACTGTGCAGTGACATGGAAGTCACGAGCTCAAAAAACAATTATTGATATCAATTTCTTACTTGGAGTGTCAATAGGTATACTTGGCCAATATCTAATATATATTTAAATATTTATTCTGGCCCGATTGGGATGTGACTGCTCTCGGGTGTCAGTATAAGCTCGAGCCACGCTTGAGCTCACACTGTAAGTTAAAAACGATTCGCAAATCACCCTGTAGTACTTCGTCATCCACCTCCAATACCGGGTGCTTTGCTTGGCGCTTGCGGAGGCAATTTTCAGCCTTTCTGACATTTGCTAATTTGCCCGTAAGGCCAATCCGCAAATGTTGTATGAACAAAAATTAGCACTAAAAACTCCCTTGATTGAAGCTAAGACCTCATTTTACTAAGAATTGATTCTTCATTTAGCATCTTGACTCATTTTTTTCATAAAATCTAAAAATACAAGACAATCCAGACACAAAATCACTTCATTCTTCATTCAAATATCATTTTCTTTAATGGAATGGGAGGAGACTTATTGACACATTAAGAGTTCACTTATTAGTTATTATTTTTTTTAATTTTCTTTAACCGTTTCTTATTTTATTGTAAAAAAACTTAAAATCCATAATTGATATTAAACGAGACCTTTAAAAGTAACTTAATTGTCTTCTTTTTTCTCAATCAAAATATTGATCCAACTAATAATGACACATTAATAAAATAAAAATAATAATAATGACAAGTTCAAATAAAATTTCCTTTTTCTATCTCATTTCTTTTCTTTTCATTTCATTTCAATTTATTTTATTTTCAATAATAATTTTTTGAATTGTCATCAAATTTTATGCAATGACTTTTTGATTTTTTTTTTTTTATGATTTGAATATCATTAGAAAAATGAAAGAAAGAATTCAAATCAAAATATCACATAAAGAGAGACAGTTGATTTGATTTACAAAGGAATTGATGTCGTTATATCTGGATTGAATTAAAAAAAGTTAAAAAAAAAATCTCAACGACAACAAAAGTTCCATTAATAAATTTTATGTATATAATGGGGTACCAGAAAACATAGTTAGATGCAAATTAATTATGTCATAATCAGAAGTTAGAGTAAATATCATCATTTCAATGTAATTTAATGCAGCAACCATTCATTCATTCATTTCATCGATGATGTTACTTTATTTATTTTCATCACATATATTTTTTTTCCTTTCGATTGTTAAATTGTGTGGCGTGACTTGCACTATTTTATCCCTCAATATTCCAGTCAATGTTCTCACAAGATGCTTTTAAGGATCTTCTCACAATGCAAAGTTAGACACAGTAACAAACGCCACATTCCCATTTAATAATATTTAGAGAGATAGACAATTACTTTGATATGTGATTTAGACATCATCATCATCGTGATCATTTTTTATCCCATATTTATCAATTCAAAAACATGTATTTTAGGTTTTTGAAAGGAAAGGAAAGGAAAACATCATGTAATAACAACTGTTAACTTGTTTTCTGTCATATTTTAAGAATTTTTAGATAATTTAATGTAATAATAATAATAAAAAAAAATAGGAAGAATATCCTCCGATAAAGAAGAGACTTTGCATTAAATTATTCTTTTATGAAAAAAAATGTAGAAGTAGAAGGAAATTGTACCATTGACGATGATTTGGCAGATAAATACAAAAAAAAGTTGGATAAAAGACTACTTAAAAGTAACAACAAACGATTAATTTTGTATGATTATCTGAAGAGCAAAGTGCATTTTTGATGATGTCCTTTGTGATTCAACTGAAAATGTGCCCTAAAATTATCATGAAATTTGTATTGAAGCCATTGATTGGAGATTCAAAGTTAAGTTTGACTTTGAAATATTCTGATAAGGATACGGGAAAGGAAAATATTGACCAAAATTTACCAAATCGGACTAATGTGACGTCAAGGTGACGCTTTTGTTCAATGCCCGAGAACTGACTTTGCTCTGTAAGAGTTATCCAAGCTGCTAATGCCATTCAGTCAGTGAGATAATGTGAGAAATATTACGCTCTTGCTTTCACCAGAGAGTCAATGAAAATCGTTTTGAGGATTCCCTGAAAAATTTTTCAAGGAAAAAGTCGTTGTTGAGTAAAAAGATCGATAGAGAATGTAAAAAAAAACACAAACGTGTACCTGGGTTTTACGATTGACTCACCAGATGACACTAAGAGACAAATTGGTTCGTATTTAGACGAAATAAACCCACTAGATGATGCTAGTGACATTTTTCAAGGTCAAGATCAAAGTCGTTGATCACTGTACAGATCGGGAGAAAAAATTTGAAAAAAAACCGAACGACAGTCAGAATACACCCTTTAACGTCCTCTGAAATCACTTTATCAGGCCGCCAAGATCGCTGATAAGGTCGTTGAAGACTTCAATGACGCCAATGGTTGTCCTATCCCGTTAAGTAAAGTTAGGTTTAACAAGGGCACCACCGTGATCTTAAAGAGTCCTATTGTGGTCTCGTCGATACAAATCCCCCTGTTAAAAGAACATTAAGTCAGGCACGAGATTCGAAACCCCAATGACCAGAGGTCTGTATATGGCTGCAAGTCAGCACTGGATCGGGTCAAGAGCCCTTTAAATATTTTTTTTCATTCATGAACTTATTATCATCGGATTTAATTCAATTTGATCAAATTTCTACTGAAAATCTATTCAAATGAAGAACGTCATGCCATCTATTGTAGAATATCCTCAAACATCGTAAAATGTACATCCAATGAATGAATGAATCGAAAATCATCAATGAAGATACTTTTTCTACTATGAAATGAAATGAATTCCATCAAAATCATCATGATAAAGAAATTTTTTTCAATGAAACACGATGAAATTAAAAGAAACAAGAAATTTTGTGAAATTTAACTCTTAAAATCTCCATTGAATGAAATTGAAATCAAACTATACTCGTATTCAAACAAAAATTTCATTGTAATTCACCTTTTCCTTGTTTTGAATTTTCTTTTATATTTAATTGATATTTTTTTATAACGACCATTCTTTTCATAATAATAAACTTCCATAACAAAGACCAATAAAAATGAACTTCTTCTTTTTTTTGTGTTGTATCACACACGGAATCACACATGTTCCATTTCATACTCATTCATGAATTTGTGTTGTTGTTTACTTGCAAAAAAAAATCATCATGAAATTTACGATATATTTTTAGACATTCCGTAAACAAATTAAATTTTAAGCACTTAAACATACGATTTTCGTGCAAAAAAATGTAAATTCTGTACCTGAAAGAGACAAAAATTTTAATTAAAAGAGAAGATTATTTATTTAACTTTTGAAATGTATTGAAAAGAGACATGACAAAAAGGTATCGTAAAATTTTATGAATCAGTGTTGATTTAACAAGCAATCTGTAAAGTTATTTTTTTTATAAATTACTATTTAATGTAATTTCAGAGTCATCACAAGGAAAATATTAAACTAAAAAGTTGAAGTGATAATAAATTGAATTGAAATTCAACAAATTCTACTCAAAGAAAAAAGAAAATTGAATTATTTTTGTTACTTAAAGTGAAAAAAATCGTAATTGCGTCATAAAATTATTTATTTTAAATTTAATCCCAATTTTCGATGATGATTAAATTTTATTGAGAAATTGAAGAAGAAGAAAAATCATGGAAAGTACTTTAAAATCATCGCAATCAGTGGCTTCATCTGTGACATCAGATTCCGAGACCGAAACATGGGAAGTGATCGATGATAAACAAAAGAAAAATTCTGATGACGAAAAAGAAGAAAAACAACAAGAAAATAAACAGGAAAATCCAAAAATAACTATTGACAAAGCAGAGTCTGTAGAACGTCTCTCATCAGACGACAATGATGACACAAGTCAGACCAAAACCGACGTAGATGCGTGCCAAGAATGTGCTTCAACTGAAAACGAAAGTTCTTTAAATGTGAGAAGAGCGTCTCATGGTAATCGGTAAGTAAAACAAATAACGTTAAAAAGCATGCATTTCACGTGCTATCACTCAAAACAAAATTAAAATAAATAAATAATATTAAGATATCCGTTTAATTTCATCAAAGTACACTTACATTTTAATTCTCAAAGCAAATAAATTTTGAATTGAATCAACAAAAAGATTAATTTTTTGACCTTGACAATGAAATTCATATCCATATTTACATTGAAAATGAACTTTTATCAACCAATTGCAAGTCAGATAAGAACAATCAAAGTTAATGCACTTTTAAAGATATTATGAAATTTTTATTATCGTATTATTATGTTGTTTTTCTAATCCCCAGGTATACGATAAGAATTTTAATTGAATTTAAACAATTTACATGCAATTTAATATTAATTTTTCTTATTTACTTTCATTTATTTCACAGAATTGAAGATGAATTTTCTGATGGCATTTCAGTTATCAGTGAAAGTGAACTTGAATGTAATGAAACTCACTCTGACTATCAGCCTCTTATCGAAACAATGGATCACCATCCCAAAAAAGATCTTATTTTAAAGTCTTCCTCTGAAATGGTTGCTGTACCTGCAAAAAAATCATGCATTTTGACCTGCTTAAAGGAACTTTTTGCTAATAATCAATTTGCGACAGTTGCTATTTTGAGTATTTTAGTTGCAATTCTTGGTGGGATTTTTTGTCAACTTAGTATGATTTTAAATGGATCACAAATTCCTTTGAGTACCACGACAAATGACTTTAATTTGCTTGTGTGTCAAAATAAAATTACAGAATTGGAGGGTGAAAATGCAAACCTAAAAATTGAAGTCACGATCTTGCAACAACAGATTGAGAAACTTCAAAATGATCTGAATTTGATTAAATTGGGACAAGTACAAGGAGATCAACCCAAAGTGCAAGCCCAACAAAGTGGTAGTCGGACCAAAGTTCAAGGGAAAGGAAAGAAAGTTAAGACAAAATATGATCAATTTAAAAGACCTCCTGTTGCTGGTAAGATAAGATTAATTTTTATCATCTGCAATTTCATTGATAATTCTTTTTAATTTAAGCTGGCGGTGAAGAAGAAACGATAATTCATGTAGATAAATCACAAATACATGAGGAATTACAAGAAGACCCATCATGGAAAGAATACTTGGAACCAATAAAATCATTGTGGGAAGATGAAACGCCTTTAGATATTAATGAAATTTTAAATCAAGAACCTTCAACACCGGATTTGAATGATTTTGAGCCAATTCAACCGATTGAATCACCAAATGAAGCAACTCTACAAGATACCTTACAAGAAACCAATTTAGATTTAAACGAAAACATGAAAAATGAAGTCCATGAACGACAAGAATTAAATGAAAATGACAAGAAATTTCCAGAACATGACAATCAAGAGCGTAAATTTGACAAAAATTATGATAAATCAAAAAATTACAATGAAAATGTAAAGAAGAATAAAAAATATGATCAAAATGAAAGGAAAAATAATCAAAAAGTCGAGAAAATTCAAAGTCAAGAAAATTCTTCAGGAAATTCTGAAGTAAAAAACTTTAAAAATGAAAATAAAAGACAGAAACGACGTGATGGAAGTGGATCCAATGAAAAGTATGACAAAGACGATCACAAAAAACATCGAAAGGAGTCTGAGAATAATCACAGTAACGAAAGAAAATATCAAAATAATGATAAACGCCAGAAGAAGAGAGAAGGAAGTGGTTCAAATGAGAGATTCGATAAAGGTAATAAAAAACATTACAAAAACAAGGAAAGCAGGGAAAATTCCGGAGACTCCGATGAAGATTTTAAATATAATGAAAAAAAATTGAGAAAACAATCAGCATTTGATGATTTGTCCAATGAAAATGAAGACAAAAACTCCAATGAGCGAGACACGAAACGTGAATTCAGTGGCAATAATAACAAAGAAAAACGAAAGCAACAAAAGAAAAAGAATTACGATGAAAATCGACCCAAATACAATAATGAAAATGATTCAGATGAAAAATCTGACAAAAATTGGCATGAAGATCGAATGAAAAACCGTGAAAAGTATCGCAACCAAGAAAAAGAAGAAAATTGGTACATTGAAAGAAAACAGAATCGCGAGAAGCACAGAGAAGAACGTGACAAGGACAGTAATTGGTATATGGAGCGAAATCTGGAGAGAGAGCTGTTAAGATCACGCGAAATGAATTCGAAAGAAAAAGCAAAGTAAAAAAAGTAATGAAATCTGAATTAAATTGAATGTTTGTGGAGATATTTTACTTTTAAATTATATTAATTTTAATCAGTTTTTGTTCCGAAAAATAAGATGATACTTAATTAGAAGAAAAAAAATACAAAAATATAAATATATATTTTCAATTTAAATGAATAAGCAAAGAAAAAATCTGTGAAATATTTTATTGTTAACATTAATAAATGTTTTAAAAATTTATGAGAGCTTTAATTACTACAAGGAATGTAAAAGGAAGATATTTAAGGCCACTGTGGAGAAAATTTTACGATTCAGAGTAGCAAAAAGTATCAATTTTAATTTCTTGCTTAGTCGGAAAATGTTTTTTGGTCTTTCACTTTCTTCTACTAATAAAATATTCCGCAAATTTAGTTGAAGCATGTAAATATGCGAAAAATCGGTGATGGTAAAGCCTTTCTTCAAATTTCAAAATTCATATTTTTGGCTGATCTAAAAATATTCTAGGTGGGGTCGAAGTGGTTCGAGGCAGTTAGTAGTAGGGAATAAGGTTCGAGGCAAATCGAAAAAAATCAAAATCTGAGAGGCACTACAAAATTGTTAAAATTGTGAGATTCTTTCACATTTTCATGAAATTCCTCCAAATCACAGCCAAATCAAATTTGGTCAGATTTCATTCATTCAGTGACCAAAAAAAAGGTGTGAATTTGTAGATTTTAACGTTACAAATTATATTTTTGTATTGGCAATGCTCGAAAAGTGGGAGCATTTGAAGTTATATGAAAATTTGAGTCAAACATAAAAAAAACCAAAATTTGTCACATTTTCATGAAATTCCTCCAAATCACAGCCAAATCAAATTTGGTCCGATTTCATTCATTCAGTGACCAAAAAAAAGGTGTGAATTTGTAGATTTTAACGTTACAAATTTTATTTTTGCCTTGTCAATGCTCGAAAAGTGAGAGCATTTGAAGTTATATGAAAATATGAGTCAAACATAAAAAAAACCAAAATTTGTCACATTTTCCCGAAATTCCTCCAAATCACAGCAACATCAAATTTGGTCCGATTTCATTCATTCAGTGACCAAAAAAAAGCTGTGAATTTGTAGATTTTAACGTTACAAATTTTATTTTTGCCTTGTCAATGCTCGAAAAGTGAGAGCATTTGAAGTTATATGAAAATATGAGTCAAACATAAAAAAATCCAGAATTTGTTACATTTTCACTTGATGAGATGCAATCAACCGATTTTGGATTTCTTTGAAAAATTTTGAAATTTTTGAACTCGGAAGTTGAAGCAAAAAAAAAGAATTTAAATTTCCATGTTAAGATGCGTCACTTTAAGTTAATTCCCAAAGTGACGCAAATTTATTGTTATTTTATATATATTTTTTTATTTTATATTTATTATTATTATTGATAAGGTCAACTTTTAATAACTTTTAATCATTAATATTTTGTATAATTAATATCTAGCTTCTCCTGGGTTATATTCAATTGGATTTTGATTTGAAATTTTTTACATTTTAACATTATTTTCGATTTTTTTTTAAATTTTTAATTTAATTTAATAATATAGGCTTTAACTTTTATCTTAAGTGCTTCACAAACGTCACATTTTTTCAATTTTTTTTTTATACTGATAGAGTAAGATAAATATCGAATACAGGGATTATCAGGATACATTTTAAGGATAAAGGTTTAATATTTGATTTTGAAAAATTAAGAAATTTGATTTCAAGGAGAAATATGAAAATTCAATTAAAATTAATAACAAAAAACGTAATTTATCGTATAATTTTTTTAAGTCTTTTTAATGAATTGAATATTTAAATATAGTTTTATGATTTTTTTCTTCAATAACTTTGCAACATGTCAACAATAACGGAACAACTCTGATTATGTGTTGATTATTATTATTTTATAATGCTTTAAAAGTAAGATGAGAAAAATGAGACTTGTGCAGCTAATTCAAACTATTTGATTTATTTCAATACAAAACTAAATTAATTCACTTTTAAATTAATTATTTGTTCTTTTTTTTAATTTAACATATTTTAAATGTTACAATAAATATATTTTCTTGTCAAAAAATATAAACAATTATTGTTATTTTTTCATGATTTAATGATTGAATGGGTTTTTTAAATATTATTTATTATTATTATTTTTTTGTAGAATATTTACGATTATTTATTGTTTTAACGGTATTTTTAAAGCACGCTAATCTGCAAAAAAATTAATTTACATCAATGATTAAATGAAGCGTATAGTGTGTGTCTGTGTGTGTTCCTTAACTCAACAAAGTTCCTTTCATAATTTATTTCTTTTTTTGTTAATATCTTTAAATTGTGTGGACAATTGTTGAGTCAACATCAACTGTGTTAACATTTTTTCCAATGACGATTGACGTTGGACTGTTGATGCCTCCAATTATCATATTCGAATTATGATACGGTGACGCGTTTGATGATAGTTCTGTGAAATTTAAACGAGAAAAATTGATTTAATTTAAATGGACTTGAAATTATCAGGGAAAATATTTGGAAGAAATAAAATATAAATATTAAATGGAATCAATAAAAACCTTCAGCGCTTGAGCTTGAGTCGGTAAAACTAGGGGTACCTTCTGTCCAGGTAGGAGTTGATCCTTCCATGGACGCAGGCGATATCCAAGTCATGGCCCCACGTGTTGCTTGCTGATAATTAAATCTGGTTTGTTCAGACGAGGAATTTTGTTCCAAGTGAATGTCGGATACACTGAAATTAAATTGAAAAAAATGATTTTTGATTTTAAAAAAGGGGTGAATTGCATACCTAATTGTATCATGAGTCTCGGCATACGAGGTAGAACGATCAGTGAGTGATACTTCTTGATATGATCGTGTAAATGAGTTTTCCGAATAATCAGATACGTCCTGAAAAGCTGGTGGAGGGGTTGATGAGCATGATGGAATACTACCTGTAAATTTAAATAAAACACCGTTAAATTGACATTTAGCAGAATCAAATAAAATTTCACCTGTAGATAAATTTTGTGAAGTCCTTAAGTTTTGTTGTGAACTCTTCGAGCCACTTGGTCGTGGTGATCCTCTGGGAGGAACCGGTGGTGGTACCGTATCTTTAACTGTTACACTCTTTTTCTTTAGTGGTGGTAATGTGGACGCTTGTTTTGGAGAATTTTGTACAGGAATTTCTTGGCTAGTTGGCGCTAATGTCACACTTTTCTTTGGCTCTTTCTGCCTTGCACCACCTTGTACTGTCTCAAATGTTGGCTGCTCCTGATCTTCATATTCGGGAAATTTATTATTGCTATTACTAGATGATGATGATGCTGCTGCTTGATTTACAGCGACAACCGATTTTTTCTTCTCAGAATTATGGGTATTATTACTAAATGTATTGATTGACTGCGCCTGACCCACAACTTCTTTCATACTTGGTCGATGACCTGTCCCTATAAATTCAAAAAAATCTTAATTGAAACATCAATTACATTAAAAAAAAATCTTTTTTTTATTTTAAATCAAAAATTTAGTTCAATCAAATAAAAATCTGCTTTTTGTGAGAATTTTAATTTTAAAAGCAGCACAACTTACGATACAAACGTCCTTGTAACGATCATTTTATTTTTTTTATTTAAAAAATATTTCATTTGAAGCTTTTATGATATTAAAATTAATTTTTCACACGATTTTTATTACTCTCTTAAATTAAATTTATTTTTTTATTAAATTAAATGATTAGAAACAAACAAATTAAATGTGCACACAAACAGATATG